>CM031987.1:6112712-6473496 GCA_018804465.1 Populus tomentosa
CTGCTGGGATTTGTAGTCAGTGAGAAAGGTATAGAGGTGGATCCTGATAAAGCAAAAGCCATCCAATCCATGCCAACCCCAAAGTCAGAAAGAGGTGAGGGGATTTTTGGCAGGCTGAACTATATTGCCCGATTCATAGCCCACTAACTACCCACATGTGAACCTATCTTCCGCATTGCTGAGGAAAAGAATCCTGGGACTTGGAAGAGGAGTGTGAAGAGCATTCAATAAAATCAAGTGTTATTTGCAAAATCCGCCTTTGCTTGTACCTCTACGTTAGGAGGCCTTTACTATTGTATCTCACAGTAACAGAAACAGCTATGGGATGTGTACTTGGACAGCAGATGAAACCAGGAGGAAAGAAAGGGCTATTTATTATCTAAGTAAAAAGTTCACTGAATGTGAGTCTCGATACACGGTAATAGAAAAACTATGTTGTGCATTGGGATGGGCAGCAAAACGATTACGACATTATATGTTATATCACACCACTTGGTTGATTTCACAAGTGGATTCCATTGAGGTACATATGTAACAAGCCCTATCTCTCCAGCCGCATTGCAAGGTGGCAGGTTTTGCTATCAGATATGATTCATATATATGACACAAAAAGCTGTGAAGGGGAGCGTGATTGCTGACCACTTAGCTGATAATGCTATTGAAGATTACGAGCCATTGGATTTTGATTTTCCGGATGAAAATTTATTATCAATAGAGAAGGAAGAAGAGATGACAGATTGGTGGACTATGTTTTTTTGACGGAGCAGTGAATGTATATGGTAATGGGGCCGGTGCAGTGATAGTCTCTCCTGATCAAAAGTTGTATCCAGTTTCAGTGAAATTGCATTTTGAATGCACCAACAATACAGCTGAGTATGAAGCTTGCATTCTTGGTTTAGAAGATGCATTAGAGATGAGATTAAAAAGCTGGATGTATATGGTGACTCAATGTTGATTATCTGTCAGGTGAAGGGAGAATGGCAAACCAAGGAAGAAAAGTTAAAGCCTTACCAGGAATACTTGTCCTCACTATTAGGCAACTTCGAAGAGATAAAGTTCACTCACTTGGGAAGAGAAGGGAACCATTTTGCGGATGCTTTGGCTACCTTAGCTGCTATGGCCACCATTGATCTCGGGCATAGGGTACAACCAGTACACATTGACATTAGAAATAATCCAGCTTATTGTTACTCCATTGAAGAAGAAATAGATGGGAAGCCTTGGTATTACGATATCAAGAACTTCGTGCAAAAGCAAGAATATCCAGAGGAAGCTTCGAAGACGGATAGGAAAACCATAAGGAGATTGGCTATGAGTTTTTATCTAGATGGAGAGATTCTGTATAAAAGATCGTTTGATGGAACCTTGCTAAGGTGTTTAAGTGCAACAGATGCTAAAAAGGCTTTGCAAGAGGTTCATGAAGGGATTTGCTCAACTCATGCCAGCGGACATATGATGGCAAGGAAAATACAAAGGGCTGGTTATTTCTGGATGACATTAGAGAAAGATTGCAATGACTACGTTAAAACATGTCACAAGTGCCAGGTGTATAGTGATAGAGTCAACGCACCTCCGACCCCTTTGTTTAATATGATATCTCCCTGGCCGTTTGCAATGTGGGGACTTGATGTGATCGGGCCTGTTAACCCAAAAGCCAGCAATGGGCATAGATTCATCCTTGTAGCCATTGATTATTTCACGAAGTGGGTAGAAGCCTGTTCCTACGCTCATGTGACTCAGAAGGTGGTAAAGAGGTTCATAGAGAAAGACCTGATTTGTCGTTATGGGGTGCCAGAAAAGATAGTGACTGATAATGCTCAGAATTTCAACGGCAAAATGATAGCAGAGCTTTGTACTAAATGGAAGATCAAACATTCAAATTCCTCACCATATAGGCCAAAGATGAATGGGGCCGTGGAAGCAGCCAATAAGAACATCAAGAAAATCGTTCAAAAGATGGTAGTCACCTATAAAGATTGGCATGAGATGTTATCATTTGCTCTCCACGCATATCGTACTACAATAAGAACCTCGACTGGAGCAACCCCATATTCATTGGTATATGGAATGGAGGCAGTAATGCCATTGGAAGTTGACATCCCATCGTTACGGGTGTTGATAGATTCTGAATTACAAGAGGCTGATTGGGCCAAGGTGAGATATGAGCAGTTAAACTTGATCAGTGAAAGGAGGATAGCCGCAATCTGTCATCACCAGCTTTACCAGAAAAGGATGGCCAAGGCATATGACAAGAAAGTTAGACCTCGTGTGTTCCAAGAAGGAGATCTAGTGCTGAAGAAATTAGTGTCTCTGCCGGGAGAAGATCGCAGCAAGTGGGCTCCAAATTATGAAGGTCCCTATGTAGTAAGGAAGGCTTTCTCAGGAGGAGCTCTGAAATTGTCCAGAATGGATGGAGAAGATCTAGCTAGGCCTGTGAATTCTGACTCTGTAAAGAGATATTATGTCTAAATATGTTCAGTTTTCCCTTGAAATCAATAAAGTAAAGTTTGGCCATGATTTCTTTGTATAAAGAACCCTGTCATTGCATTAATCTCACCATACTCAGATTGTGCATCTTAAACGAACTGATTTTGTGCCTGATTACAAGAAATGCATCATATAGTGCTCAAAGATGAAATTTAAGCAGTTCCTATTAAAGAAGTGACCAAACCGAAATAAACCTCAAAGCTAACCCTGAGATAAAACTTTGTCTTTACTAGCATTATTTGTTTTTACATGGATGAATGGTTAGTTAACCATCTCTGTAATCATACATATTTTTCCTGGATAAGAACAAGGTTTATCAAACTTAACAATGTGCGTTTTGAGATGAGGGAAAGGCCATCTTTGTCATCCATTCACATTTCTAAATAATTTCATCCTTCGTAATCCCTATTTGAGCTGGATCGTTTTTTTATTATCACAACCCTGACTAGGATCACACCCCACACTGGGGGCAAATAAGAGGTATTGAGAAGATACTAACAGAATCAATAGGAAAGGGAAAGTTTCAAGACAAAGATTAACGATAATTAAAAAAAAAAAAAGAGACCGACTAGAGGGTAGAAAATATTGATACTAATATCGAACCCAAGACTATCCAAACAAAGCAGTGAAAAGGGATGCTAGAATTGCCCATTTAATATTTGGTCTCTTATTATCATCCAGACAAAGCAGTGAAGATAGATGAGGAGATTTGGTTATGTCTCAGTTAGCAGACACAACAAAGGCACTAAAGGCAACATTCTGAAAAAAAAAAAAAGAAAAAAAAAAGAGAAGAATTACAAACTGTGGGTTTTGGTATCAAGAACGGAATCGTCAAATGATTTTCAAAGATGATTGATGAATAGTTGATCCTAGATCATTAAAACCCTTAAACACTTTTTGAGACAAATGAAATTCATTTTTTTAGCCCATACCTATAGCCTACATTACAAGCCGTTAAAGTCCTTTCTGATCAAGCGCGTGTAACTTGGTTTGATAAACTTTGATCTCATGACCCACATGGTTTGATATAGTATGGAAATTTGTTGTGCTCTGTGCAAAACAAACAATGCTAGTATGAGACAATTGCTTTTATATATACAGCTTTTTCAAGTCTATGCTTGAACCCTTTTCAAAAGATTAAGCAGAAGGTCACTTTAAAAAAAAAAAAAAAAAAAAAAAAAAAAAACGAAGAGCTTAACCCAAAGACAACAACATCCTAAAACCCGAGAAAACTAGTATTGGGAATTGCTTAAACAAGTCTTTAGTGTGTATGTTGACAGTACTTGTAGTCATGAACAAGTTCAAGTTTGTTTCGTGTTGTTAAAGATTCCTTTTCTTTAGGCAACCCTATCCTTTTCTATTATTTCAGACAAAGAAAAAAAAAACCAAAAAAAAACCAAAAAAAAAAAAAAAAAAAACAACAAAAAAAACAAACACAACAAACAACAACAGCCCTTTTCTTTGAGAAAGACAAATAAAACATTGGCAAAAAGAAGGTGATAAGGCGCCTAGTGAAGAAGTGGAGATTGCTTCTTTGAAAAAGACAGTGCAAGAAACACATACCAACAAATTGCAAAAACACAAGACAAGCTCATACAAAGGAAAGGGTTTTACGAAACCTCAGGGACCTATGTTTCAATTCAGGTAAGAGGTGCATGCATTAGCATTACATTTTAGACCATTGCATGCACAATTTGTTTTGTTTACTTGCTTAAGGAAAATATCTGAGTGAAGGTCCAACGAGTTTGTGGACACTTGACCACACTTCATTTCTCTTTCCACTTGGGTAGGTCACTCATTACAATGAGACAGTTTTGATTAAGGGAATCAACACATCAGGTTGACTGAGCTACACACACGTTTTTTGGTTCTGGTTAGAGGGGATTGCCAAAAGGAATCTCAGTCTATCCCAACCATACACAGTTTTTTTGGGTTCTGGTTAGAGGGGATTGCCGAAAGAAATCTCAGTCTATCCCAACCACGCATAGGATTTTGGTTCTGGTTAGAGGGGATTGCCGAACGGAATCTCAGTCTATCCCAACCACACACGGGATTATGGTTCTGGTTAGAGGTGATTGCCGAAAGGAATCTCAGTCTATCCCAACCACACATAGGATTTTGGTTCTGGTTAGAGGGGATTGCCGAATGGAATCTCAGTCTATCCCAACCACACACGGGATTATGGTTCTGGTTAGAGGTGATTGCCGAAAGGAATCTCAGTCTATCCCAACCACGCACAGGATTTTGGTTTTGGTTAGAGGGGATTGCCGAACGGAATCTCAGTCTATCCCAACCACGCACAGGATTATGGTTCTGGTTAGAGGGGATTGCCGAAAGGAATCTCAGTCTATCCCAACCACACACAGGATTTTGGTTCTGGTTAGAGGGGATTGCCGAAAGGAATCTCAGTCTATCCCAACCACGCACAGGATTATGGTTCTGGTTAGAGGGGATTGCCGAAAGGAATCTCAGTCTATCCCAACCACACACAGGATTTTGGTTCTGGTTAGAGGGGATTGCCGAAAGGAATCTCAGTCTATCCCAACCATACACAGGTTGTTTTTGGTTCTGGTTAGAGGGGATTGCCGAAAGAAATCTCAGTCTATCCCAACCACGCACAGGATTTTGGTTCTGGTTAGAGGGGATTGCCGAACGGAATCTCAGTCTATCCCAACCATACACAGGGTTTTGGTTCTGGTTAGAGGGGATTAGCGAAAGGAATCTCAGTCTATTTTCACCATACACAAAGTTTTGTTTTTTTAGTCAGAGGGGATTGGTGAAAGGAATCTCAAGAAGCCCAACCGCACATAATGTTTTGCTTTGACACAAAGAATAGCCGAATGGGTTTTCAGGCCAGTCAAGTGGAGAGTGGTGTCGAAAATTTGGTTTTGTCTATCTTTATAACACTTACTATGCAAAATCGTTGCTCCGTAAGTATTATAAAGAGGGGGCATCTGTTGTAACCCATTTCTGGGTCCCCACATAAAAAATAATAAAATACAAAAAAATTCCATATTATCAAAAATATAACAGTAAAAAAAAAAATACCAGAGCGCTCTAAAAATGTTCAAAATTGATTGAGGATGTTCAAAAAAAAAAAATTTAAAATTAAAATTTTGACAGTATATCATTGACTGATGCGAGCCCCGATGATAAAGAAAATTCAATTTGAGGAAGAAAAATGCAAAATTAGAAGTTTATGGACTTAATTAAATTTATTCAAGGTTTAATTGAATTTATAGAGGTTTTAATTGCAAAAACAATTGATTTTGGAGTTATTTTGGGCTTTAATTGGAAGAAATTAATTTTCTGGGGTCAAATTATAATTTTTGGAAGTTAATTTGGTCAAATCAGGGGCTTAATTGCATAAATATTGAAGTTTAATGGCCAATTAGGGACTAAATTGAAGAAATCCGAGACCAAGGACGAACATGTAAAACGCGCGCAAATTGAGGGCCTTCTTTGAAATCTGACGCGTTTTGGCGCCTTTTTCTTTTAAATGAAACGGCGTGTTTTGACCAAAACGGCGCCGTTTCATTCACTATTGCAAAAAAAAAAAAAAAAACAGAAGCCCAAAACGGTGCCGTTTTGACGGCACTGTAGGTCTTCTTCTTCCCCTGGACGCGCGAGGCAGGGGAAGAAGAAGATTTTTCTTCTTCCTTTTCGCCTAACTTCTTTCCCCGTTTTTAAGCAATAAGACGCCTACCACACCAGCCCACTTGCCACCTTTTGAACAGATAGTGGAGGGGCGGCCAACAGTGGCCGCCCCACCACTCGGCCTTCCCCTGTTTTTGCCTATAAAAACAGGGGAAGGGAACCGAAAAAAAAAAAAAGAGAGAGAGGGAGAAGGGGAAGGATTGAACGAGAGAAAGAGAGTAGAGAGACGAGAGAAACAAAAGAAAAAAAAACATAACAAAAGGAAGAAGAAAGAGAAGCAGCAGAGGAGGGAAGAAAAGAAAAAACAGAGAGAAAGAGGAAGAAGGAGGACCGCCGTTGGAACCACCGTGACAGCAGCACCGCCTCCGCCAGCAGAACCGCCTCGACGCCGCCCCAGGTACCCTCCTGCTCCCCGATCATTTTCTTCTCCTGCTGCCCCGGCTTGCACTTGCATGCAGAACGTGAATAATTCACGTTCTGCTGCAAAATGCAGCGTGGGCTGGTTACTGTGCTGATGCACAGTAACCAGCCCATTTGGGCCTGGGCTGGGCCGTTCAGCCCAGCCCCTGTAAATGGGCTGGGTCCGGCCCATATTTTTATTTATTTATTTTTTATTATTATTATTATTTATTATTATTATTATTATTATTTTGTTTGTTATAATGTTTATATTTTTTTTATTTTTTTTTTTAAAAAAAAAGCACATTTTCTTCTATCATTTTGCTTAATATCGTCTGTATTATACCCCGTTTTCGTCCCGTGGTACTGTTCACCTGCACTGTTCATATGGTACTATTCATCCGGCCCATAAAAAAAAAATCAAAAATACTTGTTTCATTTATAATTTTTCCGCGTAGTTTTTATGTCATTTTTATGTAATATCGGACAATATTTTTATGTCGTAAAATACAAATCCGGTACTGAAATACCCGGTTTTCGACTTTCAAGAATATAAAAACAAATTAAAAAAAATGTTTTTGTGCATACGGCCAAATGTCTCAAAAAAAAATCATTTTGTATTTTTCATACAAAAAAAAATCAATGTTTTAGCATGCATTTTGGCTTTAATAACCAGTTTATTAAAGTCAAGAGAATATTGGCCAAAATTTCAAAAACAACAAAAAATTTTATTTTGTTTATCTTTTAATATCCGGGGTATGACATTATACGTAATACATATTCCGGGTATTTAAATTCTGGATATTTAATTCTTTTTTTTAGACAATAGAACCTGGGGTATGACATTACATGTAATGCGTATTCCGAACAATAAGAAACCACAACACAACCTTAGATTTTATCAGACATTAAAACAATGCAGCCTACCTTAGGTAGGGCGTAGTTGGGGTGCTAATACCTTCCCTTTACGCAACCAGTCTCCGTACCCGATCTCTAAAGACCAGTTAAGGTTCCTAGTAACCAGAATACTAGGTGGCGACTCCCAGTCCATATTTTCACTTGTAGAGACTAGAATTCCTTGTCTCTCCCCATTTTTCCAGGAATAAATATTTCTGATTTTTCCTTGAGGGTGGATGATCGCCGCGCCGCCGCACACGTGCGACAAAAGGGATGAGGGCTCAAAGGCGCACTCAAAATGGAGGTGAGGGCTCAAAGGCGCACTCAAAAGGAGGTAGGGTTAGAAAACGCACTACCAAAGGGATGAGGGCTCAAAGGCGCACTCAAAATGGAGGTAAGGGCTCAAAGGCGCACTCAAAAGGAGGTAGGGTTAGAAAACGCACTACCAAAGGGATGAGGGCTCAAAGGCGCACTCAAAGGAGGTAGGGTTAGAAAACGCACTACCAAAGGGATGAGGGCTCAAAGGCGCACTCAAAATGGAGGTAAGGGCTCAAAGGCGCACTCAAAAGGAGGTAGGGTTAGAAAACGCACTACCAAAGGGATGAGGGCTCAAAGGCGCACTCAAAATGGAGGTGAGGGCTCAAAGACGCACTCAAAAGGAGGTAGGGTTAGAAAACGCACTACCCAAGGGATGAGGGCTCAAAGGCGCACTCAAAATGGAGGTGAGGGCTCAAAGGCGCACTCAAAAGGAGGTAGGGTTAGAAAACGCACTACCCAAGGGATGAGGGCTTAAAGGCGCACTCAAAATGGAGGTGAGGGCTCAAAGGCGCACTCAAAATGGAGGTGAGGGCTCAAAGGCGCACTCAAAAGGAGGTAGGGTTAGAAAACGCACTACCAAAAGGATGAGGGCTCAAAGGCGCACTCAAAATGGAGGTAGGGTTAGAAAACGCACTACCAAAGGGATGAGGGCTCAAAGGCACACTCAAAATGGAGGTGAGGGCTCAAAGGCGCACTCAAAAGGAGGTAGGGGTAGAAAACGCACTACCCAAGGGATGAGGGCTCAAAAGCGCACTCAAAATGGAGGTGAGGGCTCAAAGGCGCACTCAAAAGGAGGTAGGGTTAGAAAACACACTACCAAAGGGATGAGGGCTCAAAGGCGCACTCAAAATGGAGGTGAGGGCTCAAAGGCGCACTTAAAAGGAGTTGAGGGCTCAAAGGCGCGCTCAAAAGGAGGTAGGGTTAGAAAACACACTACCCAAGGGATGAGGGCTCAAAGGCGCACTCAAAATGGAGGTGAGGGCTCAAAGGCGCACTCAAAAGGAGGTAGGGTTAGAAAACGCACTACCAAAGGGATGAGGGCTCAAAGGCGCACTCAAAATGGAGGTAGGGTTAGAAAACGCACTACCAAAGGGATGAGGGCTCAAAGGCGCACTCAAAATGGAGGTGAGGGCTCAAAGGCGCACTCAAAAGGAGGTAGGGTTAGAAAACGCACTACCAAAGGGATGAGGGCTCAGAGGCGCACTCAAAATGGAGGTGAGGGCTCAAAGGCGCACTCAAAAGGAGGTAGGGTTAAAAAACGCACTACCAAAGGGATGAGGGCTCAAAGGCGCACTCAAAATGGAGGTGAGGGCTCAAAGGCACACTCAAAAGGAGGTAGGGTTAGAAAACGCACTACCAAAGGGATGAGGGCTCAAAGGCGCACTCAAAATGGAGGTGAGGGCTCAAAGGCGCACTCAAAAGGAGGTAGGGTTAGAAAACGCACTACCCAAGGGATGAGGGCTCAAAGGCGCACTCAAAATGGAGGTGAGGGCTCAAAGGCGCACTCAAAAGGAGGTAGGGTTAGAAAACGCACTACCAAAGGGATGAGGGCTCAAAGGCGCACTCAAAATGGAGGTAGGGTTAGAAAACACACTACCAAAAAGATGATGTTGAAACAATGATTGTCAATGTTGAAAAGCAAATGCATTATGATTGATATGCATGTATACTTACCTGAGAAATATAGGCCCCCATTTCTTCATGGTGTCTTTCTTTTCTCTCAAAAGTTGTAGTATTGGTAGTAAACTTCGATGGCTTTTCCACTTTTGCTTACTCGGGTTACATCTTGTGATCTTGACCTCTGGGAAGGGTTTGATGTCATCATACATCTTTGTCCTTCACCCATTATCTCAAGAGTTACCAATTTTGCCTGATATTTTCCTTAGAACAGGAATCATGGAGCCAGCCCTACCATGTGTTTTTGATTGCCCTCCAGCTTGATCATGCCCCCCAAGTGTTCAACTTGGGTTTAGTGTGGGGTGAGGATATGTGAAAGTAAGTTTGGGTTTTTTGGTACAATGAAATGTTTTCATTCAAAATTTTTGGAACTTTCCAAGTTATTCCAATCACAAAAATTATTTTGACATTGGTTCAAAATAAACTTGTTCTAAAAAATTCAAATGATTCCTATGGACAGGTTTCTTGAAGTGATGAAAGCTTTTTGCTTTTGGTTTAAAGGTGAAGTGACATCTGGTTGGTCACAAAAGGTTTAAATTTCAATTTGAGGGTTATTGAGAACCGAATTGATTCAAAGCATTTATTTTATTTGCATGAATAATGATTTGACCCGCACGAGAAAGCACTGCCTACCTATCCAGATTGCTTGCCTTTGATCAGAAAGGGCTTTATCAGGTATATAATGTAGGCTTTGGCTATTGGTTACGAAGAAAATGGATATGTTGCAGGCTCAAAAAGTGTTTAAGGGATTTCAAAAACTAGGAATCACTTGTGCTTGTTTCCTGACCTTTGTCTTTTGGATTTTTTTTTATTTATTTATTTTTTTAACAAAAAATGATTTGTCCTGCCCCCCAGTGTCGGGTTTGGGCTTTTTCTCTTTGTTTTTGTTTTCTTCATTTGATTTTGAGCATCATTGCATTGGCCTTGTATTTTTTGCTCAAAATTTTTGGATCTTTTGGATTTTTCTTCGTGCCCCCTAGCTTTGTATGGGCGCCTTTGATGATTGAGAATTTTCTTTTATGCCCCCCAGTATTGTTTGGGCACTTTCATTGTTGAAGACTTTTTCATGGCCCCAAGAGTTATTTGGGCACTTTCAATCATTATGGATTTTTTTGCACTTGCCCCCCAGTGTAGGGGTGTGATCCTAGCCAGGGTTATTTTTCAAAAAAATAAAATTTATTAGGCTCAAAAGGGGACTGCAAATGATATATTTCAGCTTTGTGAAAGGATTATCAAAGATGGCCTTTCTTCATCTCAAATGCATGCATTTAGGATCGGTAAGCCTTGCTTTCATGCGAGTATGCAATGTGATTTCTCATTATTCACGCAAATAAAAACCCAGCTTTTGGAGTCACTTCATGTTTTTTTTTTTTTTGGGTTTTTTAAGGTGTATGGTTACCTCTCTAAGGAATCACCTGAATTTCCAGAATTCGTTTGTTTCGGACAAACATCAACATGATTTCTGTTTTTGTACTAAACTTTGAATTCCCAAAAATCCTCACATGCGATCATGCATAGTTTTGGAAGAAAAGGGAAATGCACCACAAGATTTTGGGCGCGATGGTTTCATGCTTAAAGGTTATGCTCAATGTGTTATTTGCATGAAACAACAAAAATGAAGGCATGTGATGAACACAACAAAACACATGATTTTATTAACAAGAAAGGCTTAGTGGACAAGGAAAGTCTTGTGGAATTTTTTTAGCCAAATTACCAACAAAAACTAGAATAGGTTGAAACAAAAAATCAAGTTTTTGGAGGCATGATCAAACTGAGGTAGATATTTTGGCAGAGAAAGAACAAGCTCCATTTTGCAACGGTGATGCAATTCCCCTTCAAATTGTGTTGAGGCTCTTGATCATGTGGGCCCTCAATTTCTTCAGGTTGGGTCTTTGTTGGGGCTTGAACAAAAATGATAGGTCAATTGGAAGGACCTTCACTAGAGGCATTTCTCAATATATGCTTGAGTAAGCTAGAGGTGAGTCAAGCTTTTGTTCAGAGACTCCAACTCTTCTTGAAAATGGATGTTGCAGCGAGCACGCTTCTTTGTCTCCAATGTTTTTTTTTTTTCACTCAAAATTGGGTGTTGTAGATTCATAGGGGACCTATCTTTCTTTTCAGGTGCATGCATGCCAAATGTATGAACATGTAATCTATATGATGAATTCGCCCTTCAAAGGGGTGACATATGATCGTAATTGTTGCATGATGAAACAAGAATCTTGATTCTTGCCCAAACTCTACAATGAAAATTTTCTGAGCGACGGTCATTGTGTCACCCAAAAGTCTGGAGTTCAAGATGCTTCAAGAAGGGCTTGCTCGGATGCAAAACAATGTATACGGAGCATACATCCTAAAGGTTGGTTCTAATCTTTTTAAGTGAGACAAAAGGTAGGTTTACTACTTGGTCTCTAAAAAGGGTCTCTCGTTGTCCCAGTGATTACCCTCGTAAAGGCAATATAGGGGCCCAGTAGGTAATGGGTTGGCACGTGTCCAACTATTACCAGTCTAAGCACTCAACGAAGAGTTGGGGTTTACACAAACTTAAACCTTGACTAAAAGTCGTAAGGTAAGCTGCTAGTTCCCCCCTAACCTGAAGCTTGTGTGTGCTTTAAAAAAATTAACTATGTGATGCATGAGATAAATATGTACAAAAATTAAAGCGAACAACTAAATATGAACAAATATATAAAGAAAATGCATATTTCAAAATAAACACGCAAACCATAACAAAAAAACACAATCATCAGACAAAAACAAAGCTTAGTCCACAAAGTCCCCAGCGGAGTCGCCATTCTGTCGCACGTGTGCGGCGGCGCGGCGATCGTCCACCCTCATGGAAAAAATCGGAAATATTTATTCCTGGCAAATAAGGAGAGACAAGGAATACTTGTCTCTACATGTGAAAATATGGACTGGGAGTCGCCACCTAGTATTCTGGTTACTAGGAACCTTAACTGGTCTTTAGAGATCGGGTACGGAGACTGGTTGCGTAAAGGGAAGGTATTAGCACCCCAACTACGCCCTACCTAAGGTAAGCTGCATTGTTTTAATATCTGATAAAATCTAAGGTCGTGTTGTGGTTTTTTATTGTTTGGAATACGCATTACATGTAATGTCATACCCCAGGTTTTATTGTAAAAAAAAAAGAATTAAATATCCGAAATATGCATTACGTGTAAAGTCATACCCCGGATACTAAGAGACAAACAAAATAAAATTGTTGTTGTTTTTGAAATATTGGCCAATATTCTCTTGTCTTTAATAAACTGGTTATTAAAGCCAAAATGCATGCTAAAACATTTTTTTTGGTGTATGAAAAAATACAATATGATTTTAGCTTTGAGACACTTGGCCGTATGCACAAAAACATTTTTTTCTCTCTTTTTTTTAATTTTTTTGTATTTTGTGGAAGTTTTTTTTTTGACGAAAACCGGCTATTTAAAAATTAGATTTTTGTATTTTTAACAACATAAAAAAAAATACCACCAAATATTAATTAAAATGACATGAAAATTACGCGGAAAAATTATAAAAAGTTGAAACAAATATTTTTGATTTTTTCTTTGAAATGGGCCGGATCAGGCCCAAATATATGGGCTGGGCCGAACCTGGCCCAAAGAATGGGATGGTTACTGTGCACATAGTAACCGGGTTACTGTGTGCACAGTAACCAGAGAATTAATCTGCGGGTTACTGTGCACATGCACAGTAACCGTGAATTAATTAGCGAGTTACTGTGCACAGCACAGTAACTCGCTAATTAATCTTCATCTGCTGCAGAACGTAAACGTTCTGCATGCAGATGAAGCTTAACCAAAAAAAACGACGGGGAAGGCTACCTGTAGCGGTTGTTATGTTGGCAGCAACTGATGTGGCAGGGGTGGCGGCGGCGGAACTGGCTGTTCGCGGTGGCCGGCGGTGCTGTTTTCCTCTCTCTCTCTCCTCTGTTTTACTCTCTTCTCTGTTTCTCCTTCTTCTTCGCTCTCTCTCCCTTCTCTTCTGTTTTCTTCTCTCTGTCTCTCCCTTCTCTTCTCTTCCTCCTTCCTCCCTGTCTCTCCCTTCTCTTCTCTTCCCCCCCTCCTTGTTTCCTTCTGTTCTTCCTCCATTTATAGCCCGTGAGCATGTTTTTTTTTTTTTTCATCGTGGGGTCATGCGGCGGCTGGTCGGGCGTGGCTGTCCAGGCGTGCCTCCCTCAGTTTCGGCGGTGCGGTAGGCGGTCGGCCAATGTCTTCGGTCGGTGGGCTAGAGGGACCGGTGGTCGGTGGGCTGGAGGGACCAACGCCATTAAATATACATCTTTTTTCCTTCTTTACTGCTGTATGTTAGGCGGGGAAGAAAGGGGAACAGTGCCGTTCAAAACGGCACCGTTTAGCCCTCTTCTTTTTTCTTTTTTTTTTGCATGGGTTGGTTACTGTGCACATAGCAACCGGGTTACTGTGTGCACAGTAACCAGAGAATTAATTAGCGTGCATAGTAACCGGGGTACTGTGCACACAGTAACCCGTGAATTAATTAGCCAGTTACTGTGCACAGCACAGTAACTAGCTAATTAATCTTCATCTGCTGCAGAACGTAAACGTGGGTTACAACGACCAGTACTGCGCACATTTTTTTTTTTTGTATTTATTATTTTTTATGGGGACCCAAAAATGGGTTACAACAATAAGTATCCCTCAATATAACAGCAGACAACACAACAATTCAACAATACTCTATGAGGCTACAAGTTCTTGATTGTATATGTATGTAAGGCTGCAATATAGAAATATTCCGTGAGTACATGCACCTGAAAAGGCAAAGCAATAATACTCAATTTGTGAAAGTTTTTCGGCACTGCAGTCAGGCATATTCTTCATTGTTGCTAAGTATGTGTATTTTTTAAAATTGTAAAAGTTTTGGCATAGTACATTACTTCCTATATAATACATGTTGTTACTTCACATTTACAAATATTCTTCATGGACGTTTAACACACTACAAGAATTCTTACTTTTGATCTTGGGAGCTCCTGCAACAGAAATTGTAGTTGTAAGTTCTTTTACTTCAGTATCATTTTTTCCATTAATGTTAAAAAAGTTCATTGGTCTTTCAATATAAGCTTTGTGGTTTGTATGCCATTCTTTACTATAGTTTATCCTCACACTATTGTTTTCATGCTGGTTTTTTCCATGCATGAATTTGAATGTTATACAGCATATCATGATGATTTTGATTTTTTCTTTCTTTATATAATTTATGAATAAAATTCATGTTATTAATCTATAACATGATATTATTTTTATACATGATTTTTTTTTTCAAAGTGATAAATAGTGTTGTCAATTTAAATATAAAAAGTGATGGATTTTTGTTTTTAATATGACTTAAAATGAACAGAAATGTTTGCAATTGAATTTGTGCAGGTAGATATGGCAGATGAATGGGTTAATGATATGCTTAGTGTTAACTATGATGATAATTATGATATCGTGATGAATCATGTAATTGATCATATTAATTGTAGTAGTGGTGGTGGAGCTGCCAATAATAAAAATGATTGTGGTAATAAAGGGGTGAATGATGGTGAGGATGCTTCTAGCGGAACTAATGATGATGATAATCATAGTAATGAAAACGAGGATTCAGATTGTACTGATGATGATGATGAATTGTTTTAGCTATGAGAGTTTGATCACAAAAAACTATTGTTATGTATCATTGATGCTTTACACATGTACTATGCTACTTATGTGCATAAGAAACATTGTATGGTTTCATATAACACAGGGATTAAATGGTTGACTGAAGTCGTACGAGGACACTGGAAACTGTGTGTTAACATGTTTAGGATGGATGCAACGACGTTACAAAACCTTTGTTATGACTTGGAAACACAATATAGCTTGAAACCATCGAAAAGAACGAGTGTTATTGAAAAGGTGACAATATTTTTGTACATCATTGCATTAGGTGCAACAAATAGGGAAATCCATGAAAGATTTCAACACTCAGGTGAAACCTTAAGTCGCTATTTTAATGAAGTGTTGAAGATAATTTGTTTGCTTGTAGTAGATATAATTAAATCAGAGGACTCTGAATTTTTAAACACTCCACAAGAAATTGCGATGAATCTTAGATTTATGCCTCATTTTAAAGTTAGACAATCTTTATAGCAATTATAGATATAAACATCAATATTATATTATTCATCTTTAATTACTTATGAAATGTTGGTTATTGTTTTATTTTGTAGAATTGTATTGATGCGATCGACGAGACATACGCATGCTTCTGTTTCTTATGAAAATCAAGTATCATTTATCGGTAGAAAAGATATGCCGACACAGAATATAACGACAACATGTAGTTTTGATATGCAATTCATGTTTGTTTGGGCAAGATGTGAAGGTAGCGCTCATGATACTCGTATTTTTTTGGAGGCTATTGACAATCCAGGAATAAAATTTCTGAAACCTCTTGAAATTAAATATATGATAATAATTATATGAAAATAATTTTAAATATGTTTATTCTGTATATTTTTATTACAATTAATATAATTTTCTTTGTTTTTATTTCAGGTAAATATTAGTTGATTGATGTTGGGTATTCAAATGAGTATGGACATCTTGGTCCATATAAAGGTGAGAGGTATCACTTCCAAGAGTTTCAACGTCGAGGGCAACCAA
This sequence comes from Populus tomentosa, assembly GCA_018804465.1. Classification (NCBI taxonomy): domain Eukaryota; kingdom Viridiplantae; phylum Streptophyta; class Magnoliopsida; order Malpighiales; family Salicaceae; genus Populus; species Populus tomentosa. Next base: position 6,128,819 of record CM031987.1, read on the forward strand.
CAAGCCGAGAAGAGCGATTTAATCGTGCACATTCATCACTCCGCAATGTCATTGAACGTGCATTTGGGGTGTGGAAACAACGATAAAGAATTTTACAGAACATGTCGGCATATCCATACAAATCACAGGTGCAGATTGTAGTGGCATTAATGGCACTGCATAACTATATAAGAAGAAAGTCACAAGAAGATGTTGCATTTACAAAATATGATCGCAATCCTCATTTTATTCCTAATGATTTTTTAGATGTTGTATCACGTTCTCAAAGTTAAGAGAACCATAGGCCTTCTCAAATGAATTATGTTCGTGATGGAATAACGGATAGTTTAATGTGATGAATGGAGGACAACAATAATGTAACATTCATATTTTTTTATGTATTAAAAGAATTTCCTCATAAAATTTACACATGTCCTTCTACGTAATTTTACCAATAGAAGCACTTACAAAAGCAACTTAACCAACATATCAATTCTATTTTAGACAACTTTAATTTTAACCATAATAGTAACCAAACACATTTACTTAAAAGAATCACACACAAAAATTGATTTTCAAAAAAATACTTTTTACCAACCGCAATCACAAAAGCCATCATTCTTCCAAATACATTCAAATCTCTTACCAAACAATATAGCCACTGTGTTTGGGATAAACCACAGAAGCCACCACTCTCCCAAACGCTCACTTAAAACACATGCTCAACCTTGTCTTATTATAGAAGTCTAATAGCGGCTACTTTTTAAAATAATATTCACTCAAAAATACATCAAAATAATATATTTTTTATTTTTTAAAAATTATTTTTTATATCAACACATCTAAAAGATCTAAAAATATAAAAAAAATTAAAACAAAAAAAATAAAATTTTACCTAATCCCTGTTTGGAACGCAATACCAAACAGGGTTATGTTTAAATTAATAGCACCTAAATATTTGTGCCCAGAAACATCATGTCTCCACTTCGGCTTCTCATAATACATGGTGTACTCTTCTACTCTATTTCTTACTGCTGGCCAAGTTTTTCATTTCCCCCTACTTCTCTGAGTTTACATTATCGCTCCTCTCTCTACAATGCCCTCCCTCCCTCTTTCAAACATAAATGGATCGCTCATGTTGTCCTTCAATCCTTGATCATCATAACTTCTATATTTTTGTTGGAGGTGTTCTTATTGAATCCATATCCTCTCATGTTCCTTTCTTCCACATTTAGTTTATATTTGTTAAATATAAAACATCAAATTCAAATTAAATAAGCATCATTTTAGTACATGTTAAGCATGAGAGCATCTTAAATAGTAAATATTTTTTTCTCACCAAATCCAAATCACTGAATTAAAAAATTAGCAACATGACCTTTCTTGTTCCTCTCCGAACATAAGAGGATTTGGATCCTTTCTTGTTATGTTAAGTATTCTCTCGTGACATTCTCATTTTATAGACATGTTTTTTTTTGTCAAATTCTACTTTTGCCTAAGAGAGAGAATGTCTGCTATACACCTAAAGATATTCCTGGGCCACCTAAAAAAAATTGCAAATAAACGAGTCATAGTATCATTTTCTTCCTAACTCAAAGGTCAACCTAACTATGTCATCTTGGTAATCCATAACGAGGCTCAAAAAATAAGCAATAAAAAAAAAAAAAAAAACCATATCAAGAATCCAACAGCTTGCTTTGTGTTTAAGTTCATCCCAAGACAATCCTACATGTTGCAATTCAAAGTCAATACACAACAATGATTAATATGGAGACAAACTGCAAAGCCCCTTGGAAGGTTTTTAGCCACCAGCACAAAGACAGTGAGGTCTAACATGAAATTAAATATTCTTATAAAACCATTTTTTTTCTTTGCGCTGAAATATACTTGATGGAGGTAAAGCATGCAATAGTAATTAATCAAGATATAAAATATCACTCAGCTTGCATTTTATTAATCATATAACAGCCAATATTCCATGTTTAAAATAATAGCAAAACCACACAAAAAAAAGGGAATGTCTAGGTCTTAATGATTAGTGTCAACATTTTTCTTTTCAAAAAAACTTTTCGATTGTAATGACTTAAACAAAACCATTAATTGGTTACACAGCCTTGCTAAGTTTGTTCAAATCCCTTTATATAGCTTTTGAATTAGCATGAAAAAATGGTGGCATCTGATGATACATTAATAATGGAAAAATACGGTTGTGGTGAATATAGCAACTAATTGGAGATAGTTTTAGAAGAGTATCATTTTTTTTGCATGGCCACGCTATAATTCTAATTCAAGTAACCCAGCCTTTACATATTTCCCATTGTTGAATGTGCAACACTCTCGACAAAGCAGAAGGCTGCAATTATCCCAACAATTGCATTGACAAGTTAATGCAGTAGAATACAACAGCAACACTATCCAAGTATACAGCACTCTACAATGAAATTTGAAAAAACTCATTAAATACATCATGGCAAGATTCATAAATGAAGAATCAAGGTCAGTTTACCTGGATACATGAAGAAAGAAGAGGTGATAAATCCTTTTTTAAATTATCTCGAATGATGCCATACATCTTCTCCGCATATGCTGTCAGCTGCTGTTTAAAAAGCAAAGCTGAATACTTAGCCTCGACCAGCTGTATATCTTTACCAATTTTAAGATTGGCTGAAGAAGGCGATGAATGGAAACTTTGAGAAAATATCAGGTCATTTGCATAAGCAGGACATCAAATAAAATTTTGAGAATTAAAGAAGAATACAATTTTGTGAATTAAAGTAGAGTTATGTGTCCTCAAAATGTAGTTACATGATTTAAGATCATTAAATCATTTTTCTGTGAGCATTACTACAAAAGAAATTTCTGGAGGGTATCTCATTACTTTGGCCATCCTTCCAAAAAATGATGTTGGAGGTGGAGGCAAGTTTGGATTTGCACCACTGCCTTTTAAAGTCCGTTGAAGTAAGCACAACAACATCGAGGTATTAGATAACCAGTATGCCATATGATTACTGTCATCCTGGTTCTGCAAGCATTACATTAACAACATCAAGCATGTTAGATATCAAATCAAATCACAGAACTCGAAAACAATTCCTTTTTCTTCAGTTACCTGTGCTGTGGTTTGGTTTAGAGGCAGGACAATTTCCAAATAAATCAAGCGTGAAAGGAGAAAATCAAGTTACCTCTATAGCAGAACCAGTCATCTGAATAAGACAATCAAATACATTAGTTCTTTCTGCTTCAAACAATCTCCAGTGGACAAGGCATCTGTAAATGGTAAAGGCTCCAACTGGGTTTCCTTGACTAAACCCAGGATTCTGCTCCACACATCTGATCACAGCATCTACACTCTCCTACATCACAGGAAAAAAATGAACAATCAAGATTACATCAAACCATTTAAACTCCCAAACCAAAAATATATCAGGAAAAAAGAACTGTTTTTCCACTTTAAGCACATACATGTAGCCGTTCAATCTGTCATTTCCTCAATCTTTTGTCAGCATCAGTACCAAACAGTCTAGCTGGGGTTGGTACAGGAATATTCAGACAATGGTAAACAAGTCTTAAATAAAATTAAATTATCATTATTTTTTTCACTAACATGATGACCATTTTCTAGATGCTGCAGCAGTTTTAAGAGAAGGAAAAGAACTAATAAGTTTCCAAAGGCTAGCATGAGAAAAGTAGTTTAAAAAAAAAAACCAAGCACTTTACCAGGGAGGTAATTTCTAAATGTTCCGACATTTTTCTTGAAGATGAATTGAACATCGCTTGGTGCCGCAGAACTTGGTCCTCAGCTTCCAAGTCAGAAAGTTTTTCTTCAAGCCTGAGAAAGGATATTGTCAATAATTTAAATTCATATAATTAACCCCGAGTTATCAAGGAAAAATCCCTTTATCCTGCTTCCACATTGACTTAAAATGCAATTTAAGTACTTGACTACTATAAATAGAAATCACTGTAGAAACCTCTGCATGGTTGTTTTCAGCTCAGTTATCTTTGACTCTGCATCCAATGCCTGCTTCAGTCGCTCTTCACTAAGCTTATTTGTCTCTTCATATTTCTTCTCTGTTTCATCAATTTTCTTTTCCATTGAGCTTACCATAGCCTACAAAGTATCATCCACGAAACACCATTCAAGTGAAAGTTGAGACATGTACCTCAAACAGGAAGATTTTTCTTATTTCTCCTTCATTTTTGGATGCTAAATCCTGTAATATTTAAGCAATGCATATACAGTCATTTGCAAGCCTGTGACAGATCCAAAGTTCATTTAGAAGCAAATAGCAATGAATAAAAGCTTTACCTTGAGCATTTCATTTTCAGCAGTAAGTTTATTCACCAGTTCATTATCAATAACTGGGACTTCTGTGTGATTGGGAACTGTTCAGCTGCTTTATGACTTTTTTGTAGTTTTTAAGGAAAACATATGTACCTTGTATGTGATATTTAATGACTAAATTGGGCAGAATGTAACAGAAGGGGTGTCAATCAAAACACCATACAGTTCAAGATTTGACATAAGAAAAAAATTAATCCAGGGTGTCAATGAAAATGGCCTATAGTTCAAGGGTGTTTGAACGGTTTAGCCCAACAATTTATAACAGCAGAAATACTGTACAGCTATAAATTCCAAAGAGAGCTCATAATATTAAACAAGATTTCAACACTCATTCATTGCCTAACTGATAGTCATTCCACGCATGCGAAGGCTATAACAATAGTTGTAAATGAATTGCGAAGGCTATAACAATATCCTACAATTATTCATTAACTTAAAAGGAATTAACAAAAATATTCCTGATAACCTTCAAGGTTCGCCTTCTCTAGAAGCCTCTTGCAAGCACTAACCTCATCACAGCTATGAAATCGAGGAATAAATAATAGAAAATGAAAAGAAAAAAAAATGCAATTCACATTCAAGAAAGAAAAAAAAAATACTAGAAGTATGAAACAAATTTAAATGAGAAAATTTTGAAAAGCTACCTGCCATGCAGCACATCTGGTGCCAGAATGGCAAAACGACGGGCGAAATCATCAAATGTCTTTCTTGTGGGATATCCAGCGCAACTAATCCTAATTGCCTCCATTACTCCCTGAAATTGGATAAACAATACATGACAAACATGGTTTTTATCACTGAAGAAATGAAATGACACATGAAATGGCCACGATATTGAATATTACCCACAAAGTAGTTGCTGTAAAACATTATTATTCTCAAAGATGGCAGGCTTTAGAACATTATTTGGCTTTACACAACGCATGTAGTGTGGCTCTGTGGCACTCAGTGTTTCAAGCAATGCTTGTAGTTGTTGCGGTAGAGAGATAGAGTTAGAACAGAAATATGTTAAAAATGTTATAACACACATTAAACTTATGCACACTAGAACATAGACTGACTTTATACCTAGAACCTATTGATGAGAATTTTGATGATTTGGCAGATTCCTCAGGCAATGGCAGAAGCAGGCCTGAAACAAAGGAGCACTTGGACTCGCTCAAGAGAGCTTGATGCTCCGCAACAACATAATCTTTGTTCTTATCCAGAAAAGGTTCAGTTTGGTATGTCACCTACAATCAAAATTCTCCAGGGATGAGTATTTGGTTGTGCCTCACTTTTTAGTAGCTACATGAAGAACTAATATTGTGGCACGCTCTCATATCAATCAAAAACCAGAGCATACTTACATCACCAGCATAATGACAAATGGTGAAGTCAATGCGTGCTAACTTAGGCTTGCTAAAACGTTTGTGGTCTTTAAAAGTCTGATAAAGCTTTTCTGCAAATGTTTCATGTGTTAATCTAGGAAACATACTGCAAACAATAAACAAAAGCTAATATGTCAGTACAACATCAAAGGAAAATTTCTTGACAAACCAAAATACTCTTTAATGTCTGCATCAATTAAATGGGATGAATGGTTGTTGTCCACTGTTTTCTATAGCATACATGCCAAGCTTCGTCAGAAGAGCAATGATGCCGCCAGGTTTCTGAAATCATAAGAGTACATATATAAGCATGAAGCTTGTTTTGCTACAAGCCAAAACAGAAAGACCAGCTCCCAAACCCTTCACACTGGAAGCATTTGATTGAACTAGTCAATAAAACCATATATATTTTAGATCAGACATTGAATGCAGAAAGGAAACCATTTGGATCTATCAGATCGGAAATCATGAATTGGGTGGGTGAGAAGGTGGGAAGCGGGTTTGAAGAACAAACTTTTTTAATAAACAAGAATATTCTCAATTCTATTATAAAAACTTGATATAAGTTCCTGGAAAGAACTCACCATCTTCCCTGATGCACAGTTTACTTTAATATCTTCACCATTAACTTCCACAACTTCCCCATCCATCCATGCTTCCTCAGGATCCTCCACCCAAACAAAAGATCCAACTATTGAACTGCCTTGAGCAGCCTGTGTGGCCTGCCAGTTCATCGGAACATCAACCCGAGTGGGTAAAGCACTAAAGTCTCATTTATGAGCATGAAGCAGCTTAAAAAAAAAAATAGCATCCACCCAAACACGGAAGGGGCTGGCAGCAAGTATAACTGCTACTACGAACAGAATCTCATAAACAAAATATTATTCAGCTCAACTGACCATTATCTACACTCTAGACATTGCACAACACTTTATACAATAAAAAACTAAACTCTTAGTACTTTTAATTATCTATAAAAAGCTACAGATATTTCTAAAAACTTTACAAATTCCCTTCAATAATTCAGCATGAAGCAAGAAGAAATAATTAAACAATATTGTCGAGAAAGGAAATACCATTATTGAGAGAGGAGAAGGGAGATGATTAGAATTAGATCGTAGGCAATGGAAACCCTAGATCACTCCCTCAGCAAACAATGCCAGTGAAACCATAGACCAATTCTTCAATTGCAACAAATGCTGTCACGACAAGATCCTAAATATCTTCTATCCAGCCCTGTCCTGTCCTGTCCTGAATGAGTTGTATTCCCCTCTCTGGACGAATGCAGCAACTTCATCGTTTATTGTAAAGCAGCAGGAAGCTTTTTCGTGGAGGGAAAATAGTTGAAAGGAAGAAGAAGGGGGTGAGGGAGGTCACGTGAAGTGACTATGGATGAAGTGCTCCCACGCGCATAACACTGCCATGCAGTTGTGTTTTATTTTTTCTAATAATCAGTTTATTTCTTAATCAGAATTAAGCTTTCACGTAGATTTTAAGGACACGTGTTTTACATGGACTTGATGCATTTATTAAATTGTGCTCTCGTCACGTTATTTTCAAGTACTCTTTTCGTCGAGCTCGTTGTGACTGTGGATCGTCATTTTCCCACTCAATTGATGTGTCTGAACTGAAAGAATTAATGTCGAATTAATTCAAACATATCATTGATATATGGCGTTCACTTTCAACTAATGCAAGGACGCAATTAACCCGGACCTTCAACAACCAAACTGGAAGTTGCATGGTTGATTTTTAAAATATTATTTTTTATACCTGATCATTAAACTAAACATTAAAATGATTGGAGAAAAATATTAAAAAAATTAATTTATTTTTTTTATAAAATGTTGTTTATAACTAATTACAAACTATGTCTTGGTCACAGTCACGTGATTGTTGTGTATTTTGAAATCCGACCTAACAGATTAATTTAGGACTTTATTGACCTAAGGCTATAATTAAGTAAAAAAAATATAAAAAAATAAAAAATTTAACAGGTTGATCTAATTAAAAAATTCAATTATAATTTATTGATTTTTTTATTAAAATAATAAAATAATATCATTTTAATTTTTTAAAAACAAATTAATTTGATTAAAATTTGAAATCCAGACCAACCACCGGATCGGACCTATAAAAACCACGTGAACATGGGTTTTCCTGCTAGAGCTGGAATCTCTCGCGACGTTTATCTTGTTCTCCTTTCCTGATTTTCCCACCCCTTAAGTTTGGGGATTTTCCCACCCCTTAAGTTTGGGTTACGGGTTGGCAACAACATTTCTAGATTTAGCATGGGCTTTGGTTTGATGCGACTTACCCACATTACAGCTCAATCCAAAAGTTGAATTTGAAGAGCTTGAAAGATGAATTTCCAAAACTCTAAAAGATTTCAAGTAATGCCAAAGTGATATTTGTCATTGCAGTTCGGTTATTTTTTAAAAAAAAATGAATTTTTTATTTATTTTTTTTTCATCATTTTAATTGTCTAATATCAAAAATAATTATATTTTAAAAAATATATTTTTAAGTAAAAAATACTTTCAGGAAAGGTTTTAAAATCCCAATGTGCTAAAGAATTTTAAGGTTTTTTTCAGTTTAATCTTTGTGTTTTTTGTTGATAATTTTTTCTTTCTTTCTTTCCATGGGATTAGTCCCGGCTTCAAGGTCAGCATTATGGATTTCAAAGATTAATATGAGTTGAGTTTGTATTTTTAGTTCATTTTATAAAATTAATTTATTTTTAATTTTATTATTCAATATTTATTTTTTTAATTGGTCTTCATGTTTTTTTCTCACTTTTTTTTACACAAGATTATTCTGATCTCGAGTTGACTTGGATCTTTTTTATTGTTTTTTTCTTAATTATTATTTTAGTTTCATCATCAAGCATTTTTTATTGCGAGTTCTACTCGTTGTTTATTTGTATTTGCCTTCACGAGATTAGTCTCGATCTCAAGACCATGATCATGGGTTTTGAAAGTTAACACGAGTTGACTTTGGTTATTTTTTTTTAATTTCATTATTCAACATAAATTTTCTGAGGAATTAATATTCGTGCTTCTTTTTCTGTTTTTTTTTTTCTTTCACTTTCCTCCGCATGGATCTATCCTAATCTTGTATCCATGGTCGCGGAGTTAGTGAGTTAACATAAGTTGATCCATGTCCTTTTTTTCTATGTTTTTTTTTTATTTTTTTTTAGTTTTACCATTCAATATTGAGTTGTTTGATAGTTGAGTTTTATAATTTTATTTAAATTTTTTTTATTGATGATTTTTTTTTCATTTTAGTAGCATGCATAATCATTTAATTAAACAAAAAAATTTATCATAAAAAATAAAGTTATTAAACACAATTGAGTGCAAGGTAAATGCAACGAGATCAAATATTTTAATTTTAATTATCTTCTAATTAAATATTAATTTATTTAATTATATATGTATATAAGCATTTTAGCTAGTGAGTTAGCATAATTTATTTATTTTAAAATATTTTAAAATAATATTTTTATTTATTTTTAAAAATTTATTTTCTTAAAAAAACATATTAAAATATGTGAAAAAATAATTTGAATTAAAAAAATTAAAATATTTTAAAAAAACAATTGTACCAGAAAGTCAAACATCATTTAAGTGCCAAAGTTAACTAGAATGGTCCCTACTCGCTTACAATCATGCTTTTCCCTTCTTCATTTCTTCGGTAGATGTCAAACTCCAAGCATTGTGCTACTGCAGCAAGTCTCTTTCAGGCAGGGAATCCGAAGATGTGTCACCATAAGTGTATTTTGTACACATACAATTATGTCAATGGGCAAGGACAAAGATGCCCTAGCTAGCTAGCTATTTTGGCACCAAAATTATCTCCTTTTTAAAATTTATTTATTTTTATATTTAAAAAATAATAAAATTTATTAACTTTAAATTAATATATTTTTATTATAACATGTTTTTAGTGACTTTAATATACTAATATAAAAAAATAATTTTTAAAAAATAAAAAATATCATTAACATATATTTTAACATATAAAACTATTTAAAAAATAACAACACTTAAACAATTACTGGAACCGATTGCCAGTGAAGAACATATACGTGATGGAAAGAGAGATGTTGTCTTTTGCACTGCTCTGATAAGGCTGTTTGTTCAATCGTAAAATCTGTAATCATGCTCTCTCGGTGTTGAAAGCAGGCCGGCAAGAGCACGCGTACTGTATACTTTACTTGGCTACAAGGTTCACAATTTACGACATGTTGACAGCGATTTAATTGGCTTTCTTTGAAGGAAAAATTGTTTGTTTGGGGAGAAGACTAAATAAGATACAAACAAGTGATATATAGAAAATGAATGCAGAAAGTCTTCGATGAAATTTAGTATAATGAGGAAAAAACTGAAAAATAAAATAAATTAAAAAAACTAAACCGTAAAAAAAAAACAATTAATCCAATAAAAATATTTAAAAATTTAATCGGTTTGGTTTGGTTTTGATTTTATAAACCTGAAACTAAAAAACCAAACTGAATCAAAATTAATAAAAAAACCGGACCAAAAAAAATTAAGCCAAACCAAAACTAAACCCATTAGAAATTATATAAAAAAAAACCCAAAAAACAATATAATTTTTTGTTTTTAATATAAAATAGCAAACCAGACTGAAACTAGTCAATGAGTTTGGTTTTTGTTCTAAAATAATCCAACTGAATCGAAACCGGTTGGTTTGAACCGGTTTTATTTTTTTAATTTAGTTTGGTTATTTTTAAGTAAAAACTGAACCAAACCGAAAATAATTACTTTATAAACTGGTATTATTATAAGTACATTATCATTAAACTCGACTTGTTCTAATTGATATGGAACTCGGCTGACTTGCTTTATAGTCTAAGTTGGGTGTAAAAAAACCAACTTGAATTTCGTCTAGTTTAACTCGATTAATCAAATCAAAACTTCTTTGATTTTTTGATGTTTTAAAAAAATAAATGCTTTGACTTTTTAAATTTTTATTAATATAAGTTAATTGGTTAAACATGTGATTTAGCTATATATTAAATTAAAATAAATTATAAATTTTTTTTTTTAATCAACCTAATATTAAAAAATTATAATTTATAAAAATAACTTATAAAATTTCATATAATTTCAATATATTAATTATAATGGGTTGCTCAGAACTCAAACGCGGAGCCCGTTCCGAATGCTTTTCTGATCTGGAAGTGGAGTTCTTATGAAAAGAATGAGATGTTGCTCTCCCTCTCGATGTCTTGTCTCGCTTTGCCCCTGGTCCAGGCGGCGACGGGTGCGGGAGGCCTAAGAGAATCTTCTCTTAGGTCCTTTTCTTTTCCAGTGCAACATAGGAAAGAAAAACCTTTTCATGCAACTTTCCGGATTTTGTATTTTTCACATGAAACTATTTTTGTTTTGTAATTCTCTAATATCATAATCTTTTTCACTATTCTTCTAGATCTTATAGACTTTTGTTTTGTCTTTTGTATATATATAATCTCAAATAAAGTTAAAACTAATCCAAAAATACTTAATTAAATATAAAAAAATAAGGATATTTCTACATTCGTAGAACTGAGTGCATGTAAAAGACACCACTGGAAAAAAAAAAAATGTCATTAATTATTCGATTCCATTGCAATCAGAGGCGGAAGCAAAGGGCAAGCAGGGGTCCGGGTCCATATAAGATATATATTTTTTATGATTGTGTAATTGAGTATAAAAAAAGTTATAATTTTTATCTTAAAGAAGTGGGCCTTAAATTAAGTGTGACATTTTCTTTAAATTTATTCTTGACCTACATCGAAAGAAAACAATATAAAAGCATTACTTTGTAAAATAAAAAATAGAAGCATTAATTTACCCTAATATAAATCTAGCAACCGATCAAAAACAAAAATAAAAACACAAATCATAAATAAAAAAAATTTACAAAAAAATTAAAGCAGAGTTATCAATTAATTTATCTTTTATCAAACAAAACAAGGTAACTTAAATTTAAAATCTATTTTTGTTTTGTTTTGAGATGTTTGTTAATAATTTGATGAGATTTTTTTTATAATTCTATCATTTTTGCTTCTTTTTTTTTCTTAGATCTGCTAATTCTACCCATTGATTTTTGAATTCTTGTTATAATAATTTTTTTCTAATTAATTAGATATATTTTATTGGTTTGTTTTTATTATGCTTTGATTTTTTTATGTTGTTTTTAGCAAAGCTACTAAAATTATCAATTTTTTTTTATGATATATATTTTGATTTTAGATTGACCCATGAACAAAATAAGAAGAGCTGATATGATAATCGATGATTTAAATTCTATGAAAAAACAACGAGTACAATTAAAATAAATATATAAAAATTATTTTTTATTTATTTTAAAGTTTATCAAATATAAATAATTTTTCATTGTGACTAATGTTTCTTATATATTTTGTATGTTTATATTTTATAGGTATAATGACCAACAATATTAAAGTGATGGATGCATTATGAAGATGAAATTAACTTCATTGGTTTGATTCAATTTGGTATCGCTCTAAACCTTTTACTTTATATAAAAATTATTACATGTTTATAATAAATTATTTGAATAAAACTAAGGTTTTGATTTTCAATTTATGTACAAAAAATTAAAATAAATATTATATTTTATTTTATTAATTTTAATTTTTTTAATAAATAATTCTAGTTCCGTTTCTATTGCAATGGATGTAGGACCAACTGATGATGTCGAGCATGAATGTTGGAAATTGGATTCTTAAATCTATGAAAATTATTACATGTGAATAGCTAGCCAGCAGCAGCGTATCTCCGTTACATTTGCATATTTTTCTCGAGTGTCTTGTCGTATCTAATTTTATCTAAATTGGACATCAGACATATAGGCAGCCCTCTTCACGGGCTTTGTATAGCACTATCAACCACATAATTCGAAGAGAGCTGGCCTAGCTAAATACTGCCACAGAGTGGAATTTGATGGCTTTGGCAGGTTCAATTCATTGATGGAGGAGCCTCTGGTACTGTAAGGGAATTTATTTCATTCACACACCTTCCTTCTAACTCAACCCCCACCATATCTTTATCTCTTTCTTTATCAAACAAGATTATATATCAGAAAAAGAGCTGCCACTTGTAGTCCCGAGCAACAAATTAGGCAACGAAAACACGCCATGGATTGTTTTGTCGGCAAGAAAAAGAGCGACCAGTGTGAGAAAGGCCTCAGAGGGCTGACAGAGAAGGTGAGGCTTTTCCAAGAGGAAATGAAAGCTATGATGCACGAGAGAGAGAAAGAGGCCAGAGCTTATGAGATAGACATGATGGTTTTCGCATTTAAAGAGGCAGAGTGGAAGCAAGAGAGGAAGAAGCTCAAAGAGGAACTGAAGAGATTGAGAAAGGCAGTGGAAGAGAAAGATGAGAGGATCAGGGTAATGGAGGATAGGTCAGTAGGAGAGAAAAGTGAGAAAAATGGAGAATTCTTGGGGACTCCGAGCTTCCTGGTGGAGCAAATGAGGGAGGAGAGAGTGTGGCGCGACGAGGCTGTGGATAAGTGGAAGAAGCTTTACCTTGCCATCAAGGCCGAGCTTGATGATCTCATCCAGAGGACTCACCGTGGTGCATCTCTCTCCTCTTCTGGACTCGCACGCACACTCACACACACGCACTCACACTCACACTCACACACGCACGCACGCTCATGCACATATATTATTGCATCGGTGTCGGTGTTTTTCGATGTCTATTAACGCTGCTAGATTTTGATTTAACGATCAATTTTACAGTTTCATTTGAATCCAGTTATTTAAGAGTTTATGTCAATTACCGTCATTAGACTATCAGATTTAAATTTAACGATGGGTTTTTCTACTTTATTTAAATTAAACTTATGTCGATGCCGGCGTTTTAGACAGCCTTTGCACGATTGCATGCACTGTGCAAATCTTGGAGATTCAGACATTGACAAACCCTCTAGATTCCCTTTATTTCATGTCATGTTGTCATAAGAGTGATTCTTGCGGGGTGAACTATTCCTAAGCTCACTTTACATCTAGTGCATGCATGCTCACATACTAATTATTTGTGCTTTTATGCAATTTCTTTCAAATATTGTAGTTTTATCGTTCAATGTAGCAGAAACCTGAAAGTTTAGCGCATAGCATACGCTGCTAGAATTGGCATGCTCCACCAGTTCCTTTTGTCAAACATCCTAAAAAGTTGATTGGAGTTATCCAGCAATGGGCCCAAATTTATGTTTTTGATTCTCTTGATGATAAAGTATTACTGTGTATATGTGGTGACAAGTGGCTGGCATCTTTTCACTTATAAAGTCGTTACTGTTTTAGCACGTCACTGTGATAAAACTTATGGGACTTCCTTTTTCGAAAAAAGAAGTCGAACACTTTCTTTTGCTATCCATAAATATGTGGAAACGAAATGCAAGATTACAGACCACCACGACAGGGAGTTGTACCTCTTGTTTGGTCAATTAATCATGCTAGTATACTAATTAAGAAGCTACGACAGCACAGAGAATATAATCAATGAACGACACACTAATTTTTATGGCTGCAACTCTGTTTTGCAGGAGATGGATTGTACCGGAGAGCAGAGGAAGAAATGATTGAGGAGCTAAAGATGGAAGTGAAGGCCAAGGAGGGGTGTATTAAGGAGCTGAAAGCACGATTAGTTTTTGTGGAGAATGAAGAATACAGCAGGGCAAGAGAGGTCGATATTCTGCGGCAAAGCTTGAAGATCATGAGCAGTAGGAAGGCATCCAGCTTCTCTCTTAGCAAACCCAATTCAGCACTTTTGAAACAGGCTAGAAAAGCATGACTAGCTTTGCTAGTAAAAACATATAGTCTAATATTGTAAGATTGTGTAATCTTATTAAGTCAACCCAAGCAAAGACCGTCCAAACTTTGCATTAGTGAGGAAGTGTTTAAAAATGATAGTAGTAATTACTTTTCAAATTTTTGCTTGTAAAATTATATTTTTTATTTTTAAAAAATTATTTTTAACACTAACACATTAAAATAATTTGAAAAACATAAAAAATATTTTAATATATTAATTTAAAGTAAAAAAAATTTCAATTTTCAATTTTTTTTAATATTTTTAAAACATAGAAGCAAACATGCTCTAAAAAAACTAATATATATTGGATGGCTTACCATCCTCTTCAATTTGGACAACGGAATTCAAATTGGACGATGGAATTCATTTTGTTTAGGACCTCCAGCTGAGGATTAGCCTTGATGAAAAGATCAAAGAATTTGGAGGTAAACCAGGAAAAATGACGTTGCTGCTGAATAGCATTTTGAAATTTAGATGCACAACATCCAATGATCAGATATGTTGTCATGAAAATGTGATTTGAATTTGAAATAAATCTTTGCTGTACAGGTACATTATTCCTTACCCCACCCCGGATGAAGCCTGTCCATGTATTCTTTTGATGGGTTTCCTATAACACTAGCAGACTGCTAAATGATGCATCCAGACACAATGACCGATATCTGCCGAAGAATTATTTCGGCACTGATTAAAGTAAGGAACGTACATGAATATACTTTGGCTGCTAGCGTTCAGATGTTGCTGCCATCTTGGCTGGTTGGGATGCTATCTCTTCCACTGCTTTCTACCCTTTCAAGAGGCTGGTAGTTTGATCTCACGTTCTGGAAAAGTAAAACATAAACAGATGAATATCTGAGCAAGCATGGAGACTGGTGATTATATGTAAAGCCTGTGGTAATACTTAACACTGGCAGTTTAATAAATGGACAAAAGACTAAAGAGTGAATCACTCCAACAATGTTGTACTGAATATTTGGAGGATTACAGCTACTGATTGTGTAAAAGCTTTTACGGGCACAGCTACGTGCAACTTTTAATAAGAGGAGAGCATTAATTGGCCACATTTACCACATGTAACCATCAAGGAAATCAAATATATTATTTACTCTAATCAACTGGATGAAAATAATCATTTGACAAAATGGTGTGTACCTCAAGCAGTGTGATGTAATAGAAATCCTCCATATGCTGCATAAGCCCACTTCCATCTCGAATTGAACGGAATATATTTATTTCAGTCTGCAGTATTTTCTCAATGAGCTCCTTCTCACCTTTCATCTGCTCAAAATAGTCAAAGTCAATGCTCACTAACCATATTGGTATTTCAGACGACTATAAAAATGAGAAACCGAATGCTGCCTGCATGGACGTTGTTTTAGAAACAACTCTTATTATTATCACTGTTCTAACAAGATCCTAAAACTCTTTCATCAATATTCAGAACGTATATTCTTCCTCTCAACATGCACTGGGAACCTTTTTGCTAATGAATAGTCAGTTTAGGAACCACTAGTTCAACTTGGGATCCACTATCTTGCATTCAAACAATATAGAAGGGACCATTAATTTGGATTAAACTGCATGTACAAACTAATTAGAGAGGTAGAATTAATAGCCAAAATACTATAACTAATATATAATTTTTTGTAGGTTCTCACATCAACCAGTTTCTCTTTGTTACTATGAGTTAGATAGATTTCGGTTTCCTACACCTTCGCATCGAGGTCAACCATACAAATGATTAAGATGTGGAGCAAAAAAAATGGAGCAAGATTAAGAACAAGAAACATACAAATTCACTGACAACAACATCTGGTGTGGACTCCCCAATGAAATCACCTTGGTAGCCATCTTTCAAAAGCTCCAAATTTACCTGAACAACACATTTTAAACTTGTATATAGCGGTACTCATAAGCTAATCTTAAAAGAAAAATAATCAATAATGGAAACTGTCATGTGCTCGTAACATCCCTTCCATATGTAATGTCAACCACAGTCGAAGAGTTAGTATTGTCAACTACATGGACATCTTTCATATATATTTGCTTCTTTCTTTTTCTAAAAAAATAAAAATTAAGAACTCTACTTGTGAGTCAGTTAGAGAGTTTTGAGACCTGGCCTTTTTTATCAGTTGTGAAGAATAACTTACAAAGGAGTAAACAATAAGAGTTTAAGGACAAACTACAACTTTAATCAAATACATCAAACATGCAAATTCACTAATTCCACTTGAGCTAAATTATGAAAGTCTCATCAATAGCTTCCCTTGCATGCCTGAAGCAATCAATGCGCAGTTTTCTAAGGAATGCCTGTTGGGCAACAGCAATGGTAAAGCTGCAGAAAGTTCTCAAGCACGCAAGGGAAATTGGGTCACTGAAAAACTCAAATTAGTATATCTGTGACAAATTCGGTGTTATGAGATGAATTAGGTCCAATGAAAGGAATTGGAATTCAAAAGACAAATCTTGAATTTAAAGAGGATGCCATCTATTCCATTATGGAAGATAACACACCATAGCATATATAAAATGCATATCCAGAGACCAGAGGTTAATTTCACAGCATGCAGCAACTTCCATATGATTTCAGGGAAAGTGTAAAAAAAAAAAATTACCCACCAAAGCATCTTCTAGTTCTCCAGTTGCTAGATACACAGGTTGAGCTACATGGCAATAACCCATCAAGCGAGGAACAGTAGGGACAATGTCTCTGTGGTTCACAACCCTCCAGCTATCTTTAACTTTCTGCAAATGTAAGCATGACCATTTCAAACACTAACCATTGTTTTTTAGTGTCCAAGACAAAAAACAGGAGTAAAAAGACGTATCTTTATAAGTACACTCTTCTTACACGCACATTATGTATCAATGTCACATATGTACATGTTTCACACTTTCCCAAGCATCATGAGCACACAAGTATTATGTCCCAGGCCATGAGACCCAAAGGATATGAATGACACAGCCAGCAATGCATCATTTTTTCCCAGCTTAAATTCAGAAAATATAAAAGCAAGGGAAGGGATTTCTATCAGATAAGCAATTGGGTGAAAAAATTAAACATGTATATGTGCATTGAGTTTAAACTGAAGCAGACCAATAACATTAAGAGAGTAAGAAACCAAGAAGAAGCAGGGCCAGTTCTCATCAACGTAACCTACCAGATGAATGAGAAGCAATTGGGTGAACAAATTAAACATATATGCGCATTGAGTTTAAACTGAAGCGGAAAGTAAAATTGTTCTCTCTTTGATTTTGGAAGGAAGAATTCATTCCTCTAAATACATGTAATAATCCCTAATTTACTGTCTCTAATCCTTGATTTGTAGTCTATAATAAATACAATAAATACAAGATATTCTGTTACAATTTGTTTGCCATATATTGTTGATGTTCTTGCCATAAATATACTGACAATAATATTGAGAAAGAAACCGAGAAGTAGGGCCAGTTCTCATCAATGAGATGAGAAGGTTTTTCTTTTAAGAGCGTCCCAAAATAACAAATAAGGGGGAGATATAAATTGATGAGCCTCATCAATTAAGGCTATAGATATCAGGTCAGGAAAAACTCAGTAAGAATAGTGACTGTGACAAAAACAGAAGAATGAGAAAAATACTAGAAGCAAACATAAGGTACATTTCACAGAGCTCTCTTGCAGTTGAGAAAATTGAAAGACCACCCTTGAATGTCAGACATGACACGATAACCTTATGGACAAGTATCTCGACAATTAAACCAAGTCATGAGATGCATCAAAGGGGACGTTGAAGCCACTTGCACATTTTTCTATTTGTGATTTTTTGGAGCTAGAGAGGAGATCCATGCAATTTCTTTGAACTGAAGGGAGATTCATAAAACTTACCCCAGAACATTTGTAAGTTAAAACCTACAGTACTTGTCATGAGATCTATGCACTGTATCATGGGAGCTCACAGTCACAGGATAGTAAAGATATCTTATAGAAACCAGCTATAATTGGAAGTCCAACATTCTTCTCGGGTTTTCGTATAATTTTGCTGTAGTTCTAAAAAAAAACAAAAACATCTTCATGTAATAGTTGCCAGAAGATCAATATTAACTCAACTAAGTCTCAATTCCAATATGTTAGGGTCACTACATGGATCTGTCTCCTCCATTCATCTCTGTTATGGAGTCAGTAATCATGGACTAACTTTTTACAAGTTCTTGTGACTCCAGAACATCTTATATCAATTCAGCCCATTCCCCACATGCAGAGTGGCAAAAAATTGATGTGAAATAAGAAAAAACAGTTTCCTTTTCAATATGTCATGAAATTACAGGAACATGAAAAGATTATAAAAAAAAAAAATCATATCCTTTCATAGAAGCAGAGAACAAAAGGAAAGACATGCACCAAAGACCAATTTGTAGTACATATGTCTAATTGAACAAAGAAATCCAGAAAAACAAAATTTGAAAGAAGGAACCAGGTGCAGCTTTTAAGAAATGTGAGCTAGTGTCGTGAACAAGCAAGCAAGCGATATACCCACATGTAAATTATATGAGAAAAAGCGCACGCCCATCATGGTTTGACTTTAAGTTGTGCCAACAGGAAAAGGGAGAATTGCAACCCACCCATAAAAGAAATGTCTTGTGATTGAAAACAATTTTAGCTACAATTAAAAATTTACAGTTACCTGATTATAAACTTCTGCAAACTTTTTGTTACCAACTCTAGGAGATCCAAAGTTATACATAGTCACAGAAATCGCACCACGCCTAACAAAAGTAGAATTCAATGTGTAATTGCATAATCTGTCAAAAGTGCCCATGTGCAAATGCAATGGACTCACCAGGCACTAGCAAGTAAAAGAAGGATGAACTTACTTTACTAGTTGACTCGATGAAAGTTCAAGAGCAAGCAAGGTAGCCAATGCACCGCCCAAACTATGACCAGTTACATAGACATGCCATTTAAATGGTGGCTCAGCTCCATTATCTCTGTCAACAGCAATTTAACATTTCAAAGAACAAATCTATAGAAATTTGCAAAGCTATTTTAAACATTACTCTGCTTTGAATGTAATGGGAAAAAAAGAACAGCTAGCGACTACCAGATGATAGATCTGCAAACATTATCTCACAGACACAAGACAAAATATTGCAAAAATTTGAACCAAATTTCAAGACAAGAAGAATGAAAATCAATTCATTTAAGAGGTACAAGGTACAAAATATCAAGAATGTATTTAAGATTACATGTTTAAGTTTTTAATCATACAAGCATATTAAAAAGCATCACCTATTCATGTATAATTTAATTGTGCACAAGCCAAAAACTATGACTTGAAAATACAGTTAAATGCACCTATAAAGATGCATGAACTTGCGCGCTAATGAATCCCCAATGGCGAGAATCCCAGAAAGTTCACTTTAGAAAAAAATCCACACTGGTCACATATGGACTATATTAATTAGCAAAAGGACCTAGTGAAACCAACACTAAATGACTAAAAAATATATTAAGTTTAGTCAGCCTATATTTGTTATTAAAAATATGAATGCACTCATATCTTAAGCATGATATAACACTGGTTGTTGCCCTAGAAGATTCTTTAGGATTTTAAAAGAGAAGCATAAGATAGTTAAATAGGATTAAAAGCACAACTTACACGTAGCTAATTAATAGTTTAATGATAGAGATGATTCGTATCCTGACTGAATCATAAGCACTTAAAAAACCACTATGAACCTGAAAAATTTGTAGCACAATCAAATACATCATAATCATTGACAGTAGTAAGAGAGAAATTGCACACGTTACTGGATGTATTCCGAATAATTACCAAATATACATATCATTTGCGTACCTGAACTTCTTGTTTAAAATCTCCACCAATCCTTTCAGGATTTAGCCTACAGAAGTAGAATGATGGTTAGCACAGAACTTATGTATAATAATGATAAATAAATTGAGAAATGATGGAGAAACATAGTTCATGCAAATCAATTCTGGAGGCTCATGGATGATATAGTCACATTACAAGATTTTAAGAATAAAAAAAATGCTTCAATAAAATGCGACTAGCAAATTGAATTTGATTATGCATTGAGGAAATACAATAAAAGTATGCACCATTTAGTCATGGAATTACTATGCAATCACTTTGTCATTTATCACTCACTCTCCCATTCCCAATGTCTCTTTCTTTTAAAAGTAAAAGAAATTTTGCTGCAAGCAACGGGATTCATCACATGCACAGATCCATGTCCACCAAGTAAGTGCAGTGCACTATTCTCACAAAATGCAACTGCAACATAAGTTACACATACAAACAAACTGACCAGAAAGGATTACCAAAGTGAACCAAACAAATCCATGCATTTCTCTGGGTATGTGTGTGAACAAGGCATAATATGCGTAGGTATTTGACATTACCCTGTAGGAACTACCATTAAATCAGTTCGCAAATCCTTCCATCTTACCTGAAGAAATTAACAAAAATAAGCAATTTAAATAGAAAGCTAGATGACCCAACAGCACTGAGAGAAGTATAAAATTTAACATACTTGTTCTGTGCCCCTAAAAGCAACAATTAATCTTTTCCTTGCATTGTCACGCCAAATTGCCACCTGCACTTTCCAACAACTTAGTGATAAATGAAATGTAACCTCGTGGTGTTTCATCACAAATAATGAATCACAAGATTATCACAAGGAAGATGGCTTGTGTCAACGATATAAAAATATCACCTGTGTATCTGTGGATGAGTTGTCTAGAAAGCATATCTTCTCAAATTCAGACTTGATAAAACTTGAATGGCCCAGTGAAGTAGCAAGCATTGCCCAAGCCTCCATAGCACTTTCAGCAGTAGAAAAGAGTACTCTCATTTCCTCAGATTTCTTGTCTTCCAATGCAGTTCCATTCGAAGAGCTAATTAGCTTCTCACCATCAGAAGAACTCTTTCCTGAAACATTTTCTTCCTTATTTAATTTAGAAACAGCAGTAGTCAAAACCATCCATGCTCCCAGAACAGAATCAGTTTGCCTTAACAAATCCTGTGTCACCTTCTTTATTTCTGGAAGTGAAGATTGAATCTTGCTTATGGTAAGTGGGGCACTTGCTTCATCACTGTCCACCTTCTGACCCTCTGGAATTGCAAGCCCTGACTCAACATAACCCGCTTCGGCAATCTTTTGTGACTGCAATCCAATTCTGTTCAATAAGTCAAACTCATCCCACTTTAATTCCAGAGAAACAGAGAAACCAAGTTTCTGAGCAACAGTTTGGCTGATAACATCAGCAAAGTTCTTCCAAAATTGTTTATCTGATTGCGTAGCTTCCCCAGCTTCTGTGGCACCCAAATTATGTAAGCAGTCATTATCATCTTGGGATAATACTAAGTTACTGTCTCCATCACGGTTCGTGTCAAACACAGGGACTTCTGTGGTACTCTTTGTTTCTGAAGGCAAAGGCATGTCCGACACAACAGCATGGTTGGAATTCGCTGCACCCAAGTCCTTACTGTTTGAAACTTGATCCGTCCAAACGTATGGAACATTAAATGACTTCAACTGCCCGAAAGCATATTCTACAAACTGACGTGCTGGCATGGTTTCTGAGCCAGCAACCATTTTTAGAGCTGATTCAAAACCATTTTTGCGAAGAAAATCTGACACAAAGGGGAGCCTCCATGGCCTTTTTTCTTCATCAATTTCATCAAAAGTCTTGTATTTAACCTGAAACCTTACAAGTAGCAAGCGTCAGCGATACAAATTCAACAACAAAAAAAAAGGTCCATCTTGGCAATAGATGGAATACACATTAACAAGTGCAACTATAAAGCTCAAGAAAAAACAAGAAGAAAAAGAATTTTATTGACTTAAACCACTGAGAAATTTTGGCACAGGAGAGAATCTTGACATGACTTAAAAGCATCAATCTACGTCAACAATGTTTCATTTGTTTTGTTTATTAACCAACGATAGGCTGCCAAGTCTCTGAATAAGGAGAAACAGTACAGAAAAGCTACCTGACTGTTTCTTTTGTTTTGTTTATTTATTTATTGCAGAACTGTCAACAATGTTTCTGTGACTCAAGGAATTCTTTCAAGATTTGGATTTCAAAGTGGAAAACTAAAAAAAGAAGAGAAACAAAAGAAGCACAAGCAAGATTGGGAAAAAAATGCGAGCCGCTAACCCAACTCCAAATATATCAGATATTGTCTCACAGCAAAACCCAAGAAAATATACAAATAGGTAATCAACATATTGCGTTAGATAACAACTATCTTGAGTATTACATTGCAACATTGAATACTATGGAGTATTTCATTATTAACCTAGTTGACTAAAAGTTTCTTTCTAGTAACAGTTGAACTGCATTGTCATTATACAAGCGACTGGCAGTCTGCATCAGCGATAACCACCAATTACTAGAATTACAAGCAGAAAGCAGGCCTTGCAGTAAAGAATATCCCCAAATATACCAATGCATTAAATCCATAAAAAAAATATCTTGGTAGAAAAGTGGCATGCCAAGAACCTCCAATGATTAAGAAAAAAGAATGAGAAGCTCAACAAAAATCTTGCATTTTCAAATTATGCAGAGACTTTATTTGAGTTGTCCTAAGTGCTCAAAGAGAAACCAACACCTTACCCGAAGTAATGGTCCATATATCGATGTCAACCAAAAGGTTCACTGAAAGAAAGTTTAATATCCTCTCAAATGCATTTGAGACAATCCTGTATACTTGATTCAAAGAACTAACTTAAACTGTGATTTAATGCCTCGACAAAAGATTGAGAAATTATGTTGCAAGACACTCTAATTTAAGAAACTATAACAGGCCAAATCATGATATTACTGGCCTAACCTACCAAGAGCATCAAGATTAACAAACATGAGTGTGTTGATACTTGATACCCAACTACCACATGGAGCCATTTTCAGTTGACTAGGTTTTGACCAAACAAAATCTGATCAATTACAGAACACAGCATGAGCAAACATGAGCCATTACCCACACAAAATAAATGCTGAAAGACTGGAATGTTAATACACTTTGGGACTTTGGTTTACATAAATCCATTGGTTTACCAAGACTTGATGGGCAAAGCCAGCAAGGATTAACAACGCATCATTTCAAAGAGCATCAGTCTTTACTCTTGTTATACTGTTTTCACTCTTCCATTTTTTGTCTGTGATACCTTCTATTATACTCTTTCTAGACCTTTACGACCAAGCTTGTAGATATTGCTCACTATCCATAAGGCCTTTTTTAAGCTTGCAACAACCTTCACACTGATTAACTTCTCATTAAATCCATCTTCCATAAAACTGAGTTGAGGGAAAAAAAACACAACAGTGGTCATAGCAACGGCAGTCGTCAAACATTAGATTTCGGAGAAACTTGCAACCCAGAAATGCCAGTTTGTTCAATATGCTTTCATCCGAAGGATTTACCTCCACTGTTTCACCGAACGTAGATTTAGTTAGTGCCCTTTGCCCTACACTATTTTTCTTTTTCCCCCTTAAGGACTTTATTTCCTTTTTAAGGACCTCATCTCTTCCAATGCCTTCCTATCATGTTTGACATATTTTCTGCAAAATTATCAGGTGAATAAATTAGCTAGGGTCCCAGACACATGATAGGATGGAAATCAAAGAACAACTTGAAGGAGAACAAGAGATGACATTTTAACCAAATGGCGACACCTAGACAGAAATTATAAATCGAAAGCAAGAAAAGTAAAAAATAAAATGTTAACTTAATGGGAAATGAAACACAACAGGCAGCATTATTACCCTGAACTTGGTGGACCTCCTAGCATCACATAGCAATGGCTGTACACTTTTAAGGTAGACACTCCTTTATCCACGTTGAAACACCATGCATTAAATGATAAATGGTATTATCAAAGTCAAAAGAGGAAGAAATATGAAAGAAAAAAAATAACAGCAGGAAGACGTGTTATATACTCTAAGAGCATGCAGATTCCAAAGAATTGTGTTTTTATGATATAACAAGCAGCAATATAAAAGCATTTTCCCCCCACAGAATACACATCGAAGTGCAATTCATGTATAACATAGCTGAAAGTAGGCTGAAGTACTCCAACCTATTGAAAAATTCCAAGATCATTCTTATGTTGGTCCCATGTTTGGACGTGAGCTTAAATCACTATAATCATAGTCCTTCATGATGTCGGATAAGTAAAATCTATTTTCAATACCCAATTAACTGAAAAACATCATACAGAGTCTTTGGGCTTAGATATTCAAAAACTTCCTCGCATTGACCCATGTTAGGGAAATTCCCATCAAACAAAGATGCAATGGTAGATGGCAACATGACCAAACTCTGAAAAAAAGGAAAATATTTCTATGCCAATTCTCTTGGCACTTCTGCATTGAAATTTAAATTCAGAACGTGATTCCAGATTTGATGCTTTAAAATTTAGTATAGTTGAGCACACTGCTGTCATCAGACTCAGTGCATCAATAAGCTGATAGCTGTTTGAGCCAGATCAAAATGTTTAGGATGTGAAAAGCTGATATGTTTAGAACTAAAGACCACCAGTCTCATAACTCATTGACTAAAAAGCAACGCCTAGGACCCAAAGACGGATATTTCCAGGAGTTCCTTTCATAAGGACACTGGAACTCTTATATGCAGCCACAAACCAAATAAGTTATGCGATAATCCTATTATTTTTTAAAAATACTAAAAACATGTTAAATTTCCCAATAACGTCAGTATTGGGTGAAATAAGTTGTCATGCCTGCATGAATTTTTCCACTGCTAATTCTCTTAAATTTAAACCAGAGCTTGATGAGCCAGCCATGTCGAGGTGGAAGACACATAACAGGCTCAAAAGAGGGGAAATTTCATACAATTCCTTGAAGATTTAAACCGTACTAAAAAATTTCCTTCACTGCATGAACTTACCTCCAACTGCAACTTTCCGCCACCGCCCATCCCTTCCAGTTCAACCACCACCTCATGCAAGTTTCCTGGAAAGGCACAAGCCATTTAATTATTTTGGTAGAAAAAGGTATGCAGTCCATATATCCAACCTTCATCTGCTTACTGCTTTCATAAACATCGAATGAACGTGTACTTATGGAATTAAACTAGCACACTTCAGTTCATGCAATGAAATATCTTTTAGTAAGTCCAATCATCAATCTAACAACAAAAAAATCATGCTAATTATTATTAAAATTTTACTTGCAGAAAATCACTGATCCAAGTATAATGAAAAGCACGACACCTTTTCCCAAACAGTTCAGTGCATGCACAAGTTTTATTGAATCCTCACCGTCACAGAGGCTTTCCAGACCAATGCTTGTGTTCCCCATGCGCTTGTGTGGAGTTACAAGGTTTGCATCCCAAGCTGCAATCTGAAGCTCAAAAACACATTCCAAAGAATTACTTGTGAGTTGCAACTAAATATAAAAATGATAACTTCCTATTCTGAGCACATCCTTCAATTGTATGCCTCAGATCATGTATTTGTACTGCACAAGATACTTCTGTCCTAATTGGTATGAACAAAATTAGCACCAAAAATGTCATTAATACCAAACTAGTAGTGGAGGTAGCAGACTAAAAACAGGAATAAGATATGATAATTAAAGGAGATAATTGATCATAAGGCACAATCCTTAATAGGATACCCTACTGGAACAAAGAGATCCTGCAAAACAATTATTTAAAAAGAATACCCCAAACAAGGATGATTGTAAGGCATGTTGACAGATGTACGTGAGAAGGTAAATTTAAAGTTTAATGCCAAGTCATAATTGGCTGGAAGGGCAACCAATGTACAGGCACCTGCAAGCCCTCTGTTGAGTGATGAAAGCCATTGGAGAACATTAACTATTTAAGCACAAGAAGAACCCACGCATTCAATACTGCATGCAACTGACCATTTGGGCAATTTAAACAATGATACCATATACTTTCTAACTAACTATAACCGTGTCAATTATACAGAGAATGTTTTCCTGAAGATCATTGCGCTTTGAATACAGTTATCCTTTCCAAGCCATCCTCAACAAGTAACAGGCCTCACATCCACAACAATACAATGTGAAGTACATCCTAGATCTAGAAGCCAGTCTTTACATTCACATAGAAGAGAAAATTAGTTTAAGAGATATCAGACACCTTGTAAAGCCATTTCTTCAAACTATGTACATGTATAGATGATAGAGATTAGTATTTAACTGCACAAAAAAAGTTGAGGTGCCAGTAATCTAAATTGTAGTACTGGAAGCATTAACTTTTATTTAGGGACAATAAATGGTCAAAGATTTTAGATTTAAAATGAATGAGAATTACTAAAGGACAAATTTCTTTCAATAACTAAAATATAATTATTAAAGAGCAGAAAGGGAGCAACACTCGTACATGGGAAGTATAGAAGAGGGGGAAAAAACTTAAAAATAATAAAGAAAACTCTCTTATTTGAGACAGGTGAAAAATAAGTGGAAGAATCAAAAAAAAAATTAACAAGTTAAAAATGTGATCTCAATTAAAAAGCGCTGGTCCTTGATCCATAAGCTTGATCCCTTTAAATGCTGGGTTGTTCCTCTCCTTCCACTCCAATTGTCATATTTTCCTTTCTTATAGGGATCTAGAGATGATTTGTTGTGTAAATTCAGAAACTTGTAAGTGATATTCATGCTCACTTTCAGAGTGACTATAATAAGCATTAGAATTTCAGAGTGACTATAATAAGCATTAGAATTTTTTAGACAAGTATGCTATTGGAATTTGCTCATTTCTGTACTTAAGTCAAAACAGCAGCTAAAAAGAATGATAAAAAGGGTATAGGAACTCAAAATGTGCCCCCAGCACACTCCCAAATGAGAAACAAACTTATAAATTCAGAAGGAATAAGAATTTACCTGAAGATTTTTGGTCGGAGGCAGCTTAATGTTAACGGTGAAGTCCTCGTTCCAAGTTGGCTTCTTTTTCCTGCCATCATTGAATGATTACTTGTATCAAATTGTTTTTAAATTGTTAATAGTTCAAGAGCAAACTTGTAATATTTTGCTGCTTCTGCTAGATTGCAACTAGCACAGAACCCATAATATGATTGAGAAAGTATATCCTATGGAACAACCTAATGGTTAAAATTTTAGATTTTCAACATGGAGGTCTCAGGTGTAAATCATAGGATGAGTTGGTAGGAATTCGGGCTAACCTGCATCATGTAGTTGAAGGTCCAATGGGCCTTCCAATAAAATGAAAAGGAATAAAAGTGATTGAGAAAGAAAACAACTATTAGTGGCATGATAGCTGTCTCCCAATAGAAATGGACAAAACATAGACCTAATTTTGGGCTTGAGTTTTAAAACAGTTCAGGAAAAATTTCCAGTCCATAAGACTATTCTGCAGTCCTAGCACAAGCATCCTCACAAAACTCAATATAAGCAATGGCTATCACCCTAGCAGACCATAATAGCAAATACAGTACCACCTGGAACCACATTTCTCTGTGTTCCTTCTCCAATAGGGAAGGTATAGCTGCATTAAGGAAGGAACAAAAAGCCATTTCAATGTGAAAATCAAGGATTGACCAAAATTTTGAAGAAAAAAGGCAATAGGATTGTGAGGCTAACACCAATCTGTCATTTACCTCAGTAAATTGCGTTTCTTTTACGGAGGAGATTGTGATTACTGGATCCAGTAAGGCATAAAAAAATTTCAAGATGCAAGTGGTATCAGAGGTTGATGAAAATTCAAAACAATGGCAGATAGGGGTAGTAAACACTAGAACAACACTCCCATTCATCTCAGCAACAAATACCGGACACCAAAAATTAAAACAAGTGCATTAAAAGAAATAAAAATCAAATTGGAATGAAATTCCTAGCAAGTTTAAGCAGACAAAGCAGGGCTCATAAAGATGAAGTAAAACAGAAGAAAATATAAAAAATGGGGCATATACCATATGAAATTTTTTTCTAACTTTACACTTCAGAGCAGGATTTCTAATAAAATAAGAGCATTAAACGAAATTCAGGTAAATGTTTCCTTTCAAATATTTCCTGCAGAGTTAATGAAATTTATCGTTCATTCTCAGTTCCATTAGAATCTCACATCCCCATGAATGCTGCTATGAAAAGTTGTAATTTATACTAATTATTGCCTGGTCTTAAACAAAGGAGCTCCAGCTCCAATTGCTTAGTTCAAAGGAGAAAGAAGAAAGCATATGCTATAAAGTGCATAAAATTTTCAACATAGTGAAAATTTTGAGAAGGATAAAGATTCAGCCTTAAGATTCAGTTTGTGTGTGAGAGAGAGATATGGAAATATCAACAGCTTACCCCCATTTGACCTTGCTTTTGACAACCTGACCATCCAGTTCCATAACCACATAAGGATCACTTGTTCCCTGGAAATACACCCGCAGTTTGATAAGTAAAGCTATATATATGAAAATCAGAATGTGACTTTGTTAGTTCCTACATATAAACCTTGAATTCAAGGGAGGGGGGAACCAACAGAAAACACCAACTGGTTAGGGCCGTGCTTGTGTGTTTCCAGTTGCAGATGCTTTCCATGTAGGCAAGCATAAAAACTTGCACATAAATCCTATTTCTCAATGCAAAAAGGATAAATTCAATGACGCACCCATGGATCCATGGCTGGCAAATCAAAGCCCTTTTTCAATTTTATGAACAACTGGCCATCATATATCTCGCGTACAAACGACCTGCAGACATATCAATCAGATTTCAAGAAAAAAAAATAGTATTCTATTTGATTCTATTATTTGCTGCTAAAATAATTTCCAGAAAAAAAAAGGTCTGGCTAGACATAATAGCAAGATGCATCTTCTCTGCAACAACAAAGAGAACAAGTAATGAATGTTTAAGCCTCTAGTATTACTAAAAACAGATGATCACATACTCTGAAAGATACACAGTCTTACAATCTGCAGCATCAACCTCGCGCTTCCCTACGTTTTCCTGATTAAAACAAAACAAACATACCAAATGAACATCAAATTACTCTGATTTTGTTACCCTGAATAGCAAGAGAGCAAAACGAGTGCCTATTGAATTTCAAATTCTTTTTTTTTCATGTGATTTTGCGGAAATTTTTATATTCAATTAAGACTTAAAATTGAAATTAAAAATGAATTAAGTATTAATTACAGGGAGGCTAGTGTAGGCTTCGAAAGCGAAACCAGCAAGAACTACAGCTAGATTGATATCAAAAGGAGGCCGTTCCATCTCGTTCTCTTTCTCTTCTTGAACGGAAACCTCGTCAATCTCCGTATTATTTGTATTGTTCGCTTTAATAATACTCGACGAGAAAACTCCATGTCCGGTACCTCGGTAATGCTTCTTCTTCAAAGTTAAAACCCTAGCTTTCCAGGAAAATGAAGACGAAAACCGCCGGTAAAAGTTCAAATTTCGACTCATATGCGAAGTAGGAGTGAAACGGTGATAAAATGTGTGGTTTAGGTGGAGAGAAGTTGCCATGGCCATTGGCCAGTGTCTACTTTTGAGTGACGATGAAAGAAAGAAGAGGTCCGGCGGTAAATTTGGTTATTGATAGTGGAAGGGCGTCATGATATTTTTCTTTTTTGGTTTGGGTGCATTACCGTGAAGACACGTGTACATAGTTAGACAAGGCAAGAACAAGAAGGATCGAGAAGAGAAAATTATGGAACCAAGCTGGCAAACGGTCGTTTTTTCAGCGACCTTCCATTCACACACCAAAATAATTTTTTAATTTGTTTATTTTTATATTCAAAAAGGTTTTTTCAAAAAAATTTAATTTTTTCAAATTAAATTTATTTTTATGATTTTAAATTTTTTTTCATAAAATAATTTTAAAAATAAAAAACTTATTTTTAAATAAAAAACATTTTATAAAACAAACATTACCATAATTTCAAACATTACATTAATAATTTTACTAAAAATAATAAATACAAGATAATAGATTAATTGCTATACAGGATTGCATTAATACATGTCATCTATGGATTTATTATGTGCCATATCATGTTAACTTGGCATCGAGTACCATGTATTTATTTAAATGATGCATTCATCCATAAGATTTTATATTTTTTTCATATATTTTTATTCATGACACCAGTTCGATATAATGTAAAAAAAATCTAATCGACCCCAAATTAACTTTAGTATAATATACCATTCTTAATTTAAGATTTTTTTTATTTGACAATAAGAGGTATTTTGTTTTTGAATCAATTTACATATCAAATGAAAAAATTCATATTATTTTTTTTGCATTGACACTACAAGAAAATTAATAAATACAAATAGATATACTGAAAGAATATTTCTGTCGGTATTTACTGAAGGAATTACAGTGAAAAAAAATTAAAACAAAGCAAAAAAACGATGACGTGCTATTTTTACCAACAGAATTACCGGCTAAATCTCTATTCTGTTGGTAAATTGTGAACATTGTTCACCATGTTTATTATAAAGAGAATCACCAACGGAAATTTTCATTGGTATTTTCCAGAAAACTCTGGAACTGTTCACTTCCCAATTACATTGTTAATTATTGTTCTTTAGAGACAAAATCACTGACGGATTGAAAAATCATCGGTGTTATTTGGTGGTTTTCTAAAAATTTTGGATTAAATTAAAATTTTAAATTAAATATTATTGATAAAATCACTGACGGATTGAAAAGTTGTCGGTGATATATGGCGGTTTCTGAAAAAATTTTATTAAATTTAAAATTTAAATTAAATATTACAAATAAAATCACCGACAGGATGATAAAAATTATTAATATTTAATTATCCGTCGATAAAACGCCCCAGTAAAAAACCTAAAATCCCTAATTTCACACCAGACGAGACTCATTTATTCTTATTCTTCTTCTCCATATATAAAAAACATTAATATCCATTTCTTTTTCTTCTCTTCTCTCCTTAACTCCTCTTCTCTTCTATGCTCAGGTATGTATTCTTCTCCTTGTTTCTTCTTAGTTTTTTTTTAATTAATATACTTTACAATTTTTTTTTTCTTCCTCTTCCTAGCTTCACTTGCAACCACATTAAAGTAAGATTTTTCTTTTTTTTTCTTTTAATTTTTTTTCACTATATTTGTTTTTTATTTTATTTTTAATTGTTTTTGTTCTTAATAATTATATGAATATTGTTGTAGGATTATTTTTTCATATGATTTTCTTCTCTTTTTTTCCAAACGTTTTGAGTATTATAGAGTGTTGATTTATATTAATATAATTATTTTATAGTTTTGTAAAATGAATTTTTTTAAAAAATATTTTTCAATAATTACCGACGGAATTACATACGGTATTTTTTAGAGGGTAATACCAACGGAATAAAACGGATAATTTTTTTTTGCATGTCTTTTCTGTCGGTAAATCCATCAATAATAATATTTTTTTATTACTAATAGAATTATCGACATACAAAAAATTATTGACGAAAGATTCATCAAAGAAGCATTTTCATCGGTGATTTTGTTGGTAAATTTATTACCAACGAAATGAAAGTATAAATACCAACGGGAAATTCCATCGATAAATCTAAAGATTGTGGTAGTGTGAGATGAATTTAAGAATTTTTTATAGATATCATTTTTAAAATTTTAAACTCAGTCTTTTTAAGCACTAGCTAGTTTAGAACCTCTTTAATTTAAATAAAATAAAATAATTTTGTTCTGATTATTTTTTTGCACATGAATGTTTTTCATCAAACAAAAAAGATTAGAATCAATTCGATGTATGTTTTATGTTTTTTTTTTCAGCATAAAAAGACTTTAGGTTTACACTAGTGTTTTGTGATCTTAAGCTTTTTCTACAAAAAAAACGAAATCACCATAAGCTTTTTCTACAAAAAAAACGAAATCACCATCAATCATACCTCATATAGCTAGCTATAAATTAGTTGCATTAATGCGCTTCGTGTGTGTGTGTGTACTCATATGAAGAACACCGGTTTTAGATTGTGAATGTGGCCGGTTTAGAGGAGCTTAAATTAAAAAATAATGATCATCCTGCCTGTCAGTTCTTGCATTTGCTTCATCGCATCGATGTCTACTTCTAATAAGAAAATTGAAGGAAAAGCAAAAAAGAAGAGAGAACTTTTATTACATCTGAGAGGGGTCCCAAAACAAATGCAAAAGGAACAAAGCATTATACTTGTCGACCATGCAAAAAGAAGAGCAATTGCATCAGCAGCATATCAATAACTCGGAATCCGGTTGCTGGGCAGAAAATGTATAACAGAGGTTTTTCTTTCATTTCTTATTCTGACCTATACCAAGCGTGTTCTTCACAGAGTCCACTGCATCCTGAGCCACATGCTTCACTTGCTCTCCAGTCTGTGTACACAAGAAGAAAAATAGATGCGAACAAAATTAATTGATTTTTTTGAAATCACCCTAAAGCCTAAAGGGTACAAGGCATGGTCAAGGGTTAAGAGAGAAGATATATATATATATATATATATATATATATATAGTTACCTGCTGCAGGAAACCAGCACTCTGATCCTTCTCTAGCTGGGCAGAATCCCCGATCGACGGAGCACCAGCTGACGTACTGTCTCTACAGGCTGCATTTCCTGTATCCTGGATGGTTTCAGTCCACTGTTCTACCTTAGCCTGCACCAAATTCAACGAACAAAATTATATTCCTAGCTACCTTGATAATATTATTCCCTGTGTGCATGCTTCATGTGTTTCTCCTACCTGGGTGTTGCCTTGGTTTGGCCTACATTGAAGCTTTGCTGCATGTTAGACATCTTTCCTTGGCTAATATGAAAACTTGATTTTCTAATCTGGGATTCAAATGTATCAGTACTGCGCTTGTTTACTCACTGTTCTTGCACTCAGTGCATATGTATAGTGACAGGGGAATGAGGAAGAGGAGGTGGTAATTCTCTTAGAGCGGGTTTTCCTGCTTTTGAAGTGGAATTTGATGGCCTCTGCTGGTTTGCTCAGTCAATTGATCCATATGATCCTCTATGAAGAGAGAAATAAGGATCTTCACACTTCGGATGGTTATCTGCCATCCATTTTTCACATCCTTAATTTGTCCCCAAGTGGATGGTATCGTAAAATGTTAGATGTTATTTGTTTGAATCCGTGTTTCAAATAATATTTTTTAAATTTTTTTTTATGTTTTTGAATTGATTTAATATGATGATATTAAAATTAATTTTTAATAAATTAAAAATATATATTATTTTAATATATTTTTAAACAAAAAAATATTATAATCTAAAAAGAATATTAAGATGTTCTTGTGAGATGTCTCATAGCAGGAGTGAAGAGGGATTTGTGAAGCAGAAAGGTTTCTATCATTAGCATTCCAATTTGAACTTTCAAATTATATGCGAGTAGTTCCTTACTTTTTATATTTCCGGTTATATCTCTAATTTTCTTAACAAAATTACCTGCAAGCAAATAAAATGTATTAAAATATTGATTAATTTCAATTTACAAATGCATCTGCTCATATGATAAAAAGAAAACAAGAAATTAAACATTAAATATAAAGAAATATTATATAATAAGAGTATGCATTTCTTGTGTTTTTCTTATCTTTTCTTTTCTCCTATAATATGATCAATAAGGCAGTACCAAAATGAATTGCATGTGATGCATATTTAAAATCTTATAATTCTTTTATTTGAAATCATTTCATTTGTTTAGACAATCCCTACATCTCGTTTTTAGGCCTACGTTGGTTTTAATAAATATATTATTAATTTGTTTATATATCCTTTTAACAATATCAAGAGCTTGAAATTTGTCTTATTTTCTGATATATACGAGGCTGAATTCGTATTTTTAAGGTTCTAAGCTCTGGTGGTGCTTTTTTTTTTTTCATTTTTATTGTCTCTATTATATATAAAAACTTTTTGAAAAATAATTCACTTGTATATGTGTAAAATATTTTGTTCTACTTAAATTTCCAGCCTTGCAATCCTGGAGGCTTGTGCGCATCATGTGAAGGTAAGTGGCAAGCTAAAAATCTTCCAAGTAGCAATTTAAAAGGCAGTTAAATGACATTTATTAGTTAAGAACTACACGGTCGGATAAAAAACAATTATAACATAAAAAAAAATATTAGGATATTGATAAATATTTGTTATTGTTGTTAAATTAGGGTTAGTGGATTAAATTTGAATTTTTTTTTGTTTAGTATGAGTTTTAAAAAAAATTAATGTTATTATTTCAATTACAACCTGAATAATTATTAAAAAAAAATTTAAAAAAAATAAAATTGAAAAAAAAAACTATCTAATTACTTGCTTAGTTTAGATTTAAAATTAAAAATTTAAATTCCGACCCATAGTCCAATTGATATAGTGAGTCCAAAGACAATTAAAATACCGGTTAGAAAAAAAATTAAAAACAATACACCCTAATGGAGTGAAAATAAAAAATCGGGTATTGAAATTGCAATATTAGCAAAGTTAGCACAGGGTTACGTCAGCAAAAGGGAAATTGAAGTAATTAAGGAGGCGGCACGAGACTAAATTCCCAGCACGATCTTCCAATCTCAATTCAAAGAAAATATTTTTTTGCTAGCTATGCTTTTCTATAAAACCTAATTCCAATATTGAAAATGCAAACATCTTTTTAGGAAATCATGAGATTAATTGTCATAAGAAACAAATATATATATATATATATGTTTTTTTTAATATATTAAAATAATTTATTTTATTTTTAATATCAACATATTATAATAATAATCTAAAATTAATTAAAATAAATAAAGAAATTTCAAAACAGAAAAACAAAAACACACAAATAATATTACCCTGTTGGGTGAAAATTACAATCCAGACGTGATACTTCATCAAAATAAAGGAAAGCAAGTGGTACATATATGATATTATTTTTTTGTTCAGGAAAAAGTACAAATTCTTTGCATAGAACATTAAGTGTTTCCAGAGAGTTCCTACATTATAAGAACAATATGGCACATTTCACAGCCCTTTCTCAACTACTTTTATAGTCATAGCATATGAAAACCAGCCATGGCTAAAGCAAGGGACGTGGGCTGCTGTTTCTGTGGCCTGTTACAAGAAGTCCGCCAAATCCTAGTGCATGAGAGCCACAGCAGCCTCCTGTACTAAAGGCCGACTTACATGCACAAAATGCTCAGCTTCCCTCTCAACCTCCTCCCAACACCGGTCAGCACTCTTCCCTTCCTTCATCTTCTTCACAAATGCCACAAAGCGTCTCCAGTTATCTGGCTGGAATAAGTGAGGGTTCATTCTCAAGTACGTAAACGCACACATCTCCTTATCATCTGAACTTCCATCAATATTCAATGATGATGCTTGCAAAATTTGCTCGTGAGCGTACTCATCATATCTTGGCAGTGCATTTTCCCCGGCAAGAGGAATACCTGCTTCCCGAGTTGCTAGAGCCACTTGCCTCACAAGCTTCTCGGGGGCACAAAGGGCGTCCTGTGGCTGTTCATGGTCACGCATTTCTATGCAAGTGAAATTGAATATAGCACCATGTCGAGCTAACATTCGAGCAATAGGAAGGTAACCATCTCTGAATCTTGTGTTATAATATCCTGCCGTGAGTTCTGGGGCATGAGACCGGGTTCCATAGTGCCAATGAATTCCTGCAATCTTCACTGAGATCTTTACACCAATATTCTCAAAGGTTGCCTTTGCAGATGACAATATTCTCTCACCATGGTCCAAGAGCATCTGAGAGTACCAAGCGAGGAAGAATTCACCGTAGGGACTGGTCCAGCCACCACCTTCTTTTCTGAAAAACTGGGTGTCTTCCGGCCAGTTGTTGTACTCACCAGCATCAGTAGGGCCTGTACTACCCCATTCTGGCTTACCAGCAGCTTCAGCTGCTGCTTTCAAGCTGCTCAACATATACTGCATCATGTAACAGATATCAAGTAAGATTCACAAGATTACAAGTTGGTGGTTTAATCCCTTTAAGAACTAAAAGAGAAAGTAAATACCTTGTCATAACATTGGAAAGCTCCGATTCCTGGAAATCTCCAGGTTCCATTCTGCTCCGGGTATGAAGGATAGCGTAGCTCACCTGCTGGACCCATTCCCACTTGGATTTCCTGGATAGAACAAATTCTAAATAGTTTAGACAACAAACTTCTTTCAAGTCATACTTATGACATCATTGCTCTAACTTGTTGACAATATCAATTCGTTACCAATGATGACAAATTATTCAAACAAAGACATCAAACCACTAGAATCAATTATTCGAGTACTGAAAGGGCTCTATCATGCAGGGAAATGACAAAGCAAACCACACGCATAATTAAGCAAAGATGCAGCCCAGCAGAGACAGATTACCCTCGAAAAATGAAAGCTGTAATGGAGCAGAATCAAAACTAATCATATTCAACCCAAAACAGCTTAACACAACCATGATTTATAACTATTGAAAAAGGAAGAAATAGCCGTGATTAAGCAATTACCACAATGGTGTCACCAAGAAGGTGTTTGAAGTTGTCTCTAAAGGCCCGCATAAAATCAGAGTAACATTGCACAGGTGTCCTCCCCTTGAGAACTGGAAGGGTATCGCATCCAAGTGATATATACTCATAATTCCTCCTTCCCCACTGATCAGTGTATGCTAGGTCTTGATCTTTATCAATCTCCTCCACGGCCCATTTGGGTAATGGAATCCTGCATCCAGTAATATAAAAACCAATTCACACTTCCAATACAAGCAGTTCAGGGAACTATCAAAACAGATTTTACATTCACCTTCCACAGTTTCACCCTACCGATACTCATCGGATGGTAATTTTTGTTCATGTCACAGAAAAAAGAAAAGGTACTTTTTCAAGTGCTAAGGAATCTAGAAAACTCCACGTTTTCTGACAGATCCCAAGCCAACCGCCCACGCGAGCTTAGACATATGTGGCCAACAGAAGCGCGTGTATTTCACGCTCATAGGTAAAAGGTAAGGTACACTAAATTCTAAAAAAGAAGGAAATAAAACATACGTGCAAGAATCTCCAACGTTGCCACCACACTGATGAAACGACATAACAGCTTGAACCTTGAGACCATGTCGTTTAGCCATTTCTAACAGCTCGGTGTACCCTCCCCAATTATACACACCCGGCGCATCTCTCTCCACTAATCCCCACCAAACATCCACCATCAACCCTTCCACACCTGCACTCTTCAACGCCTGCAAACTAGCATTCATTGCTTTTTTTCTATTCAACGTGTTCCCCATCGTCACACTATCCAATGGCATCATCACATAAACTGGCACTCCCTTCTCCTTCTCTGTCTTCCCCTCTTTATACATCTTCTCTTCTTCTGCTGCCTTACTCTCATCCAATGTCATAAATTCCAATGTGTCTGTCGCGAATGCTCGGCATGCCACTGATAGATCTGGACGGATGCCGTTACTTCCGCTTAGTATTGGAGACCTGCAAGGGCTTGTTGGTTGTGATTTTTGCTCTATCATTTCTGGTTTTATGATTTTGCATCGGATGCTTGGGATTGGGGTTTTCCACGCCGCCGCCGCCGCCGCGGCGCTGGAGTCACTGCCGGTGCTTGCGCTCGTTATTGATTCTGCTGCTTGGATTGGTGTTCCGGCTAGAGCTCCGATCTGAAATGTTATATTCATTGCCATTTCTGTACAAATTATACAAACAAAAAAAATAAGCTTCCTTTTCTATTTCCTTTTGCTTTTCAGCTACGACGAGAGCCGTTGAATTTTGAATGTGTAGGAAATGAAGAAAGCGAAGATGGATGGCGAATTTATTTATAGATACTGCGAGGATAATATTTAAGTCAAGCCCTTTTATGTACCGTAAATGAAACGACACGTGTCCTGTATGACACGTGGCGAAATAGAGGCGCGATGGAAGGAGACGGCTAAGATTTCTCTTGTACAGCTGGTGATGGACGGTGGGATGCGAATCCGCGTGAAAGTTCTGGATGGCAGCACGGTTTATATTTTTTTTAAAGTGAGGAGGAGCGGATAAGGGAATGGAGAGGCGTGAAGGAACGTGATGAGTCACGTGCTCGTGTCCTGCCTTTTAGGCTTAACGCTTAAGACATGTGTGATAAGGTCTTTTGGGTCTTTTTCTTTTTTTATTTTCTTTTCTGTGGCTGCTTTGACGGGCAAGAAAGGATTTTGAATCTTTGATGTCTTTAGAGGAAAAGCTGATGACAGGTGGCAACAGGTGGAAGGAGGAGGTGGGTGAAAGGAGTTAACTGCGACACGTGTTAGGATAAATCCTTGGCAGTGTCTGGCATGTGGCGAGCAGCTATGTGGTATTAAATGTGGCGTTCGTTAGTCGTTACGTTACTTTATCTGGCAGCCGTGATTGATTGATTGATTGATTGATTGATTGATTGATTGATAAAGAGAGGTGGGGAGACAAACAGAGGCCTTAATTAGAGAGCAGGGGTTCAGCCCACGAGTACAATAATAGGCCTGGAAGGAGGCCTTAAGCTCCAAATTTGGGCCTTGGGTAGTACAAACAAACCCAATTCAATCAGATGCAGACCTAGATTTTTAGGATGGCAATTAAGCTCAACCGATGAAGGTTAAATTACAAGATCAACATAGAAGTAACTAGATTTGTTGCCTGTGCCCGCAGCTGCGGGCAGAAGTAATTAGATTTGTTGTTTGTGATTCGCCGCGGGCATCGGTCTAAGAAAAAAAATTAATGTAAAAAAATAATAGAGTGAAAAAAAATATATTTCTAAGTTATTAACCAGGTGGTAATTAAAATAATATGAAAATGAAAATACAGCAGCAATAAAGAAATTGATAAAAAAAAAAGAAAAAAGTAAAAAGAACCAAACATTAGCCAATCTAAATTATCAAATAATCCAATATTAACCTAGTAGAAGGTAAACTACAAGAAAATAAAAACAAAGTAAAACTCCAAAAAAGAAAATCAACTTAAAAAAAAAGAAAAAAAAAACTAAACAACTTCAGGATAATTTTCTAAACTCGGTCTAATTTCTAAAACTTGAAATTTATTGAATTATGGACCGGGGTTCCATGAAGAAGCTTAACTCTCGACCAAATTAATTTTGAAAAATGAAATTGTTGGAAAAATATCAATAAAAAAACTTGTAAAAGCCAAAACAACAACAACAACAACAACAATAGTAGCAACAATAACAAAAAGAATGAGAAAAATATTTGAGAGAAAAAACCTAAATTAAAAATATTCTCAAATAAAATAAATAGCAATTAAAAAAATGAGCACCGAATTTGAAAAATTACAAAATTACAACGGGTGAAATTGAAAAAAAAATTGCAATTTGATAGGTTATTTATTGATTAAAAAAATGATAGGGTGGGATTTAAAAAAATAAAATTGACTAATACAATAGAATAAAATAGCAAAAAAAATAAGAAAATACCCAAAAAAAATAAAAGGATGGAAAATGATAAAATATCAACTTCAAAAACAAATACCAATTAAACTCAGGCTGATATTCTAAACCTAATATAATCACTAAAACTCACAATCCATGAAATCCTAGACTCGAGTTCAATCAAGAAGCTCAATTATCAACAATTTTAATTTTGAATGATGAAATTGTGAAAACAAAATTAATAAAAAAAAATTTGCAAATGAAAAAAAAAATCTACAACAAAAGGAATGACGATAAAATTTAACAAAAAAAAGTGCAAGGACGATGAAATCTAAAATAAAATAATCACAAACAAAATAAATAGCCATTAACAAAATAAGGATCGGATTTGAAAGATAAAAAAATCATAGAGGGTGAAATTAATAAAAACAAATTGAAGAGGGCTAACCCAATTGAATAAAATCATAAAAAATAAGAAAAAATAAATAAAAAAATAATAAAGACTAGATTAAAAGATAAAAAAAGACAAACCTGGGTGAACCTTTTAATCTTTAAAAATCTTAGACCTAAATTAAATTAAAAAAATTCAATTATTTATCAATTTAATTTTAAAGGATGAAATCGGTGAAAAACTATTACTAAAAAAAGCTTGCAAAAGGAAAAAAAAAAAAAGAAGAAAAAGGAAATAAATGGGGGTAAAATATGATAGAAAAAAACCCAAAGTATAATGAAAATTGACAAAAAAAAATAAAATGAACACAAATAAAATAAATAGCAATAGAAACAATGAGAACAAAATCTGAAAAAATAGAAGAAAAAAGATAGGAGGTAAGATAAAAAAAAACATTTGTAATTTCATGAACCATTAAGGAATTAAAAAATGATAGGTGGTGAAATCGAAATTCAATGGTATGCAAACCACAAAACAAAACAAAAGGATAAATATTTAAAAAAACAAATCACTTTTTTTTAAAAAAAACTAAGGTGAATCCGAACAAACTTTCTAAACCTGGTCTAACATTAAAACTCACAACCTGTAAAATCTTGGATTCAAGTTCAATAAAAAAAACTCAATTCTCAACCAACATTATTTTAAAGATAAAGTATGTGAAAAAAAAAAAACAATAAAAAAATTGCAAAAGTAAAAAAATAGTAACAAAAAGAATAAGGATAAATTTTGATAGAAAAACAAAACCCCAAGGAGAATGAAATTTGAAACAAAAATAATTTTAAAACAAACACAAATAAAATAAATAGCAATTGAAAGAATGAGAAAATAATCTGAAAGATAAAAAAGGACAGGAGCTCAAATAAAAAAAAAACATTTGTAATTTCTTAGATCATTAAGGGATTACAAAATGATACGGGGTGAAATTGAAAAATAATGGTATAAAAATCACAAAAAATAACAAAACAAAACCAAAAAAAAAATACTAGGTGAACCCGGAAAAACCTTCTAAACATAGTCTAACCTCTAAAACTCACAATCCGTAAAATCTTGGATCCAGGTTCAATCAAGAAACTTAATTCTCAAAAAATATAATTTTAAAGGATGAAGATCGTGGAAAATAACAATAAAAATAAACTTGCAAAAGCATAAAAAATAGCAACAAGCAGAATGATGATGAAATTTGATAGAAAAAAAAATCAAGAATGATGAAATTTGAAAAAAAAAATGATGTCAAAAAAATAAGTAGTAATTAAAAGAATAAAAACTAGATTTAAAAAATTAAAAACAAATTCATAGGGGGTGAAATGGGAAAACATTTGTAATTTGATAGGTTGTTCATATATTTAAAAATGTGAACATTTGTAATTTGAAAGATTATTTATAGATTAAAAAATAGTAACGGGTGAAATTAAAAATCATTTATAATTCTATAGCTTATTTAAAAAATAGTGATCAAAAGCACAAGGACCAAATGTGAAGAAAAATAAATTGCAAGGGGTGTTTTAAAATTTCACTGGAGGTGGAGCGAAATTTGAAAAGAAGAAAAAAAATGAAATGGCCCCTGGTGCCAAACTAGCAACATGTTAGGTATACGTGTTGTACCATTATGTTCAGTACACACGTTGCATCATCGTGTTTAGGGCTCTGCAATCTATTAAATGCCATAC
Organism: Populus tomentosa; assembly: GCA_018804465.1. NCBI lineage: Eukaryota > Viridiplantae > Streptophyta > Magnoliopsida > Malpighiales > Salicaceae > Populus > Populus tomentosa. The sequence goes on from CM031987.1 coordinate 6,170,809, forward strand.
TAGAAGGTGACATTTGGTGATCGAACGACCTCACACATGCAATTTGAACAACGTAAGATTGTTCACTTGCTAGCGCTTGCTTAGTTTTTTTGTGATGATATTTAATACATGACTATTACAATAATACCCCATGTAACCACCAAATTGACAACAAAACCAATGACAATAATAAAAAAAAAACTCTTGTGAGAGAGTTGTATTGTTTCTATCTATAAAAGTGTCAAAATAATTGCACTATTCTAAAAAAATAAAAAGGACAAAAACACATTTAAGCCAAAAGCTTTAAAATTATTTATTCCAATGCTAAATTTGTAATTGCGTATTAAAAAAATAACAAATATAATCTCATGTAATAAGTTAAAGATTTTTGTGTCATGATGGAAAGATAATATAATCTCCAAAGTTTGTTCTTTGTTTTTTTGTTAATGATAAATTAATAATTATACTATTACAATGAATGGAAAAATATATCTTGGGCTATAGTAATATTTTCTAATTTTCAATTGAAATCTTGAAATATTTCCCTGGTTATTATATATACAAGGGGAAGCCATGTTTAAATAAGTGATTGTATAAATACTTTGTAATTGACCCTCACATTTCACCCATTTGTGAAATGATATAGGGAAAATATTAAAACTGGCCCCCATCTATAAAGATAGTTTCAATTTTACCTCCAAACAAGTTTTTGTATCAATTTAATCCTTTAAATTTAAGAAATTACAGGTTAAATCTTTTCATGCGTATATGGTCTTGGATTCCATCCAAACTGTATCTTCGGGTGATATAAATATCATTTATAAAGAATTTAATAATTTCTGTCAAGTAATTTTAATAGAAAGTCTCAATTGAGAAATGAAAATTATTTGAGAACAAGATCTATTTATTAAAAAAAAAAAAACTGCTTATTTCTTATAATAAAATAGAATCCCCCTTTCTTATATCATCTCATTGCTTATAACGAACGAGGCTATAATTGCTATCAGGCATAATACTGGGAATTAGCCTCAAAGGACTCGTTTACGGGACATTTGAATCCACAAGCAAAAGAAAAATCTATTAAAGTAACAGCCTGGTGATGGCAGAAGCAACTACTGAGGTGTCATGCACTTCTCTGTTCAGATTGGTCAGGGGAGATTTGCCGTGGAAACCGTCTTCGCAAGAAGTGGCTTCAACGGCGGCATCATTTGTACCATTTTCAGCAAATTTAGGGTCGCCCTTCTGCAGCGCTTCAATAGCTTCCGGGATGTCGGCTGTTAAAATTGCATCGTAGCAGCTAGCACAAAACCTCAAAGGTCGCCTTAGTCCTGGGCTCCTTTTAAGCTCCTGGTTGATGAATCTCAGTGCTGTGCTTGCTTTAGCCCTCACTATATCGACCATGATGAGGGCTAGCCCCCGGACATCTTCTCCGGAGCTTTTAGGGACAGACTTAAGAGAAGCGACACAGAGGCTGTAGTGTGGTGTCTGCTTGCATGTTTGTGCTATCAGATCATTGGCAGCAGACTGGACAATGGTGCACTGGCTTGTTAGCAGAAGGGTGGCGGTGAAGAGTGAAGGAGAAAAAAAGATGAAACTCAGGGACAGAGAATTCTTCATCTTCGCAGGATGCCGTGATGGTGACTGCTATTCTGCCAAGAAGACGCATGCTTTTATAGAGGAGTTTGGCTGCCTCTTCTCTTTTCCCTTCACATTTAACCATGTATTATTATACCTTTGGTGTCTGGATTAAATGTTCCAGTTTCACATTCGTTTAATTCAGGGCTGTCAATTGCATGCAAAGGTTTATTTAAGGCAAGAACTGAAATTTTGGCCGAATATCTCGGATGGAAGAACAAATATAATTGGACTTCACCCTCCTAGGAAGGCAATGTTATTATTACCATGTTTGAAAGAGATTTTCAACCCTTTTTTTTTTTTCTTTTTGTTAAGATTTGGATTTTTTTACTTCAAATTAATTTTGTTATAGAATTTTAAATTTTTTTAATGTATTGGTATTAAAAATAAATTTTAAAAATAAAAAATATATTATTTTAATAATTTTTCTCAACTAAAATATATTTTTTAAAAAATAATAGCTACCCAAACAAAATATATACTTGAAAACAGCTAACTTAGGAAGATTATGACAGCATCACTCAAAAAGAGATGCTTAAAGTTATTGATAAGAGACCAACTTGCGACAACTCTACATGATCATCGAATCATTCTTCCTTGAAGACATAATTTTTTTAAAATTAAATTATGTTAAATGGTAATGGCCCTTCTCTTTATTGATTGAAACAGACAAGCCTTTTGATGTAGTAAGGCAATGTTATTATTATGTTTGAGTAGAGATTTTTAGCCTGTATTTTGTTAAAATTTGATTTTTTTTATATTTTAAATTAATTCTTTTAGTATTTTAGATCATAAGTTGATATTAATAATAAATTTTTTAAAATAAAAAATATATTATTTTAATAATTTTTAAAATAAAAAATATTTTAAAAAATAACCACAAAACACTTCCAGTACCATTAAAACCAGCTAACCTGGCAGGATCACGACGACATCAATCAAAAAAAGACAATTAAAGTTATTGATAAAAAAGCAACTTGTGACAACGAAGATGATCGAATCATTCTTCCTCTAAAATATATATATTTTTTTTAATTGAATTATACTAAATGGTAATGGCCTTCTCTTTATTGATTGAAACAGACAAGCCTTTTGATGCAGCGATATGTGAGAGAAAGCAAGATAGAATGAAAGAAAGCAAGAAAAACAATGTCACTTGCTAACAACTGCAGCAGCAGTTCTGGTGCCATGGCTCCATTTTACAATCTCTGGTCCTTTGTTCACAGAGCGCTATTCATTTCCACCATAGAGACCGAACTCTCAATTTGGAAAACGACATTCGGCTACAAATTTCATTTTCCCCGGTGACGGTTAGAAACTGAAAGCTTTATTCAGTGTATAACGTAGATAGATACGTGGAAAAACTACCTTTATTTATTGAACATGAGTCTGATTTAAATAGAATTATAAATAACTGAATTGCAGAAAAATAGCTACGATTATCTCATGACTAACAATCTCCTAATCAACTAGGATTCTCCTAAGAAATAAGTAAAAATAACTGATTTCCTAATAACTAGGAATTTGTTATGAAACAACCAAATAAAAACTCTTAACAGTAACAGCCTCTTTGAATATTTGAAATTATGCTAGTGTTTAGTAACGTGTTTTTAAAAATTTAAAATTAATTTTTTAATATGTTTAGATTATTTTTAAAAAATTATTTTTAAAATCAGCATTTTAAAATAATCTAAAAACACTAAAAAATTATTAATTTAAAATAAAAAATATTTAAATTTTGAAAAAATATTTTTAAAATATAAAAAGCAAAAACAGCTTTTCATTTAAGCCGTGGGGCACCACGTGGTCTATTACTTTACTGGAACAAAAATCATTGATTTGGGCTTCTAGAACCTCAGAAAGTCCAACAAATCAAGAGCATTTGGGATGTCCGTGAGACGTTAGGTGTCAACAACCTCAAATAAGAAGCTCGTCGAGATCTTGTGCGAACCAACATAACCTTGGACGACAGCGTTGTACTTGACACCTTAAAATTAGCAAGGATGCTCGATCACGAATGGAGGAAAAGTTAAACTCCGCCGCGGCAAGTGCAGCTTGCATTACTGATTACTAGAATCTGTCTAGTGCTGAATACAAAGCTCAGCAGCTAGCCCTACCGCCGTTGCATTCAAAACGTTGAACATATTACGTCCGAGTTATATTTCTGATGAACTGCTCAATCCCTCACACATCAGATATCCTGGCAAATCACATGGAACAACTCAGAAACATCTTCAATAAATCTTGAGGTTATCACTACCATAAAAAAGAAAATTTTCTAAAATTTCCAAGTACTACCATACATCTGCATACCCATTACAAAGCACCAGAAAAACATTCCTAGTAAACTCAACAACATGCCATCAAGACACCAAATAATCCTTGTTCCACAAAAGCCACAGACACACTCCTCGAACCTTCATATTCATCACTCCAAATAGAAGAACAAAAGTGATTTAAGCTTATTATTGATGTAGATATTGAAAAGCTTAGCCTGGTTTCATTGTATATTTCTGGGCAACAACAAATATTTAACCATATCAAGCACCAAATCCACTTGTTTTTCCAAATGAAAAGCCATGCTGGATGAACTTAAAAATGCAAGGAATTGTCAAAGTCTTCATAAAGGTCTTTGTAAATGCCCTTAGCAGCACCACAGTGGTAAAAAATAAAACTTAAGCACAGTGTGTGGCAGATGAAAGTATTATGACACCAAAGAAACACATCTATCTTCTATCACATTTAACCAAAAACCAGTGTTAATTTACAGACCAGAAAACAGAATTAAATGAAAACTCGTGTTTGCAACATAAGGCCTTCAGGTTCAACACGCCTGAGCTAGAACATGCATCAAACACAAATATTGTTTCAAGTCTCCAGAATAAAACAATCAAAAGAAGATAATTGCAAGAAAGTAATTTCTTCACAACCTGCCTTCTCCAGTCATTGCACCAAATCATCATAAACCGCCAAAAAATCCCATTTTTTTGCTAAACCTTCTACAGCAATGAAACACAATTTCATACATTATAGTTTATCAGCAATCAATAATAATAATAATAATAATCAATTAGATATATTTAATTAATAGTTAAAGCAGAACACGAGAAAAATAAGTTGTGTTTCTTTCCCTCTCCACTCTCCAATGTTCAGAAGCTATAAAAAGCCAGGCCACGGTAAGCAGGTACAAGGAGGGTCAGATTAGTTGATGTCGGAGTCGTCGAAATCGTCTTCGAAATAGTTGAAGAAATCGGCGTCGGCGAGCTTGTTTTCCGTGTTGATGACTCCCTCCCCGAGCATCTCCAGTGTGTCCACGTCATCTACGTCCATCGCCACAGTCGATCCTTGCTCCTCCATGTCTGCGAAGAAGTCTACCTGCATCGGTCTCATCTCTCTCTCTGTTACTGCTGGGAAGGGACTCACATCATTCACTGATCGATTTGGGGCTAACAAACAGACGAACAGAAGGGTTTTGTTCTCTTTTTTTTCTTTCTTTCTTTTAAAGATTAATGGGGATGTACAGCTAATTTAACCATATCTCCACTAATTTAATAAATTTTAAAATTAATATTTATATAAATTTTTAATAATTTTAAAATTTATATAATTTTTAAAAAACAAACTCATAACCCGACTAGTTAAGTTATACCTCTCAAACTTGATTTATATATATATAATAAACTAGTTATGCTTTTGTTAGTATTTTTATTTTTTATATAAAAAGAATGTATATGCAAAAACAATTTATATATCTTTGTAGTTTTAAAAAATTAAATTCGATAAATATATATATATATATATATATATAATCAAATAAATTAAAAACTATGTGTAAAAAGAAATAAATAAAAAATTATTAATAATACCTAAAAATAAAACTTAAAAATTCGATAAATAGATACAAATTAAAATATTTAATCTTGAAAGATGTGATATTTATCTGATTTTGTTTGTTAAATTTTTTTATTAAAATAATTTTTTTATTTAAACAAATAATAATAATAATAATAATATAAATATAAATATAAATTGATTGAATAAAATAAAAGGAAAAACAAAACACCACACAAGGCAACACATATAATAAATATTATCTAAAAATATATTTTTTTATTTTCATAAATAAAGTTCATTCATGTAAAAATAAAAAATAAACATAAATAAAACATCCAAAAAAACCAAAAAGGTGCAATCGGGTCAAAGGTTTACGTTGCAATGTTCAAAATTTTGATTTATGTATGTTTATCACTTTTTCTATTTTCATTTTCAATTATTGTTAATAATTTTTTTATTTTATTTTTCAACACACATGATTCTCAATTTATTAGATTATATAAATGGATAAACTTTTCATTTTATATTTATAATTTTTTATATACAAATACACATAAAAAAAATTGCTTATATAATTTATTTTATTGGAAAAACAATATTTGACCCGCAGTAGTTGGTTAAGTGCAACTCTAAAAGGTATTTGAGAAATTTTTCATTGTACAGGAATTCTTTATTCATCTTTTCACATGATGTTATTGTGGATAGACCATTCAAATTTTTTTTGTTTTTTCAATTTAATCCTTAAATATTTTTTTATTGATTTAGTTCTAATTAAAGATTAATTGATTTTGATTTCATAAAAAAGAATGAGATTAAAAGAAAAGAAACAAAATAAAAAAAACATCAAACATATGTGGTTTGCTGTAAGTTTTGCAAAAGAAATGCTTTGGTCATTGAATTTTAAAAATCATGTAAATTATATAACTTCAGTGCCCTAATATGTTTCCAATTAAATTTTGTTATAAAAATTTATTTTTGTTATTTTTCAGTTCATGGTTGAAATTAGAGTGAGAGATATTGTCGAATTCAAGCGGTAAAGAAAAAAAAGTATCATTAACACTGATTTAGGCAGCCAAAATAAACAATATTAGTGTCAAATGATTTTATTTGATGAGAGAGTTCATATTAGGTGTTGTTTTATTTTTAAAGTTCGTGAAAAAAAAAATCAAAACTCGAGTTGATATTTTATTTTGGGTTTATTTTAATTTTTTTTTAGTTTTTTTATATCATTAATAGTTTTATCACAATTCTTAATGTTTTTTTACAAGAGTTTATGGTAAAAGAATGGGTTTTTTTTGGGTAAAACACAATTGAGCCTTGATTTTATGGGCATCACATTGGTTGGAATTTGCGCAAATCAGACTATGCATTATCTGATTTTTTGTTTTAAAAAACATTTAATATTGATGACATGTCATCCATTTCAATTGCAAACAAAAAAATTAAGTGTCTAGTTGCATGAACCGTAAAAAAAGGTCAAACTAGACGGGCTAGCCTAACCTTTACTCTTTTTTTCTAATTATTTTTTATGGTTATTTTTTCTCTAATTGTTTTTAATATATGTTTAAATTAGTACACCTTTTCTCTTTCATTTTGTTTGGAGAGCCTCTTTCAAATAACAATTATTTTTTTAGTTACGTATTTAGATTGAAAGAGTTTTTCTTATTTATCTATATATTTTTTAATATTTTATATGGATGAAATTTATTTTTGAAAATAATAATTTTTTATTTTTAGATAATATTTCTAATACATGCAGCTTGACATGTTGTTTTTTCCCCTCTTTAATTTTATTTAATTATTTTAATTTATGTTTCTATTTTTATTATTGTGTGCTTAAATAAAAAATTATACTAATAAATAAATTTAGCAAACACAGTTGGGTAAGTATTCCATCTTTTAAAATTAAATATCTTGATTTATTTATGTCTCTCGATTTTTCAAGTTTTATTTTTAGATATTGTTAATGAATTTTTATTTATTTATTTATTTACATGTATGCATAAAAAACACTTATTCAAATTAAAATTTTTTAAACTACAAAAATATATTAAAAAAAATCTAATTATATATATTTTTTATAAAAAATAAAAATATTTGATGCATGATGAAGCGTTGATCAAATAACTAGTTTTCATGCTAAAGAGGGTTAAGAGTTTCTTGTGTTTAGAAGAATGAAGATTTAATTATAAGAATAACAAAAAAATAAAGTTGTAATTAAATTGATTTTTTTATATAATAACCTTACTAACATAGATTTATTTATTTATGTACCCCCAATTAAATGGTTTTTACATTCTAGTGCTTGCTTAGCTTAGAGATTGAGCTATGGTTATAATTATGGCCGTAATGGCATAAAAGTTATGGGTAATATAAAGAGAAAAGCTAGAAAACTCTCGATTTTTCAAGATTAGCTTTTTAGTTGAAAAGAAAAAAAATAATTTCGTAGCGTTTGATTACAAAAAAATAATTCTAAAACTGTCTTAAAGACTCTTTTTTTTATATGTTTTTATTTAATTTTTTTAATTAAACAAGTTTTTATTCTTAATATTCATGTATCTTCTATCACAGGACGTAATCAAACAGTTCCAGAACAATTACTTGATAATATAGAGTTGTAAAACCTTTACATATAATCTTTCCTACCCCAATATCATTAGTAGAGCCATAGAGATAAAGAGGGTATTTGAGAGTTTAATAATTAATTTTTTATAAATATTTTTTGTTTGAAAATGTATTATAATATATACTTTTTAATTTTTAAAATTTATTTTGACATCAATACATTAAAAAAATATAAAAAAATTAATTTGATTTTTTTAAAAATTTTAATAAAAAACTAGTTAAAACTCCATCTTAAACACCCCTAATCTTGTAACGGTGGGTGGATTCGATGATTAATTGACTAGAAATCTAGTTTAGGTAAAATTTATTTTTTAATCGGGTAAAACATTAAATCAATCAAACTCAGGTAATTTAGTGAGTTAACCTAGACATATCTAAATGAGATCCAAAAAAAATAATTTTCGCCCAAAAGAATTGCTTCAAGGACCCAATAACCCAAATCCTTAACCAAGGCGCGAGCCCAACTGTTAATAATTTTGAAGCCGTTGATATGTTGTTTTTTACCATGTTTTTATTTTTATATTTTTAAAAAAAAATTGAAAAAATTATTTTTTAAAAAATTAAGAATTTTTTAATGTGTTTAGACTAAAGACAACAATAGCAACAGGAGAGAGGAGAGACGACATCGTTTAACGCATTGGTTAAGTTTCGTTTATGTTTATGTACACAAAGAAAATGGAGATTTATTATATCTGATGGTGTGCGAGGGGATAAAGAGAACGTGGCAAATGGAGGGAGGACCTGTAGCGATTGGAAATGGAGTCCTTTGCTAGTGGGTGCGGCAGAGGTACTGGTCCTGTCTTGTTAACAACGAAACCCTGGTCTAACCCCTCCTCTCAAAAACCTCTCATCTCATTATGGAAATTGAAGAAACCCTATTTCTTCTTTTACTCTCATTGTTATAGCACCACTACCAGGTGTAGTAGCAATAATCGCTGGGACCCGAATGCTGAAACGCGAAGGTTCAATTTTAAGTTCAAGTTTCGAGACAAAAACGGTGATTCAGTACAAGTAGAAGAAGATGAAAAGGGTGGTTCTACGAGAAAGGGGAAGAAAAGGAAGCGGAGGTGGTGGTCGGACCAAGAAGAAGAGCCTCCCGGTATCTTGGAGGAAGCTATTGACAGTTTGTGGGTTCTTCAGGTAATTCTTATCCTTAATTTGTAACTACCAAAATGTTTGTCTGTCTTTGTACGAGTAGTCATGTTAGCTGTACCAACGATTTTATTGGCTGACACCTACCTCGTCAGTTGCTAAATAATGTGACTACTAGTATCTAGGCAATCCTGATTTCTCAAACTCCAGCTCAATGTTAGTGACTAGCTTTTCCTCAGACAAGAAGACATCATCATGAAGTTAGTTCGAGGTTTTGCAACTTATGAATGGATTGTTGAGACTGTACTCTGTAGTTGCGAAGTTTTGGAGATGAAAATTAATGTAATTCAACTATCAGAGTATTGACAGTAACGTAATTCTAATAGTTGAGCTCTTTGGTCAGTGCAGCTAGCCAAATCCTATGGTTGGGTGTTTCCACCTATCGTCATAACTTCCCTGCTTGCTACTGGCCCGAAAGCCTTTCTCATGGTATTAGCACTGTCAGTTGGACAGTCAGCACTGACTTTTGCATTTCAGAAGTTACTAGGGAAGACTCAAAGCAAGCCGAAACGCAAGGTCCGAAAGAGGAGGAAAACAACTGGCAGCACTGTAAATGATGCTGATATTGGTCATGAAGAACAAGACAAGGAGGGAGCTGTAAAGGGAAGAATGGGGTATCGGTCTTGGGTTGTTGATGATAATGGTTCCTTTAATAAAGATAACCAAGATGCTCCCAACTTTGGTGGTTGGGATGAGTTTGATGCTACAGCACCTCAAAGGAAACGTCAGCCTCGAAAGAAACCATTGGCGAATGGCAAGTGGAGCATGAGTGGGAGAAAAAGTGACACACCCTTGCTGTTGAGATTGTTAATTGCTGTTTTCCCATTTTTAGGTTCCTGGACAAAGATGCTTTAATGTTTTTCATCATTCGAATTAGCCTCGAATGATGCAAGCCTTTGGTTTTGGTTATGCCTGCAAACAAGAAGGGTGAGTTACAAAAATTCAAAGGGCGGGATTGTTTCTGTTCATACCGGAATGCTTTCTCTGCAATTTGAACCAGCTGAAGCCAAGATGGGAAGGTCAAAGAATCAACAGTTACAGAGATAATATATAACAGCTTCTCGTTGAGATGATGGAGATTCCTCCATCGGATACTATAGTTGTCTTTCATTCAATTTGATTCCACATATAGTGTCAACCTGAGTTTATTTTTTTTGGAATAAACTTGTCATTGAATGTCATCGTTGCTCGAGGCGGATAAATTTCTTCCTCCGAAGTTTCTTTTCTTGTAGTTATTAAGCTGCTTTTGAGCTTTACTTTCTTTTCACAGTGAGAAACTGGGAGTGCCATCTTAAGAGTTGAGAATTGTTGCAGTCCGTACAAATTGCTCTCCTCTCATATTTTCTCTACAATTTTAATTCTCATCATGACAATAAAAATTATATTATCAAAGAGCCAAGAGGAAACGAGTAAGTGAATAACTGAGTGCCAAAATATTTCAACCATCACGTGAATAACTATGATTGAGTTCAAAATTTCTAAAGAACAGGGAAAGAGCACACCAGGGCATCTAAGTTTCAACTAAATGTCGGCCATGACCAATTAAAGACAGGTATCTTGTTTGGACTCGGCAAAAACTAGAAATCTCAGAAGTGAAACTTTCTCTTTTGATTTTCATAGGCAACTAAATAAAGGCTGTTTTTACATCCTGTTTTAGTATACTGAAGATGAAGTTTGCTTGAGTGAAACTAACACCAGCAAGGATCAATGAAGCACCAAAAGAATGAATTGACTCCACTTGAGAACGAATTATGCAGTCTTTAACCCAAGAATAATGTCAAAACACAAGAATCTTGCAAATAGCTGCCCCCTATTCACGTAGCAAGTAGATTCAGAGTCTTGGAGGCAGCCACAGAAACCCCCCTCATCCTTCGGAAAAGATTTAGGCAGTGGATGGTCTGGAATCACACCAAGAACGGGGGAGAGAGATGCTGGCATAAAGAATCACGACAAACCTTATCAATACCTGTACGAGCAGGTGTCTCATACCGAGCGACTGTAACAGCCAAGCCAGGACCATCAGACAGCTGAAAAACTGATTGAATCTTGCTGCGGAACAGGATTAACACGCGGGTTAGGCACAGATGGTATAGTTCATAGATGTTGTAGAAGCAGAAGTGATTACCCTTTCCCAAATGTGGGTTCTCCATATAAAACAGCGCGTTTATTGTCTTTCAATGCACCAGCCAATATTTCACTTGCGCTTGCAGTTCCCTTGTTCACCTAATTGAAATTCAGAGCAGAGTGAGTGGTTCCTGATCGAAGGTTTGGTGATGAAAATATGGAAATCAAGCACATAACTATAAAATTCCAGAAAAGTAAAGCTCTTTGCCCAAACACGCAGGGAGAAACAATGATGATGTGGTGGAAACTTAATACCACGGGAGAACAAATAGTAAGAATGAAGAAATTTGCAGAAGCTTAATCAAATGCAAAACAGTTCTTTTATATTGCAACCATATGATATTGGAAATTGAAAGAGTGAGAGTTTGTGACCGCTCATGCACAGAGAAGACATCATATTGAATCATTAGAGCCTTCAAGGCAACTGGGAGCTCATAAAACTGCTCAAGTTACGTACTCGAAGTATCAACAAATGTTACGACGTGATCCCTGGATTCAGTATAAGAAAGCATACCAGAACAGCAAGGGGTTCTGAGGCTGCAATTGCACCACTTCCATCTGTTTCATATATATATATATATATCTAACCCCACGGCTAGTATACCATGATTTTCATTAAATAGAAGAAAGTATTGGATGATCCGTGATCACATTTGTTATGTTAGTTCATGGTTCCAATAATCTTTATATAGTAAAACCCCCCAAAAAGGAGAAAAAGAAGGCTAAGTATTCAATCTCCCTCCATCCCGCCCACCTGCGCAAAAATTATGTCCAAACATAGTTCAAAATTCAATGTACAAGTATAAGATAAGAGAAAATCAAACATTTCCATTAATATCGAGATACACTTCAAACAAATATGACTATAAACACTTCCAGTAATCACTGGAAGCAGCACTGAAATGTTTGAAGGAGAATGTGACGACAATGCCTAACACTTCTCTTTTCCAGGAACGTAGCCGACCCAAAAATATACTGTTAATTGTAAGCAATAGATGTATATCTATATCGTTTTCTAGTGTTCGTAATAAAAACAGGTTCTGGTGTCCAATCAAGCTGCGGCGCAACTCCTGCATAGCACCGCCGGCTATTTTACTTTGTTTACAGTTACAGTAACAATTTTCTCAAGATCATGGTTCCCACATGAAACATACTAGGGGGAAAATGTAAACACTTGCTGAGGGAATAAATGTCTGATCTTTGACAACGAGTTTAGAAAATGAAATGATGCTGGGCTGAGTAGAGAGAAAAAATGTAAACACTTGCAAGCATATAAATATGCAGACACATACACGCCCATCAAGTCCTTTTCTTCTGGATAAAAACCAAGGTGCTGTATTTATGGATTTGACAATGAAGACATATCACTGAAATTTCAGGTGGCCAATAAACATAATTGATTCCCAGAGTTCATTTTGGTGAAATAGTCATAATTGATTCCCAGGGTATAGAGGAAGAGACAACAAGCACAGATCTTGAAATAAAAGAAAACATAAACCATGAACATAAAATGTGTATTTCTGTGATTTCCCAGAGTTCATTTTAAATGCACCAGAATTAGGACTCTATTTTGAAGATTTTTCGAAGAGAAAACTTAGTTATGATCAAGGCATAAATTAATTTTAGGAATACTCTTGATCATAAAAATAAAAGATTCCGCAAGTGCAATGAGCCTTTCATCTCCTAATTACTAAAAAGCAAGTTTAATCACGATTTTTCTGTCTCTGTTTCTGTTTTTTTCGTCCTTGCAGAAGTAACTCTTCGGGAGATAAAACAGGTATCAAGCGAGGCTTTTTCTATCATGACACGTGGAAGTCGAAAGAGAGCAACTTACTATTTAGCGATAATAGTCTATGGAAAACAACGATTCTATTTTGAATAAAAAACAGTTTATTTATTGTTATCTATCATTCTCCAGTGTTGCTTTTTCTTTACTCTTCTTTTCTTCTTCCAAATCTAAGCGCCGGTTTTTTATTACGTTAGATTAGATAAAATTTGATTTTAAAAAAATTTATTTATTTATATTTTTAAATTTTTTTAATATTCTGGTATTAAAAATAATTTTTAAAAAATAAAAAAAATATATTATTATAATATATTTTTGTGTAAAAAAATTATTTTAAAAAAAACCATTACTATACTTTCAAATATTCTCTAAAGGAGTTTTTTGAAATTTAGTTGGTTTTTTATAAATTTAATTATTTTTTTATATTTTTAAATTGTCTAAAAAAAATAATATTATTTTAATATATTTTAAAATAAAACACACTTAAAAAAAATCAATTTCTAAAAACCCTGCCTTTACTTTAAAGCAAATGGTGATAGCAAATGTACTGCTTACACATTTGAATTCATGATTGCGAGCACTTCACTTGGAGCATCGGAAGCACCACGTTAATTTCCAAAATCACTAAGGAGGAGCCGCCGTGGATAGCAAATATGAATTAATTTGAGGACTTTTTTTTTTTTTTGGAGTATTCTTCTCATCTTTGCAGGGTCAACAAAGCAACTTTCAAAGTCTTCTTAACAGGACAAGCCCTATTTATGACATTGATGCATACCAACCGTCACTTTGATTTTTCTTTTCCGCAGAAGACAGGTCGTTTAGCTCTTACCTTGGATTCAAGTCTAAAATTTAAATTGGACCGGCAACCTTCGTGGAAAAGGTCAATTTATAAATGCCCTCCTTTTCTGACATTGAGCAGCTTGACCTTCGTGGGATTCCCAAGAATACATACGGCCTCGATGTCACTGAGCGGTTCGTCCGTGCCCCTTCCCTTTTTTACCACACGTTCGTTTTAAATCGTGTTCTCTTAAGGGTTTTTTTTTTTTTTTTTTTTTTAAATTAATAATTTTTAATATTTTCGTATCATTTTACTAATATCAAAAATATTATTCTAATATATTTTTAAACAAAAAATATTTTAAAAAATAATTATTACAATACTCTAAATACCTCTATGTGGTTTCTTGATTAGGATTTTATTATTTATAAATATATTAAAATAGTATATTTTTTTAAAAAATTTATTATTTATTATTTATATTAATAAATTAAAACCATTCAAAAAAATTTATAATAATTTTTTTTAATTTTTATGAAACTCTAGTTGTTCGTATATGTCATTTACATTTAGACCATGAAGTTGAATTTTTTTTATGAAATTCTACTAATTACTTGAAAGATATAGAGTTTTTTAGAAAATATGTTTGAAATCGTATTTTTTAAAATTTTAATTTTTTAATTAAAATTATTTTTTAATATTTTTTTTTATTTTAATGCATTAATGTAAAAAGTAATTTTAATAAAAAAAAATTAAAAAAAAAACAACCTCTAATACTACTAATAAGCTCATTTGCTAGGAAGACAACAGCGAGAGATTGCATATTTTTGCTAAAAAGCTGATTTTCTACTTTATGACACGTGGCATGAGAAAGGATGGTTTTCTTTACGCGGCCATGTTTTAAAAAACTAAATTTTTAATAATTATTTTAATATAATGATATTAAATATAAAATTTTAAAAATAAAAAAAATATTATTTTAATATATTTTAAAATAAAAAATATTTTTAAAAAATAATAACTAACCTAGTAAAAAACCATAACAAGTTATATGTCACGATTACTTAAAAAGTCAAAAAGGAAAAAGAAGGTCACATTTATTAGTAATGGCTTCTTTTGTGCGCACCTAGAAAGATATAAAGTTGGGGATGGCATGGCATGCTGGAGAAAGCAGCAAAGGTAGATCCAGCTACGCCCGCATTTTGTGACTGCTGCTAGTGTGAACTTGTCAAACATCACTTAAACTATTTAAGGTGTGTAAATTAAATCAATACAATCACTAGGATTGATTCCGGACCGCTCATCGTGTACAGTAATTTCTTTTTTACTTTTCAAGGTATTTAATTAAAAAATTATTTTTAACATAAAAAACAAATATAAACGATCTCAATATAGATAACTATCCTCGTCTGATTTCACGAATAACATACATGAAACTTTTTTTTGGCTTGCCACATGGATATCCATGGCATTGAGCATTTAAAACTTGTACGGCGGTATAGTTGTTATTATATTTTAATTAATTTTTGTATTAAAATATATATTAATAATATATTTTTTATTTTTTAAAAGTTATTTTTGATATCAGTACATCAAAATATTTTAAAATTAAAATAAATAAAAAAATATTTAAATTTTTTTAAAAATACTTTTAAAATACAAAAATAAATATATTAAATCCTAAACAATGATCAATTCATCCACGATTGGTTGGCAAAATATTACTCAATCACAAATCCAACAACCACCTCATTACCTAACAAACATGGTGTGTTAACTTTAAAAGATGTAGTTGTTATATTCTGGTTTGATTTTTAAAAATTATTAATTTAAATTTTATAATATTTAAAACCATTAAAAATATATATAAAAAATATATATAATCGTTAATTTTAAGATTTGTGAAATCAATCAAGCTATAAATAAACTATTCAAATATCCACTTTAATTTAAAAAAATACAATTTGTTTATTTTTATGTTTTTAAAATATTTTTTAAAATATTTAAAATTTTTATTTTAATATATTTTCAAATAAAAAACCAACTAAATTAAAATACCAATAAATGGATTCGTGTTAAGATATGGTGTGACCTTTACCAGTTCCAACAATTTAGTAGCATCACAAGATGATGCTGCTGCTGCAAGCCAGAAATTCATAACGAGAATCGAGGCACATGTTGAGCATTTGCCCTAAGAAATTTAAAAAAATCACCACACTTGATTTATTTTTCTTTTGTTTGTCGTTGCTTGAAAAAACCCAAAACAATTCCCGTTCCTTCTGGAAACCATTGGACACATGCATCATATGAAAACAAGATTAAAAAAACAAAAGCATCCCCACAATGACCATCCCTTTGCCAAGTGACTTCCAAATTCCAATACCTCTCAACCACCGCAAGACATTTACAATAAGAACATGATTTTCAAAAGCGAAACAAATTGATCTAGTCCAAGTCTTCCTTATCTCCGTACTACATTTATCTTACGCAACGTGTAAAAAGATAACAATATTTTCATCGGCATATTCAAACACACACTAACCCTAAGAAAAGGGGAAAAAAATATGAGGTCCCTCTTAAACGTTTGCATTAGGGGTTCTAGAAGTAGGCTCAACTCTCTTCAACTGGAAACCATGCTTGTTAGACTCGTCATCATGGTAAATGTAAGCAAACCCGCCATGCCGGGTCATATCCATACCAGCCATCTCATCCTCAGATGAGATCCTCAAGAGCTTGAGCTTGCGAAGAACAAAGAACAATGGACCCATGGTAGCGCTAACCCATCCGATAATCACCACAATCTGTATTAAATGAGCACCCAAGAGCTTTCCACCACCGCCCATGAACAACCCATACGGACGATTCGGTTTGTTCGGGTAAACCTCCCTTACATACTTCTCGGTGGCAAATAAGGCGGTGAAGATGACACCCCAAGTGCCGCAACCACCGTGTAACTGTGCGGCCTCTAACGGGTCATCAAATTTGAGGATCTCAGCCAATTTGTTGCAGGCAATCAACACTAAAGAAGCAACAAACCCGCATATTATAGCAGCCCATGGTTCAACCACGGAGCACCCAGCAGTAATAGCAGCAAACCCACCAAGCAAACCATTACAAACATCAGTAACATTCCAATGACCAGACAGGATTCTTTTACCGAAAAGAGTGGTCAAAGCAGCTGTGCAACCAGCTAGGGTTGTTGTAACAGCAGTTCTGCCAATTGCGCTCCATTGACCATAATAGCCACCGGCAGGGTAAGCACTCAAGATCTTGGTGAATGACCCAGGATTAAACCCATACCAACCAAACCAAAGCAAGAAAGTGCCAAGAACCACAAGGGAAGCACTGTGACCACGCAAAGCAATAGCCTTGCCTGAATGGTCAAAACGTCCGATTCTTGGACCTTCAATTAGAGCACCCCAAAGACCAGCAATCCCACCCACCATATGCACCACACCAGACCCTGCAAAATCAATGACCCCAGTACCGAGCAACAAATCCCCATCTTTTCTTGTCGCGCTTGCCCACCCATCACCAGACCAGAACCAGTGGGACACAACAGGGTAAACAAACCCAGTCAAGAAAGAAGAGTAAATCAAATAAGCAACAAACTGGGTTCTTTCAGCTATTGAACCACTGGTTATCCCAGCAGCCGCTATAGCAAAAGCCCATTGATAAAGAAAGTAGCTGTAATCAAAAGAAGAAGAAGGGAAATTCTTAAGACCAAAGTTGTGTTTGCCAATGAACCCATTGGAGGGAGTCCCGAAGGCAAACGCAAAACCGAAGAGGTAATAGAAGAGGCCACCGGCAGCAGCGTCAAGAACATTTGTGAGCATGATGTTCATGGTGTTTTTGGCACGTACGGAGCCTGCACAGAGCATGGCGAAGCCAAGTTGCATGGAGAACACAAGGTAGGCAGAGAAGAGGAGATATGTGTTGTCCACGGCATATTGGGTGGCGGAGAAGTTGTCAGCCGCGGTGTTGAAATGGGAGCAGATGAAATCAGCAGCCCCGGTGGAGTTAGCGACGCTGGGGCCCAGTAACTGGGCAAGATCGCCCGCTGAGCAGGTCATGGAAGCCATGATTTTGGAGCGAAGGATGTCAGAGTCTCTGTCAAATAGAGATGGAGAGAGGGGGGCAGAGGGGTAGGAGATGGAGAGTTATAGCAGAACTCTAAGGTTGTTGTTCAAGATCCATATATATAGGGGAGAAAATGGAAAAACAATTAGATCCGATAAGTCTTTTGAAAGGTCCCGTTTAGATTTTAGAATATACACTAGCGGTTGTAATACCGTCTCAACTCTTTATTCGGAACAATACTCATATTATGAGTTGAGGAAGTTGAATCTAATATGTATTATTTTAAGATTTTTTAAAAATGTTAAAACAAGAAAGAAAAATTAAACATTAAACTTAATCTCATCTTAAGTTTTAATTGAGTTGTAAGTAAATCTATTAAATCAATTATATTTGACTTTGACTGAGTTAATGTTCAACTTGGTTCGATAGAAAAATTAAACATAAATAAATGCTAGACTTCTAAATTATAATAAGTTTAATAATACTGGAAAATACTGCTGCAGTTTTAAATTGAATTTACTGTAGTAATTTATTCAGATTAATTTCATGTTACTGTTTCCACTAATAACTTCTGAATTATTTACCATTTTGATTGACATTATGTGTGTTTATATTCTTCTAAATTATTAAATAGTGTGGTTGTACATTTTGATTGACATTATGTGTGTGTTTATATTCTTCTAAATTATTAAATAGTGTGGTTGTACATTTTGATTGATATTATGTGTGTGTTTATATTCTTTTAAATTATTAAATAATATGGTTGTAACTGCTTTTCAAATAATTTTTCATGTTAAAATATATGTCAATAATATTTTTTATATTTTTTAAAAATTATTTATGATATTATCACATTAAAATAATTTAAAAACACAAAAGACATAATAATTTAAAATTAATAAAATAATAATAAAATTTTAAATTTTTTGAATTTTTATAACATACAAAAACGGAGCTTCGATCTCTTATTTACCATTTATTTTTATCTGATAAAAATAATGATAGGCTTGTGATAATAAATTGCATTTTTTTTTTACAGGCATAAAAAAATGAATTTTAATGAATAATTAGTGATATTTTATTAATTTTTTTAATATACTATAAAGAATAAAATTTAATAATGATAAATTCTAAATAAAAATATTTTTATAATTATTTTTTTATGAGTTATAGATTTATTTTTCCTAAGCACCATGAAATTGGCACAACAGACACATTTAAGTTGTAATTATTTAAAAAAAAAAACAATTCGAATTCTTTCCATATTGTCCGATAAGTCAGGTCTTGGCTGTGATTTTGGGACGAAAATTTGAATATTCGGCCGAGAAAATGAGGTGGGCAATTCCCTGCCATGAAAAAATTATTTCATAAACTCCTCTTGATTGTCATCCACGAAGCTATAAGATAAAATAATTTTTTCATGAATACATATCACCTTGAATATAAATTATTTGCTTAAAAATTGACAAAAACAATTAAAAATTTATTTCAAGAATACCTTATTATTGACGTGTTTAGGGAATTCACTCCAATCACAACGGTCCAGTTAAAGAAAAACAGTCTCTAATCTATGCCATTTTTCTTGATTTCACCCCAAATCTCAAAGAGAAAAAGTATAATTTCATCATAAACCCATACTTATTAATTTGAAACTTGACTCGATAGTAAAAATATTTATTTTTTTAAGAAAATAAAGTTGTTTTTATTTATTTATTTTAGAAAAAACAAAGCTTGAATCTATTTCCGCCTCGGGTTGATGGTTAAGAAAGACGCCGGAATCTGAAGAATCTCTTACGCATTCAAGAAAAAAATACCACCGGCTAAAATGCTGTGGCGGCCTGTCTGGTTCCTTAAGTGTATGAGAGGGTATCGATAATCACACTACAAGAGACCCTCTCCGTACATATAAAAACTAAAATAAAACAACTCACAAATTCATAAACAAAAAATAAAGAATAAAAGTTAGGTAAATAACATGCCAAAATGGTTTAATTAATTATGTTTTTAAATATAAAGTGATTAGAAACACGGGTTACTTTTTAAAATATTTTATTTTTAAAAATATATAAAATAATATTTTATTTATTTAAAAAATATTTTTAATATCATCATATTAAAAAATCTAAAAATATTAAAATAAAAAAATAGTTTTACAGTACAAAATTAAATGGGTTATAATTATCATCAAAATCTAAAAAGCCTTCAAAACGCGAATAATTAATTATTGATCTGTACCTGTAATTAACTAACGACACGCTATCAAGTGTGTGGTGATTAGAATCTCTAAGAGGAATAAAACAGCTGTTATCGCTGTTTGTTTATTGGTTATCATGGCTTGCAATAAAAATAAAATAAAACGAGATATTACGGAATCAAATCTTGAGAATTGATCTGTATTTGTTTATTTAAAAAACAATGATTAATAAAAGAATATTCTCTAATCATAGAAAATTTTAATTTAGTTTTTAAAAAAGTTTTTTCTAATTGTTTTAGGGAAAAACACTTTTTTTAAACAATAAAAAATTAAAAAATATCTCGTTAATTATATAAAATTTAATTTTTATTTTATTTTTAAAATTTGATTTAACCTGATTTTTTATACAAACTTTGATTGTAATTTTTTTGATTGGTGTTTATTTTATTTAAAATAATTTATAAATTTATTTTTTAATTTTATTATTTTTTAATTTTTTTATTTGTCAGATTCGATCTTTTAATATTTTTTTGATTATTATTTATTTTATTTAAAATAATTCATGAATTTTTTTTTATTTTATCTTTCAATTTTTTTATTTGTTAAGTTTGATTTTTATTCTTTTAATAGATTTGAAAAAAAAATATTAATTTATTTTTCATAAAATAATTCTTCCTGAAATAAAATTAATTTTGAACAAATAAACGGGAATCCATTTCAAACCGGAGGCCACGGATAGAATTGATGATAGGTACAATTACAACTCCGTACACAGACCACTAATATTTATAAACCGAATCTCTCGTGTGTATCAGCCGCACAAAACCTTTTTTCTTTTTCCCCTACACGTGGTTAATGGCTTGCATCTTTGTATCAATACCAAATCTAGTTTTATGGTCTAATTGGAATTTAGAATGTTGGAATGTGATTTAAATTGTATTTTATAAAAAAGTAATTTTTTTTATGTATTTTGAATTGTTTTGATGTGTTGATCTTAAAACAAAAATTTTAAAAAAATTTTATTTTAATATATTTTAATATAAAAAATATTTTAAAAAATAACCGTAATCACAATTTAAAATAAATTATACTGTAAAAAATAAAAATTTGACCAGAATCTTGCTTCTTGTAGCCTAGCTTGAAGTCCCCAGTAATGGCTAAAGAGGTGATAAAACTTTCTTTTTTCTCAAACATAAAAACAATCTTCTTAGATTAAAAAATAATTCAAAGTAAAACAATCGTAATCTACTCTAAAATAAAACCAATCATGGCTAGCACCTGCCAATGAAAAGGAAAATGGGATTAATTATTTGGTTTTCCCTTTATTTTTATATTTATTGACACTTTCAACTATCCTCATCAACACAAAACAACGTCACATTGCCAAGAAAAATAAACAAGAAAGCTGAAAAGTCAACGGATGGGAATTATATAATACTCTTTTAAGCATTCTTGACAAGGTTACACTGTTCCGTACGAAACGTACACATAACCAAAGTCAATGATTGTGTGTGGTATCAAGAATTTTCAATGGGCACGGCACCGTTTTCATACTAGTTTGCAGGGCAACTTCCTCAAAGTAGAAGCTGAAATCCTGCGTACGGCCTTTTACATTCATATATCAGAGTCAACCGTATGACATTTGCGCTGCTGAAGACTTTAGAAACACAGAGGTATGGTCTCAAAAAACAAGGGATTTGAAGCTTTTATATGAGATAAAACAGTCCACGGCCCTCTCGCCTGATCACTGTAGACAGGAAGATACAGTGGGCGCCATGATGACAGATCAAATCCATTAAAAAACAATGAATCCATCGTCTGTGCCATCCATGGAAGTAGATGCATTAATGGGGTGATGATTCTTGCAAGCAGGCATCCTAAACGGCGTTGCGTTCACAAAATAGTCAACGTTAAAAGTCTACTCACAATTGGAAGCATTCACCGGTGAGAATCTGAATGGAGGCTGCATTTGGAATCTCGACCAGTCGACCGGATTCAGATGTCTTGCTGACAGCTTAATTTGAAATCGACCAGTCTAAGACATGTGATTCCCAAACCTGTAGCCCAGAATTAACCATGAAGATACATATGGATTATTACATTTCTGAGTTTTTTTTTTTGGATTCTAGAATATTAAAAAGATAATAATAAAATAACACTAATAGCCATGCTGGAGCTCAATTATTTTTAGACAATTCATGTGATGGTGTAGCCCACCAAGGTTATTGTTGGTGATCTTTATCAGTTCTTCTATGTCTTCAAAATCTTTTTCTCTTCTTTTTTTTATTGAATCTTATATCCAGATCCCAAAAAAACTACATTTCTTGCCATAAGCCTAGCACGCAACTAGAGTTGAAAAGTAACTCTTACAATCGAAGTTGTCAAGAACTCCATATGGCGGAGCCGTATTCTGTTGAAAATTGGAATTTGTTGACAGCTAGAAATTCAGAGTTTCAGATTCCTAGTCTGAATTTCACATTCATGTTCTATATTCAGATATTGATACCTGCATACAGCTAAAAACACCATGTTCAACATGTAGTTCTACAACTAAATAGCATTGCATTTGCTGTATCAATTTTTTTTTTTTTTTGTGGGTCAATCATATGAAATTTATGAAGAGCCTCAGCCACAAAATGAAATAGAGGGGGGGACAAAATCTTCAAAGAAGAACTCTACTCGTCAACTTCCTTCAACCTTTTTTTCTGCTGCCTTCGCTGATCACGTAAACCTGGATGAGAAAGTAAATAACCTCAGGGCATGATAGACAGGTGGAATGAAAAAACATCAAAACAGAAAGAGATATGGAGAACTGAGAATACGTTTCTTCTCTCCCTTTCTTTTTCTCCTCAAATTCTCCAAGTCTCTACGTTTTTCTGCCATCTCTTTCACGTCCATGCGCACCTGAGAGCAGGATAAAGACATTATAGAAAACAGAAACCAAAGGACACGATGAGAGAGAGCAGATCACAAATATGTACAATTAGTATCTCCATATTTTTTCTAATTTAAGTGCACATTCAGGATGAGAACCAAAAACCTTCAGAAAAGCTTTTAGCACATCTTCAAAGCTGCCAATGAGACGAGCCGTTCAAGAAATTGCATACATCAGCAACTAGTCACGAACTGGATCTTCTTTTTACAGAATTAGCTAAGCATTACAAGTTTTGCTCCACATCCAATTTCTGGAGAAACAGCAGGGGCCTATTCAGGGAGGGCTCTCTCTAAATTAACAAAAGGGCTTGCTTTTCAGCTTTGATCCTCTCAGAAGCGTGCCCAAGATGGGTCAAATTCTGAAGGGAGTGGACAGGTGGCACTAAGTTTGGGTTCTGTCTCATTCTTTAGGGAGGCTCAAACAGGTCAAGTTATGCTATAAAGAGCATATAGATGCAGTGCTTAGAAGACCACATATTTTTAAATCATGGGGCACTGAAATGTTAACTGTGTAGAAAAGGGAGTCAAACTAAGGAAACCCCAGGATATCATTCTTTGCAACCTGCTCTATTGTGCTCAAGCCACATAATTTCACTAATATTGCTAGAAAAAATATTCACTATCTAGCAAAGAACATGACTGCATGTTCATTTATTATCCATAAGTTTGATCCTTCATGCAACCAAATATTACATACATGACAGCATTTTATAGCAAGCTTAACTAAATTGGTTCTTCAAATGATATATGTAACAAGATTTTGAATTTACAGTATTTTCAAACAAAAGAAAGCGCTCATATTGGAGTCCAAGTGTACCATATTTTGAATTTAGAGGCCCACAGAAATGTTTAATAAACTAATCACGAAAAGTGGGGAAGAACGTGAGAGTGGAATCATAGCTGAAACATACTACCTCCTGACCAGAACTTCGGAGTGCCTGGAGTGGCTCCACACAATCTTGACCAATAACCACCAATTTCCTTCTTTTGTTATCTCCCAAATTCACACCTTGGTCTAACTTTTGCCTTGTTAATTCTTCAAACTGATGTTGCAGGAGAGGTGAAATCCCAGCCTGCAGGAATAGTTGCAGTCAGTAGTTAAGATCCTTACACCTGAAAATTCATTTTATTTACTGCAGGATAAATGACATATCACAGGGAGTAATCTATTCTAACATCATCTGAAATCAAGCATCAAACAATTGCTAGCCAAACTAGATTCCCATTAATGCCCCTGCTGTCCCTAATATAAGAGTTGGGCATCACATACAAAGTACCCATGCACTATCAATGGTCAACATCAGAATCATTACAACCTGCAGCTGACCAAACCAATCATTCAGGTTTCAAAAGCCTTCAACTAACCTAGATTCTAACACCACACAGAATTTAGGATAAGCTCCAAACTCGAAGTAAAATATTGCAATAAAGCTCTGATAGAGTGTGTTCCAACAACTATTAGGCAGACTTCGTCCTTTAACAACATATATTGATATATAAAAACAAACATCTCAGTATATGACATGAAAATCAAAATTGCACATCTACAAACAGGTAAAGGTATATCCATATATTACTATTTCTAAGAACTCAAACAACATCTCCAAGGAAAAATAAATAAATAAAAGAACCCAGACATGTTTGTCCAAGAAAAAAAGAACCCGGACATGTTTAAGAGTACTACAGTTTGTGTTTGATCAACAGATTGACACAATCAATGGTGACCAAGAAAAGTTAAAGGTAATGACCAGTGGATTATTACCCCTGCCAAATAGCGATGTGAAAACGATTTTGGTTGCAAAGGACGTGAAAGCAGAGTGTTAAGCTCCTGCAAATTAAATCCAGAAGAAATTACTATAGTTGCCTCTTCAAGGAAAAAGAAATGGCCAAACTCTCAAATTTCACAGAACCAAAATTAGAATAAGAAATTTATCGTAGTAAACAAAACCTGCTGTAAATTTTTCAGTTGCATTGAGGTGACTCTCTTTTGCTTATGATTGTTCACTCTTTCCTCCTCACTGTCATCATTATCCACCATTAACTCAATTGATTCTGCATTTCGTTCAAACCAGGTTTTCTTTGCCTTCTCCTAGAGAAGCACATGTACCAGTTACAGAATGAAGCAGAAGTAGTATTTCAGGAAACTGATATTTTAAGTTTCTAAACTATGTAGACAGAAATAAGGAGATCCCAAATCACATGAGCCAAGCAAAAGATTCATCTACCTGGGAGTCCTTTCTTGTAATCTTGTCTATTTGACGTGCAAGAGACAGCCGTCTCATCACCTCTGGCATGTATGACTCTTCTAAAGGAAATCTCTGAAAACTTTCCTGCATAAAGAGAGGAGACAACCCAACAATTTACTGAGGCAATCCTTGAATCTCAACTCTTACTTCAAAAAGAATAAAAACAGAGGAGGCAATCCTTTATGGAATCCTACAATTTAGGGCTCCACGTAAAAAAGCAAGAGTGCTAAGCGCTGCTGATGACATAATTATGAAAAATGGCAAAATCTAATGCTTAAATTTCCAAAATGCTCAATCAAGTCTAACCTCTCTTTAAAGAATAATATACTTTTCAAGAATAATGTACTCAAATTAGTAAAGTTTGAAACTTTGCAAGAGCTGCTACCTTTGAAAATGATTTGCACAGAGATGCAAATTTTGAAGTATCATTTGATGAGATAAGGGCAATGCTGCATCCATCAGTACAAGCTCTTGCAGTTCTTCCACTTCGGTGAACATAAACCTAACACAAAAGGATATAATATAAGTTTAACAGAACGAAAGCAAGAACTTTTAAAAAATGTGATGCATCCCAATTTTTACTTCTGCTGAATGTGGAAGCTGATAGTGAACAACAGTTCGGACACCAGGGATGTCGAGGCCTCTTGCAGCAACATCTGTAGCAACAAGGATAGCATGTTCATTTGAACGAAAACGATCTATTGCCTGCATTAGACACAAAGGAGAAGTTGGTTAGTGTGAAGAAACACAAGTCACTGCATCTTCTGACAAACAAAATCACAAATTTAATTGGCAGAAGATAGTTATTATGTTGAAAAACATAGAACTTAGTAACTCTGCCATTTGCTTCTCCCAGAGACAAAGAAAGATAAAGAACTCCTAGATCACAACTTAAAACAAGTAACTCAAAAGAAAAAGAAAAAGAAAGAAACGTAAGAAAAGATGGTGGGCACTTAATTTACTAGGCAGGGTTTGCAATTGCCTTTTTCTATTCAGAGACATTGTTTATACAACTCTTATAAACTCTTGTAATATTAACGCTCTGGCCCACTTAACATGTACAGTGGATTCAAAAACATTTTCATATAGCTCTGCTTTCTCTTGTTCGAAAAGACATGGACCAAAAGTTGTAATGCACTCACCCTGGAACTAAACGGCAACATATGATTTTGTCTGATAAACTGATTATCTACAGAATCTGATTGCCCACTTAACATAACCAGCTCAAAATCAATACAAGGCCTATTAAATGGGTTGAGTGTTCAGAAACTCAGCGCTCATCATGAAGTTATGTGAAGTTAATGCGCTTGTATCACCCACGTAGAAGCACATGAAACACTTGAATAGCTACACCAAAACTGATGACATGCATTTCCAACTAAAACCATATGCAATGCCTCTTATTAATATGTTGTCTTGCCCCTTTCAAGGCACATCATTAACCGATGGCTCTAATTTGTGTTCAAAACAAGTCTGCAACTGTTTACAGCCAATTTGAATAACTAGATTACAGTATCAACAACATGAGGCATTAAATCCTATTCATTTATTAAACTATTTATTTTAGAATTGTACTCGAGCATTAACTTTAAACGCAGCACCACATGCAAAATTCAAATATCACATTATAAATGAGCATGGTTTGAACATCTTAATAAAAAAGATAGGAAAAATACAAATCACAAACCTTCAAACGAGCTCGCTGCTGCATCTGAGCATGAAGTGTCCAAACATTGATGCCTAGGATGCGCAAAAGGGCAGAAGTGTGGCGCAAAGCTGCAATTGATGTACAGAAAACAATTGTGCGACCTTGTCCATGAACACTCAATATATAATACAGGTAAGCATCTTTATCTTCTTCCTTACATCTGCAGTCATTTTAGTAAAAATTGAGAAAGGCAAGTGATGCAATATGATAACATAAAATTTTGCTAAAAACAAAAGCACAAAGATTACATATGAAGTGCAAATGTAAAGGCAAAGAGTGTAATAGATCCTTTCATTAATAAATCCTGAAATTAAGAATTAAACAAGTTAATCAAGTTGAAGATATACCAATCAGAGTGAGCAAGATGAGATCAAAGCAATCTTATAAAAATATATGTCCCGTGTGCACAAAAAAGAAAGAAAAAAGAATGCAAACAAATAAAAAGGTGTGGAGCAACCACTGAACTACAGCCCATGTAAATTCTGAGGACAAGCCAGATGACCTTGGTATAATATTTTGGTTGCGCAAACCAGTCTACAGACATGAATTTGCAGAGGCATGCATGCATGCATGTTGGAATGTTAAACCTTATAACCATCAACATGGCCAGCCCTATTGTAAAATATAGTGGTATGCCAAATTTAGAAATCCAGCACAAGCTTCAAAACATCCCAACATGTAGCTTGTAAACCACTTAGATTCTTGCATTTAGCAGTTATAAAGATTCTAATGGGAGATGCAGTGTAAGACACATACTCTATAAAAGATTCCTCGAGCTTATTTGCGAGGATTGATGCATTTGTCAGGTCAATGATGGCAGCATTTGCTCTCATTCCAGCTCGTTCAGAGAGCATTTCTATGGAATTCAGCCCATCAGCCATTGATTGCTTTGATTTTAATGAGCCACGCTTTAGCTTCTTGCGAAAATCAGCAGATAATGCTATAGTTGCAGAAAAAACAAATGTTTGTCTTTTCTTTATTTGCATGTTTGAAAGTGTTTGGCAATTTTCTGAACTTTGAGATTGTCCTCCAATTGAACCACTGGCCATGGGCAGCATGTCAATAATAGACTGTAACTCACGAAAATGTCCATTTTCAATCATTCGATCTGCCTCATCCAGCACAAAGAAAGATAACGAATGCAACTGCAGAAGAAAACAAACAAAGACAATATGGCATATGAATAAGGTGCTTAAATGTGTTTTATCTAGAAACCAAATGTGTAAAGATCCAAAAACTAGATCAATAAAAAAAAAGTTAATCCGATTGTAGCAGAACAAAGACACTCTCCCTGAATACATACAATGTATATATCACAAACAATCACTAACCTCAACAAGATGCTTTTCCCCTCCTGACATAAGTTCCCATAACCTCCCAGGAGTCCCAACAATAATCTCAGGCCTTGCTTTCAAAAGTCTTTCCTGCTTCTCTGTTGACATCCCACCAACAATCGAAACCACCCTAATATTGATACCATGAGCTGCTTCCTTAAAATGGTCAGTCACCTGGAATGGATAAAAAGAAGACCAACATGGAAACTTCAAATCTGACAAAGCTAAATTTGCAGAACCTAAGAGCATGTTGGAGAATTCAGGATCAGCGCTTAGAATTTCATTCAAAATTATGACTACCTGAATGGCAAGCTCCCTTGTTGGAGTGATGATGAGAGCACGCAAAAGACCTTTTGGTGCAAACCCTTCAGCTTCCTCTCCCACATTGTCACCCATGTTTGACGCCTTATCTTGTTCCTCGAGGAGACGTTGCAAAATGGGCAAACCAAAAGCAAGAGTTTTGCCTGAGCCAGTTTCTGCAGCTCCAACAACATCCTATAACATGAAGGCACAATGATGAGAACAAGACCAAACAGCATTATCCACAATTAAGCCTTAAACAATAACCTTAACCAACCTTCCCTTGATGAGCAGCGGCTGGAATACAAGCTTTCTGTATTGGTGTTGGTTCCTTGAACCCAAGCCTATATATCGATTTCATGAGCAGAGGATGAAGTCTCAACTCATTCCATCCATAAAATTTAGTCTCGTCAACTGATTCTCCTTCTACATCATCCTTGTTATCGCTAACTACAGTCGCACAATTGTGGAGCAATGAACAATCTTCATATTGGTAAATTACCATCAATTAACTAAAGTTTTTAGTATTAAAATGCACCAAAACAACAATAACAGACAAAATATCAATCAAGAGCACATGGAGATCATAGAAAAAGTTTACAAGTGATCGTGAATTTACAAATGACCAAAGCGCAAATGTTATGAGATCAAAATGCATCTGAGTAATTCAAAGACCAACCACAAATTCAGAACCTGCCTTGATTTATAGACATCAAAATCAAGGAACCTCAAAGCTGACCAAATGTCAATAACACAAATAAACTCAACAGTTAACCGAACTCCAATAAGTAAAAAGTGTTAACACATACCCCAAACTTAAAAGATTGTACATTAAGCCACAGGCCGGGATCCAGAATTTATATGATAAGCACTAACCAGAAGTAGTTTCATCAACCCTTGATGATTCCTTCGCTTTCTTTTTCTTCTTTCTCTTCTTCCTCTTTTTCTTATCCTCCACGTTTATCCCCTCCTCCTCCACCTCCTCTTCAACCCCATCAGCATCAGCATCAGCGTCAGCGTCAGCATCACTATCCTTCTGTTTCTTGGATTTATTTTTTCTTTCTTTCTTCACCTTATTATCCAGACCAGGAATTTCTAAACCATAATCACCCTCGTCAATCTCTTCAAGTGATAGAAACCCTGCATTCACCCCCCCAAGAAAAAAAAACACAATCATATAAAGAATCAGGTTCAGGTCCAAGCTTAAACCCTATAAACCCCACTGCAAAGTATAGTTAAGAAGAAGGAAATACAAGATGGAATGGGTGAATTCAACCTCCTTCGAGCTCGTGAGAACCAGCAATAACAGAGAAAGGATCGTCTTGAGAGATGGAAGAGTTCCATGGGAGTGAGTCCAGTCGGTCGATTTCAGGGTCAATATGGGTTCGCTTTCTTTTTCCCTTTTTGTTGTTGGACTGTTTAGAAGATACTCGTGGTTCTGCTTCTGTAACGGCGGCCATTCCGGAGTTGCAAGCTTCAAACACTCTGGTATTTTTGCCTAAATGCTCTGACTGCTGTAGCTTAGGCAAGGCAAGGGCTTACATAAATATCACGAAGCGCATTTATTTAAGCACGAATTGGAAACGAATACCTGTAGGGGCTGATGGTGTAATTTTTCTTATATTTATGGCTATTCTTTTATTGTTTTTGTAGGGAAACACGAAATTCGTGCTTTTTAAAGGAAATTTATAAACCACGCTTCCCTTTTTTTTTAAAAAAAAATATTATTTTAATATATTTTAAAGTAAGATATATTTTAAAAATTAAACATAACTACACTTTTAAATATATTTAAAATTTTTATTTTTGACACAACTTAATACTGTTTTATAAAAAATTAAAAATTATTTTTATTTAAAATTAAATTTTTATATATTTTTAAATTATTTTAATAGGTTAATATTAAAAATAAATTTTAAAAAATATATTATTTTAATTTATTTTTAATTAAAAATACTTTAAAAAATTATTGTTATTATACTATAAAATATTACCTTAATCCCGAGAGTTTTAACGGGCTTTCGATATGTAGTTGGTCCTTTTACTAGTAAAAAATGTTTCATTGAATCCCTCTACTAATATAAAATAGCATTGTGTCTCTCCATGCAACAAAGTTTTTATTTAACATCAATACCTCAAAATGTTTACGGCTTGCAAACTTAAAGATTGATGAATTATATCGTGACACGTAAGACTTGAACCATTTTCTTCCGAAAATATCAAATAAGCTTTTTAAAAAATAGAGAAACAAGAACAAATTTTGACAAAAATGCTCCAAAACATATATATATATATACACACACACACACAAACACGCGTGCGCTCTCGCTCTCGAAATCATGTTAGATTTTGCTTCTTATTTTGGACAGAAATGATATTTATATTAGTATGAAAGTGATTATTTTTTAAAATATTTTTTATTTGAAAATATATTAAAATAATATTTTTAATTTTTTAAAATTTATTTTGAATATTAACATATTAAAACAATTTATAAATATAAAAAAATAATATAAAATAAATAAAAAATTAATTTTTTTGAAAGTGTTTTTGAAAAAATTAATTTTTTTAAATTTTTTTTTATTTCAAATTAATATTTTTTTGATGTTTCTAAATCATTTTAATAAACTGATATCAAAAATTATTTTTAAAAAATAAAATATATTATTAATTTAATATATTTTTAAGTAAAAAATTATTAAAAAAACTACTATTATACTCCTAAACACACATTAAAAGGACTCGGTAAAACGTTATTTACTAGTGAAGGGACTGCTAATTGTATCAAAAGCCTCGCAATTAACCCCACAAAGAGTTACTTTTCTTCCAGTAAAATTCAAAAACAATTTTGCTTTTAAGATTTCTTTGTTTTCAATGTGTTTCTAGTTAAAAAATATCAGACATCCATGAAAAAATTTAACAGAAATAAAAAAAGAAGATATCTCTTTAATCATCAAGATAAAGTCTAAAAAATTAAATAGAAAAAACACAATAAACAAAAATAAGAGTGCACCCATGAAAAAAGAAAGTTTTTGAATGTAACTAGCCGTTTATTTAACACAAAACATATCTCCTACTTTCCCATCCTTGGCTTGTTTAAGAATTCAATCAATGGAAAACATTGAGATCTTGAGATATTGAATTATTGTACGAGACTTTCTTCTTTTACCTACAAGAATTAAGACGTGTATGGCATAATTTTTGTTTTTATTTTTAGGGTTTTTTATAAATATTTTGGGCTTGAAAGAAATACAATATTAGTAATTTTTTAGTGTTTTTTATGGTTTTGATACGTTGATATTAAAAAAATTTAAAAATAAAATATATTTATTTTAATATAAGTAAAAAATTATTCTAAAAAATATCATGCACCACTCATTCTAAATAATTTTCATAAGTATAAATGTTGTAAACTGGTAACAGTAAGATAAAACCTTACTTTAAGTGTGAACATAAAAAATCTTCAAATTTCATAAACAAATATATATATATAAAAAAAAAACCAATATTTTAATTTTGAATTTATGGCATTTTATCAAGATAAATTTTTCCTTTTAAAAAAATTATATTTTAATTTTCAATTCTACTATCATTCTATTTAAATTTGAAAATCTATTGAATTTTTTTTATATATATTTTTTATTTTCAAATCCCGGGGCATTATATAATATACTAAAAAAAATTAAATTTTAGTTATTATGCATTTTTGTAATATATTGTAGATTGTTGCAGTATATTTTTTTATAATTTTTATTTTAATTCTCAAAATTTTATTTTAAATGATTTAGTTATTTTAAGTCCAAATTAACCTCTAATTAAATATTTATTTAGGAGGCAGGGTCGAACTGAAGACTACGAAACTGAAATGAAAATCTCAAATAACATTAAAAAAAAAAAAAAAAACAGGTTAAAACTTGCATTCACATACTCATTTTAATCCCATTTTGGTGGCAAGGGAGAGGGTACAGGATTTGAATCTGTGGCGCGTGGTAGCACGCACTTCCATTAAAATTAACAAGTTAAAATAAATTCATGAAAACTAGTGCGAAGGTGGAGACCTTATATTCATCGTTTCATTCCTTTTATTCCAACATTCATCGCCAATTCCATCTCTTTATTTTTTTCTTTTTTTTGTGATTTCTATATTTTTGTTTGAATTTATGTACGCCTTCCACCCAATAAATTTCTTGTGTGGTCATTCAACTTTTTTTTCTTAAAAAAAAAATTATTTTGTAAAATAAAGTTGAAGCTAACTAGACAAAAAAAACTAGTTACAGGCCTGCGTTATGTCATGGTCAACTTTTTTCAAATAAAAAATAGTAAAAAAAGGTAAATATTTTCATTGCTTTGCTTATTAATTTATTTAATTAAATGGATGTATAAGTTTTTTGATTTACATATAAAAGTTTTTTTAATGTAAAAACATATGTTAAATAATTTGTATATTCATTTTTTTTAATCATGTTTTGGTGTTTAAGATTTGATGCTTATTTTTATAATATTTTATTTTTTTCCTTGAATTTTTCATGAAAGTTTTATTATTTTTAGTTTCACCCTTTAATTAAAGTTTAAGATATATTGTTTTTCTTTTGTTCTTGTTTTTTGATTTTTATTATTTTATTAATGTTTTTATTATTTTTAATTTAACTCTTAAATTTAAAATTTGTTGTTGCCTTTTGATTTTTTTTTATTGTAATTTTAACACTCATTATTTTTATTGCATTTTTTTATTTTGGATTATTTGTGTTGTTTTTTTTTTTGTGATTTTAACCCTCGTGAATTTTTCATATATAGTGCTTCCAGTCTTATAACCTGGATTATGATTTAAAAAGTTAATAATAATTGATTTTTTTGTCTTATTTTTTATATTTTTCTTTTTATACAATTATTTTATTCTCATATAATTTTTACTTTGTTAACAAATAAAATTTTTGAGATATTTTAAAAATATTGTGAAGATATATTTTTCATAATATTGACAAGCATTCATTTTTTATATTAAATTTTTGTTTTTTTTAATTTATTTATTGTTAATATCTTATTTTTTAATGATATTAATAAATTAGCTATGTTTATTGAAGATATTCAAGTCAACTAGCTGAGTATTATATTTTTTATTTTTTAAAAATATATTTATTTTTTTTTTGATATTTTGTATGAAAAAAAAAAAAAAGTTTGACATACCTCGTACTATGGTCTCTAACTAGTTTTTTTTATATATAATTTTTTATTAAATTAGATCCACCTTTATTTTACAAGATAAAATTTAGAAAAAGTTGAATGAAAATTCGACAGAAGAGGCCACGATAAGAGATTTATCGAGTAGAAGGCACACAAAAATTCAAACAAAAATATAGAAATCACTTAAGAAAAAATAAAGAGGTGAAATTGGGGATGAAAGTTGGAAGTATAGAAGGAATTAAACGATGAATACAAGGTCTCCACCTTCGTGCAAGCTTTCATGAATTGCTTTTCACATGTTAATTTTAATGGAAGGACGAGGCCATCACGCACCACAGATTCATCACCTGTACCCCTCCCCTGCCACCAAAATATCTCCCACCAAAATACCGTACAATGCCCTCCCTTCTCTTCAAATGCATCCCCTTCATACACCCAAAACCTCACCCCTCCCCCCTTTCTCTCGTCACCGCCATGTCCACCAAAACCAAAACTCGCTTAAGAGGTGTCGTTTTCGACATGGACGGAACCTTAACCGTCCCCGTCATTGATTTCTCTTCCATGTACAAGGCCGTGCTAGGAGAAACCGAGTATCGCAGAATCAGACAAGAAAATCCATCTGGCATCGACATTTTGCATCTCATTGAGAGTTGGAGCCCTGATGAGCAGCGAAAGGCTAATGAGATCATCCTTGATTTCGAACGACTAGGTCGCGAGCGATTGCAAATTATGCCTGGTGAGTCATTGGATTGCAGCGATGCGGCGTCGTATATTCGTTTCTTACTTGAATTCACCTGCTGATTTTATTTTTTTTGGAAATTACTGAGCTGCAGGTGCAGCTGAGCTTTGTGGCTTTCTTGATTCCAAGAAAATCAGGTACTAAAAGTTTCAATATACAATTACTGGTGTTTCATTTGCGCTGAGGAATTTAGTTTATTTGTGATTGAATAACCTAATTGTTTTTAAACCATTCAAATGCGTGAGTTAGTTCCATATTATTTATCATGGCTATATGTAAGAGCTACATTGGGGTAGCTTGAGCTACTATAAAATGAATCTATATCTCCCATTTTCTCACAACAAGGTGGATTATTCGTTTATTGTTTTTTTTTAAAATGGTGGGTTGGGGTTTAAAATTGAGTTTTGATTAATCTTATGTTACAAGTGCATCTGTGCATGTTAGATTTGCTACAGAATGTGTGCTTGCTTGGTCTATTCGTGAAGTGATGATCTGGAGTGACAGGTTGAAAAGTTGAGAAAAACAATTTAATTTACTGCCAAGCGTGCAAGTGAAATAATGGTAAAGCAGAATTTCATATGATTTTGCATGTCAGGTGAAATTCAGAATGTAATTGATGCGTGACTTTTGCTTGCAACTATGCCATAGACAATGCAGCTCTTGTAATCACACTGTGTTGTCCTAAAGAAATTATGTGGCACCTGTATGGTCATGATAACAAAGCTTTTACTTGTTTTCAGAAGGGGATTGATTACGCGAAATGTCAAGGAAGCAGTAGATCTCTATCATCAACGCTTTGAGGTAAGTTAAAACACATTTAGTATAGTGCATCAAGGTTCTTGAGTGTATGTAACATGAAGATTATTTCTGCCATAGCTCCACAATCTTCTTCGAATGCTCAGATCAATCACATTTTAGCGTGCAATGCATGAAATGGGCGTTTAAAGAGTGAATTGCTATAGCAGAAGTTGTCAGGTTAAACATCTATACTGGTGAGGTTGTTCAATCTGCGTGGGTCTACAAACAAAATGCATTGTCTAGTCCATACAAAGTCCATCAAGACTGTAGATCAGGGAATGGGAGCTTCACGGCACAAACCTTTCCTGCGTCAAATTTGACTGTTTCTTCAAAACCACTTTTTAACTCTCCCTCCCTCCCTCCACAAAAGTCCCTCAGGATTGTTTATGTGCTTCGTGAATCCTTAGTTTCCTTAGTTTCCGTATAGATCATACTTATTTTTTTATCAATCCATATATATCATTCTTGAATTCTTCTCTCACTTGAGCCTGGACACTTCGCATGCTTGCTCAAAGGTTTGCCTCTTATTGTCACGAATAACTGATACTTCCCTTGGCTCAATTCTTACCATTTTGCTTCAAAGAGCAAAGGGTTTGTAATTTTGCTTACGGTCATGCAGGAAAGGAAAGCTTCTGCTGAAAAGAACCCTTTTTTCTTCAGTCCTTCCTCCCACTTTTAGTGTATAGCTACCAAAAAGTTCTGCTATATTTTTCAGAAAAATTTTATAAAAGGACCTTTTTCTAATTTTAAGCCAACAGCAAAACCAATACACCTCTTCAGACGTGACCCAGTTTTACATGTGCTTGTGTCCACATTGTCTACCCTTTGCACGGGGACCCTTTTTAATTGTTCTACCAGAAATATTATGTTTTAATCTTCCATGCTATGTGTTTTTGCTGCAGATTGTGTTTTCTCCAGCATTAAGCAGGGAGTTTCGTCCTTATAAGCCAGATCCTGCTCCTCTGCTGCATATCTGTTCAACTTGGGATGTCCAGCCCAATGAGGTCATGATGGTTGGTGACAGCCTCAAAGATGATGTGAGTGATATTCTTCTTAAGTTCTTTTCTGATACATTGTGCTGTCTTTGATGCTTATATCAAAAGGATGGAAGTTTGCTTCTACGACTGAAGGGTTGATGTGATACAATTATTCTTAGTTTTGTCGGTGAATTGTGTGACCAAAGCTTAAGCAATGGGTGATTGATTTTATGGCTTGTACAGGTGGCCTGTGGAAAGCGTGCTGGAGCCTTCACATGCTTGCTTGATGAAAAAGGGAGGTACTGTTCTGCTGATTTTACCGAGTTGGATCTAGAACCAGACTTCAAGGTCGCTTCCCTAGCCGAAGTTCATTCACTATTGGAGACAACTTTTGATTTGATGCCTTGATTTTCAATCTCCTGATGAAGACTTTCTACACTTAATTGGAGAAATATTTTGTATCATTGTCATATGAGGCAGGACTTAAAGAGGGAACGAAGTTAAAAATCCCCTCCATGACGTTAAATTGTATTGTAGTTGGGATTGTAGTTGCGGTTGATTTTAAATTATTAAAAATTATTTTAAAAGTGTTTTTATCACTAATTATTTTTTTTTTTCAAAAACAAAATATTGAATATGTTAATTGTTTTAATATGTTTTTTTACATATAAAAATTTAAAGTATAATTTGAAAAACTTATGCAAATAAAATTAAGATATTCAATAAAAGATATTATTGAGAAATGCATTTGATTATGTTTACTAAATTTATTTATCTAAATAAATAAAAGATAAATTTATATTTTATAATTTTATAATTTAAAAGATAAATATAAATGAAATTGGTTGATTAAATTTATGTTATAAAAAAATTAAAAATAAATGTTTTTTATTTTTATAAAATCTTTATTTGTATAAAATAAAAAATATGAAAGAGGCATTGATATATCTTGATTCCTAGTTTTCTTTTCTTTTCTTTTGTAGTGAGAACATGAAGAAAATTAACCTATTGTGGGATGAAATTATGCCTTAATTATGACTTGTGAAAACAAGGAAGATGACGAAGGCTAGAAAGAGAATGTAACTAGTGCGGTGAAGGTATGACTGGTATCGATCGTCATCTTCCTATGTTATTTATAATAAACAATAATTTTATTGCCAACTGGATCTTGCCAAGACAACTGGATAAATGTCAAAGATATAATAAACAATAATTTTAGCTATGTTATTTAACCACGACAGCACATTGAGTTTGGAATGAGCTCTTCTGCTTTCTAGGATCAATGTTTATGCTCACATTCTTGATATAGCTGAAGCAGAACGATTCGGTGACGGGGCTGCGAAGAAGCTGTATGCGAGCCAGGGAGTGCTCCGCCTTACATTTCAATCGTCCCCGTGGAAAAGCCTATCAGATTCTGCTGCCCTGGACAAACTGTTGCTACAAACTTATGCAGAGCTTGGTGGCTTGTGGGCTGCAAGATTGAAAATATCAGAGCAGTAGTGTGTCCAGTGGAGTTTTTTTGCTAGTGTTATAGGGAGAACACAGCGTGAAGATAGAGGTCATGCAGAAAAAGATTTATAGCGTGAGGATTCTTGGTAAGGTCATCAAGAGGCGTGGTGTAGTGGTAAAAGATACGAGATCTACACAGCAAGTCTTGAATTTGAATCAGGGCGTGTATCTCTTGTAAAAACCTGGAATAGCTGGGATTTTACTCATTAAACCTATAAAATATATTTTCTGGGAGGTAGGGTTTTCTCGAATTCAAAAAAAATTCTTGGTGAGATTCCTGGGCTCCTTCTACTGGTGACTTCAATGAACTGTTGATGGAAGGGATGACTTTTGGGACAAATTGAACTGAGTATGGTTGTTTGAAGATTAAAAGATAGGAGCTTGATGTACAAAAAAAAAGTTAACACCCACACACGCAAAAAAAAAAAA
This sequence comes from Populus tomentosa, assembly GCA_018804465.1. Classification (NCBI taxonomy): domain Eukaryota; kingdom Viridiplantae; phylum Streptophyta; class Magnoliopsida; order Malpighiales; family Salicaceae; genus Populus; species Populus tomentosa. Next base: position 6,209,151 of record CM031987.1, read on the forward strand.
ACTCAACAATTGGCTAGTTGCCAATCCCGGCTAACCGGTGACTCTTTTACAGTGAAATCCATCAACAAAAGGCTAGACTTGTGGTAATCGATTTTTCCAAAACAAAGATATTTTCGAGCTAGTAATTAATCAACCACACGGGTATTCTAAAATAAAGTGAGGCCATGTGCCTTTTTTCTCAACTAATGAAAGCTATCTATATCACTGCCATAAAAACGGGGCAATTCACCGGGACATTAAGGCCAAACACATCTTAACGGACAGCAGATTCAGGGTGAAGGTTGCAGATTTTGGATTCGCTAAGGTTGTTAGGAAGAGAGAGACTGTGAATGGGGTGTGGGGTCACCGTGATATAGAGCGCCTGAGGTTTTGTTGGGGAATGAATATGATGAGAAAGTGGATGCGTGGAGTGCTGGGGTGGTGATGTATATTATGTTGGCGAGGTCTCCTCCGTTTAACGGGAAAACGATTGAAAGAGATTTCTAACGCAATTTTGAGAAAGGATTTGAGGATTCCTGATGAAGTTTCTTAATCGGTTTCAACATTAGTTACAGATCTTTTGAAGAGGATGTTTTGTAGGTGTCCTGCCAGGAGGTTGTCTGATGAAGGAGTACTAAGTGATCTGCTCTTGTTTCTAATACTTGGAGTTAATTACAGGACATCCATGGTTTTTATTGCTCTAGTGAGATGTATTTGACGAGGGTGAAATTGTAGTAGAGGTTGATGATTCGTGGCTCTTGCATGAGGACTAATAGTTATACTTCACAACGTGTCTGGTTCTGGGATAGAGGAGATTCTTCAAGGCCAGAGATTTTTGTAGAGCACCACTGCATATTGCTCTGAATATCGTGGTGACTGCAGCTGCTTGCTTGCTCGACAAGGATGATGAAGCTGTTTGGCTAACATGGTGGTAATTATGGTGAAACTGATGTTGTTTTTGCAATTTAAACTGTGTTTTAAAAATACTTTTGGCTATTTTAATATATTTATGAATAAAACACAACATCTACCTATTTTCTAAGAAGCCTGGAGTACATCTTCTTCGATGTCACCGTCTTGACCCATAAAATTCTGCCTAATTTGGACTCGTCATCCTCCTATCTCCTTGTACTTGAAGGAGAGAGAAGGGCCCACCAAATCTCCATTAATAAAAAAACAGCAGAACAAATCAAGCCATCATCAGGCATCAGCTGCCTAGAATCACGCAATCGCTCTCTTACAATATTCAAAACCCTTTCCTGCACTCTTCTAGATTTCTCTCTTCCCTTGAAAGCTTCATCATCTTTCTTCTTTCAGCAACCTTAAACTGGGTTTTTCGCTTCTGTTGCACCTCTTGTTTCCAACTCACAAACTGAGTCAATAAAAACTGCATGGACATTAATCTTAGTAACTTCTTAACCTCTTAGTAATCAAGAATTATGTTTCCTTTATCAATTGCCAGTCAAAGTCCAGTTACCAAGTTTTCTCTAGATAATCCAAAAATACAAATATTCCCTTCTAATAAGTTATCTCTCTTGAAACCAGTTCCATGCTCTTTTCACAAGAAGAACCCCAACACCATTAACAACCCTTCAAAGCCCAAGACTTATCCTTTCAGCTCCATTTTAATAGCCCCAGATCAAGTTTCTCCTAAGAAAGGTAAGATAAGCAAGGGATATGAGGAAAGGAGAGGTTTTGGCCATTTCGGTAGCCAACAGATGCTGGCTTTGTGTGGGTTTGGGTATTGGATGCAGGGTTTTAGGTGCTTTCCTTGGCTTGCACTCAACTTCCATATGGCTCACAATCTCAACTTGCATTCATCAACGCTGCAGCTTTTGCAAAACTGTGGTAACTTTCCCATGGTGGCTAAGCCTCTTTATGGAATCCTCTCTGATGCTCTTTACACTGGAGGTGCTCATAGAATACCTTATATTCTAGTGGGAGGTTAGTTGTCTTATATCTCTGCTTTGTCTAGTTTATGTCTTCCAGTGTTCATTCCTTCTGTTTAAGTTGCTCTTAATCAATCATTTTGACAGACAGTTTTTTGAATTTTTATGTTTTAAGCTTATTGTTGGAACTTGTATATGTTTTCTAAATTACACTGGATATGTGGTTAAGTTTTATTGGGCTTTGATTCTGGCATTCTGCCCTTTGCTTGAATTCCCTACGTGCTTATGCCTCATGATTCTTTGTCAATTTCCATGTCCAAGCCTTCTGTGCATGGACAATAAAAAGATGAGGTACCTTAATTTGTCAGATTAGATTTCATAGTGGCTGACTATGGCCAGATCCTATCTCTTGTCATCAAGTATAGTCTTCAAGAAAGCTAGAACTTGAGGGTGTATAGCAAATGGTGATACACCCACCCCCCCTCCCCCCAGATGTCTATTGTAAGACATTGGAGGGATTTTCTTGAAGAGAAGAAAATAGGAACAGATCCATCATGAGAGATAAGGGAAATTTGAAAATTTAAAAACTCAATTCTAAGCCTATTGTTATAATGGGAGTAAGTTTATCACATCCCAAATAATTTTTATGAATTTATCTGGTTGATTGATCTAGCTTATGAAAGAAGTTGACAGAAGTGAAATTCTCAGTCTTTTTGCAGGTGCTAGCTTGGGGGCCCCTAGCATTGATCCCAGTTGCACGGGAGGCCCTTGGAATCCTTATGGCATCCATTCTCATCAGTAATCTTGGCGCTTCTATCACAGAAATAGCAAAGGATGCCCTCGTTGCAGAATATGGCCAAAAAAACAGAATTGGGGGCCTCCAGTCTTATGCATTCATGGCTTTAGCTGTTGGTGGAATCCTAGGCAACTTGCTAGGTGGCTGTTTCTTACAAAAAACACCACCCAAAACCATGTTTCTTGTATTTTCAGTTCTGCTATCTCTTCAACTGGCATTTTCATCAACAGTGAGAGAGAAATCTCTTGGTTTATCAGAACCAGCCGATCATAACCTTGTGAAGAAATCAATTTGGGAGAATATTAGGAAGCAGATAAGTGATCTCAAAACTGCATTAAACGATGACAACATCTCCTGCCCTCTCACTTGGATTGTAGCTTCTATTGCTACGGTCCCAGTTCTCTCAGGTTCCATCTTTTGCTATCAAACTCAGTGTCTCCATCTTGATCCTTCAATTATTGGAATGTCACGCGTAATTGGCCAGTTGATACTTCTTTCCATGACTATAATCTATGACCGTTTTTGGAAAGAAGTGCCTATGAGGAAATTAGTTGGTGCAGTCCAGTTTTTATATGCCTGTTCTCTTCTTCTGGACCTTGTTCTAGCGAGACAGATCAATCTTAAATTGGGAATTCCCAATGAGGTGTTTGCCTGTTGTTTTTCGGGTTTAGCAGAAACATTTGCACAATTTAAGCTCCTTCCTTTTTCAATGCTAATGGCTAGTTTATGTCCACAGGGTTGTGAAGGATCTCTTACCTCTTTCTTGGCATCATCGTTGTGTTTATCATCAATTGTCAGTGGGTTGTTGGGCGTTGGGTTTGCTTCTCTGATTGGAATAACATCTGGTAATTACTCAAGCCTGCCAGTGGGAATTTTGATACAGTTCCTTGCAGCATTATTGCCTTTAGGATGGATTCATCGTTTACCCATGTCCAAACCCATTGTTGAGAAGGAAAGAAAGCGGGGTATGAGTAAAAGAACACGAAAAAATAGAAGGGTTGGAAGAGTGGTGTTTGGCTCTTTTTATGTTTACCACCGTGAAAGAGAATCTGATTCTGATTCACAGAGATAAACAAGCTAGAAGGACGATAACATTTTGCTGGTGAGGTAATATGCGTTGCAGTAATAAAGCATACTTTGAACTTTGATCCCAATCTCCCCGGTTATTGAAGGAGCCTGCTGGTTTGGCAAAACTACCTTAGTTTTTACCTCAAGAAGCCTTGGCACCCCGCCTCCGTAACGGTTGTACAGCTTAAGAAGAGCAACTTCAATTAAATGGTGTGAAACTATGGTTAGGGTTCCGCCTCATGGTGCTATTAATAAATCCTATAGCATGGATGGATGCAGGAGGGTTGAGGGTGCCGAGCAGAGGGGAGGGGACAGTTGAATAGAGAACTGAAATTACGAGAGAGAAGAAAACATGAAAATCCGTGCATAGTTTGTGGACTTATCCTCGTACCAGAACAAATTTGGCGAAGTGAAACATCATGCATTGATATCAGATGGTTACACTTGAAGCCGCATTTATATGAACCTTATGGACCACCAGCAACTCTGCTTTGTTTGTTTTTAAAAATATTTTTTTTATTTTTAAAATTTATTTTTAATATCTATAGGTTAAAACAATTTAAAAATATTAAAAAAATAATTTAAAATAAAAAACAGGTTGAAATTCACAATCACCTTGTTTGACAAGTGTTTTGTGCTCCACCAACCTTGTTGCTGGATGTTTTGAATCTTTTACTTGCATAAAAGAAGAAGAAGAAGTTTTAGACCCAGCAATGTTACTCAATGATTGCGAATATTGCTCCTTTAATAGCTACAGAATGTGACTCACTGCCTCGCGAATTAGGTGCCAGTGATGCCACTAGCAGTTCGGCATTTCTTAAGATCTTGTCAATTATCTTTAAGATTGGCCGCACTCCTTTCGTTTCAATAATTTGTTGAAGAAATGAGCGAGGAACTAGAATGTCTCTGTCCAAACTACCAATCCACGCAGCTAAACTTGAAATAAGTTTGGCCAGTTTAAGAATGCATGCAAAATCCACCTGCAAGAAAAAAGATTTAAGATTTCAGTACGTGCCTAGGAATCGTTTATAAGCAGGATTGTTTGCAAAAGTCAAAAGGACATAGAGTTCCTAAATCCAAAAAACAAAGGCTTTCCACAGTCTTAAGTAAATTTTCCATGAAGCCTTTTTTCCTGTCTGAGGCAATTTTATCAAGCATTTAACGAATGATTGGAAGGCTAATGCACTTGAATTGTTCTGAATTAGCAGTTGTGCGTCAAATTAAGACAATAAAAACCCTATAGAAACAAACAGCATACGAACCTGAATGACAAATTTTTCAGCAAACATTTCCAGAGGTATGGACTGCAAACAAGTCTCGATCCTTCGGTTAGTGAATGCATATTTGTGGCACCACATGGTTCAGACAAGATATCCTCAATAGTAAAGGGAGACAGGAAGCAGAAGATCAATATCAAGACACCCATGTAAAATTTTCAAAATCATGAGAAAGAGCAGGTCCTTTCATCAGTAATATGAGGCCACCCAGCAGTTCATAGATTGACTTGGAACAAGGATGCAGTTTATCAGCAGCATAGAAAAAATGAGTAGTGTTATTAATGCTTATCCAACTGCACCCAGGAGTTTTTGTTAAGCACCTACCTTTCATCATTGTTCTCACCTCAGATACTACATCCCATCTCCTGGAAGACGCATGTAGATTTGAAAGGGAGACATAATTCGAAGGGTTTTCAGGTTCTAACTGAACAAGGAACCTATAAGCCAGATCCTGCATCTCAGAATTTCCATGGATTATGGAAGCACTAACAAGAGCCCCCCAAACACTTGGACTAGGTTCCATTGGCATAGTTTTAATATAATCTAAAGCTTGGCCAAGCTGGCCTGATCGGCCTAACATATCCACAACACAAGCACAAATCTCAACAGTTGGCTTAATTCTATATTTATTTATTGCAGACTTGTAGATGCACAAGCCTTCATCTACCAATCCTGCCCGGCTACAAGCAGAAAGAACCCCTACTATTGTTATCATGTCTGGTTTATTCCCAAGCTTAAGCATCTTGTTGTATACAAAGACAGCTTCCTCTCCCTTCCCGTGCAATCCATAGCCAGAAATCATTGAACTCCAAGATATCAGATCCCTACGAAAAGAACCAAACTCAAAGACTTGTTTTGCATGATCCAAGCTCCCACACTTGGAATACATGTCAATCAAAGCATTGCATAAAGAAACATCATTATTGAATTGCTTCCTAATGGCATATCCATGAATTTGTTTCACTCCAGTTAAACCAGCAACCGCGCTACAAGCAGGAAGAACACTCACAAGTGACACCTTATTAGGTTCTACTCCATCCCTCACCTGCATTTCATGAAAAAGAACCAGCCCTTCTTCTAGAGCTCCATTCTGCACATGACCATTGATCATTGCTGTCCAAGCATAAACATTTCTACACTCCATTCTATCAAAAACCCTTCTACCCACATCAACTCTATTACTCCTCGAGTACATATCAATCAAACAGCATCCCAAATGAACTTCTGTACCAGAACCCACGGCCAATTCAATTCTCACTATAAACCCATGAAGCTCCCTCCCATGGTCCCTTTTCCCCATATGCCCATTACACAGAGTCAAAAGACTGGAAACTGTAAATGCATCGGGTTTTAACCCCTCAATCTGCATGTCTTTAACAAAACCTGAAACCTCCTTATCAAAATTACGGTCCCCTGAATCCGCATAACCCGATAGAATAACATTCCAAGAACCGACATTTCTTTCAGGCATTTCATCAAATAGTTTCAAACATTCTCCAAATCCCCCACATTTGCTATACATTGACATAAGAGAATTGGCAACTATAACATCCAAAACAAACCCAGTTTTTAAACTTTTCCCATGAATCAATTTCCCTGCATTCAAGTCACCAATCTCGTGGCAAACTTTTGACATTGTTGCAAGGGTATAGTCATCAAGCAAAACACCACGGCAACACATTTGATAAAACCAACCAAAAGCTTCATTATAAGCACGATTTTTTACAAACCCATTAATCAGCGAGTTCCATAGGTAAACACTCTTGAAATGTAGCGAGTCAAAAACGAGTTGGGACAGAGCTGGGACGCCGAATATAGCATACGCAGAGATGAGTTTGGTGGCCAAAATGGGGTTTTGAGTGAAACCAAGAGAGAGAATTCGAGCATGGCATTGTTGAGTGAGTTTGAGAGACTTGTGGGTGAGTGAGAGACGGAGTAAATCAAGGAGGTTTTCAGCTGAAGATACCGGAGTGGCATAACAGTAATTACGGGAGCTTCTGAGGCTAACTGCTTTCCATACAGAGAAAAGGGTCATTTGGAGCTCTGGAGTCTTGTTTGAATTTGGCGGGAGATTCTTATAGTAGGGAGAAAATCGCTTGGGCCCGGTGGGTACCGAATATGGGCCTAGCCCGTGAGTCTCTTTCTTAACAATGGACACTTATTTTTCAAAGTTGGATTTGGCCTTGATTTTAGATTTGAATTTTTAAGAGAATAATAAAAATCCATTTTCACTATGCTTAGTTATCTTTTATAGTTTTTTAATAGTTTTTCAAGTTTCTTTAAAGTTTTGAAAAAATTTCTCATTTTTTTTGTTTTTTGAAAATTTATTTTTCTAATTTTCTTGTTTTTGCTAAGCCAAGAGATAATTTATTTTATTTCCAAATAATTTTGTCTTTTCTTTTTATCGTGACAGGATGTTTTCTAAAATTGGATGGCCTATAGCCTATAGTGGCCAACAAGGAATTTCTACATAACATCTTACTTTTAAACATCTTTCTCAATAATAATAATAATAATAATAATAATAATAAAGGGCATTATTGCAGTAAATTATTCAATTTGTACTTTAAAAAGTAGATTTGTGCTTCATGAAACTTTTTTTTTTAAATAAAAATAAAAAAGAGAGAATGTTCTCTTTTCCCATCACATCCATATTATTTTCCACTTCTTTGATCACTAGAATTCATTCGGAGTCGTTTTCATGGAAGAGCTCCTTTTTCTAATTTAATAGATACAAGCAAATCTAGATTGATTCTTACATCGTACAGCTCCATGTAAGACAGGCCTGCGTGTCCTTTTCTCTTTCTCATCCAGATCAATTCTATCCTTCGTCGAATCTTTGTCTGATAATCTATAGTAAGTGGATTTGGATTTAGGGAAAAATTGAGAAAATAATTCTGTATAAATAAATACATTAGTTTAAAAGAAAAAAATCACATATTATATGATAGAAAACAAGCTAACTTGGATTTTTTAAAAAAAATGACTAGAAAATCAGAAAGGATAGCATATGAATAAGTGGGAGTGAGAGAGAATCTAGTTCCGATCTCAACATGGGATTCCCTGGTAGACACAAATTGATAAATCAAAAGGACACCACGGATTGTACTAGATTGAAAGTGCTCTCCACGATCACATTTTTTATTTTCAACATATTTAGTTATTAGCATGGAAAGTAAAAGGAATATATGATTTAATACAGTAGAATTTATTTCTTTTAGCTAAATAGTACATTTTAAAATATCACAGATGTCATGTTTGTGAGACTTGACATGTAATTACACTGTGTTTCAAGACCATGATATCAATTAAATACTGTTATCCTCAAATATGACATTTATTAAATGTTGTGATTCTATAACACAATATCCATTAAATATAATGGTTTTGAAGCATGACATAAATTAAATTCCAGTAGTCATTCCATGAATATCCATCAATAAAATTCCCTTGCATCTAAATCTAACAAAAAGGATAACAATTGTAATTTTAATGGTTATTTATTTTATTAATCTTACATTTAATTTATTTAATGATTTTAGAGAATATTTTTTTTTAATTTTAACAAAACTTGGACAGAGTTTTCTCTATGTAGAAACTATAACTAAACTTTTATACCAATTAAAAATACATGCAAATAGTTACAATAACTAAACACAATAAATTCTCACATTTCATAATCACAAATAGCATCATACTTATAGCTCAAAGCATAAATCTCATTTATTTTCACCCACCACATTTGTTAACTCTAATTCTATTTAAGAATGTTTACTCTAATTCTGTTTAAGAATGTTTTCATAAAGTGAATGCAAATAAACATACACACATACAAAAGAGATATGAAATACTTAAATAATACAATATTTCACTAATTGAAATTCTGGAATATATATCAATATAACTCATCTATTTATCTACATCTACTGAATGATTTGAGCTCATCAATAACACGACTGCATCCTGATACTACTCATACTTGAGTAGTCTTGTCATCTGCTACGACATCATCAAGAGTTAACATTTCTCCAAAGTTCTCAAGTGCACTACGAAAAACATTGAATCGCCGAGATGCATAGGTTTATTCTCTGTGTTCTTTATCAATATTACAAAGCACAAATGCGACCTCTTAACCCCTCCATAGAAACAAGCCAACCTAATATTAAATTAAAATATCAATAAATATTAATGTTTTATCATATTATATTTTATACTTGTAATACAATTTTATTTTATTTTGTATGATTGCAACCATCATTGAAAAATTATTCATCATAAGGGTTGATATAGCATTAGTAATAAAATTTGAATTGAGTTGATGATGTTTTTTTTGGATAAAGATTGAGGTATATGTATGCGACCCTTTTAACTTTGTTATCTCATATAAATCTGATCTTTTATTATATTTCCCATACAAATACCATTTATATTCAAGTGCTCGCACATATTGTAATTGAACAAAGGTCGAGTTCGATCGTTGAACTTGGTATTTAACTGACTGTGCAATGTGCCACCATTTAGCTGCATTAACTAAATTATTTTTATTATTGAATATTTTTCCAACCTTTAAAACATAGCATCCTAGCAAACATCTATGGTTAAATGCTCAATTATGAAAACCAACAAATATAGACTCAAAAGCATATTTAAATTCATAAATAAGAGGTATCATGTCGTTGTCAACATCATCAACATTTATTATTACATTTGGGTCTAACGTCTTATCATTTTCATTGACAATAGGATTAGAATAGTGAAATATATATTGATCATCAAATGGATTGTCAAACATAGTATCATCAATACTTTGCAGCAAATCATCTGACAATGAATTGTTTTTTATGATGTTCAAGGACTGATAGATTGTGATGTATTTATACATATTTGACCAGTGGTTAGGACACATAAAGAATCTGGTTGACTATTTACATACAATACCATCATGTTTAATTTATTTTTTATGAAAAAATCAATCATTATCTTAAAACTACCATCACATACAACTGATACAGAATAATACTAATGTTTACCAACTTGACACTTCCAAGTTATTTCAACATCAATATCATTATAATTACACCCAAGTCTATGATAAATAGATTCTTTTATTTCCGCCCATGAAATGCCTAAATTATCATTGTCGCACCCGACATCCCGGCGACCTTAAAAATTATAAATCTTTGGAAAGAACGGATTTCTGACATCATGTTCTTTGATGAGAATATTCTTGTTTAAGGAGTCGCCACCTAGTATTATGGTCACTAGGAACCCTAACTGGTCAACAGAGATTCTATGGTTCGGGACTGGTTACGTAAAAGGGAAGATATTATCACCCCTTAAACGTCCTGCCTAAGGCAGGCTGCATTGCTAGTTTCGTCTTAAATTGCCAAATGTTTATTAGTTTATGTTATGAAAATTTGTTTATAATATTCCTGACTCTGGCGCCAGTGAATATTTAACTACGAATATTTCAAACTCTGGCGTTGGTAAATATTACGCAGGTATAAAACAAAATAAATTTAAATCAGTAATTTTTTATTCCCGACTCTGGCGCCAGTGAATAAATAAATAACAATGAATTTATTTTTACGCATGCACATATATTTTTTATTTTTCTAGCGAAATAAAATAAAATACAACGAATAAAAAGAATATAAATTTAAACTGGTATAAACAAATAAAATCAAACTTATTTTTATGCGTGCACAATCTTTTATTTTTCTAGCTAAATAAAATAAAATACAACGAATAAAAATAATATAAATTTAAACCGGTATTTTTATTCCTGACTCTGGCGTCAGTGAATAAACTAATAAATTTACATTATTTTTATTCTCGTATACACATTTTTTATTTTTCTGTATTTTTTTACTTTTATTTTTTTTTGGACTGGGCCCGGCCCGGCCTAGCATAGTATTTTTGAGCTGGGTCCAGTTCAGCCCACGTGGGCTAGGCTGGACCCAGCATCCCAGCCCCGGTCACTGGCCCAAGCCAGTGACCAGGCATTTGTTAGCCGCAAGCGTGTGTGAATCACACACGCTTGCTACAGTCACCATGCAATTAAATCTCCAATGCACAGTGTTGCACAGTGTTGGCTAATTAAAATTGTAAGCAGAGGATGTATGAAACTTACCTGTAACTGTTGGCGACGAAGACGATGGCGATGAAGACGTAACGTTGATGGTCGAACGGGCATTCTCTCCTTTGCTTCTTCTTGTTTTCCTCTTTGTCTTCCCTTGCCTTTCTTTCTGTCTTTGTTTTTCTTCGTTTTTTTGCGTCTGTCTCTCCTTCTCTATATTTTTTTTTGTTTCAGTCCCCCTGTGTTTCCCCGTTTATGATCTCTCTCTCGCTGTAATTTCCCCTACTCGTTGTCTCCTTTCTTTATACTCCCTGTTTTCATTTTCTTCGCAGCTTTTTAGATGATGCAGGAGCTAAAGAGATGATGAATATATCGGCTTGCTGTGAATTTTGTTTTGATTGATTCTGGGTCTTTCTTTGTTTGCAGGGACGAAGGCAATGGCAGAGCTGATTCTCCTCGATGCTGCCTGCCCCTTTTCTTTTTCTTTGTGAATTTATGCTTTTTCCACTCTGTATTTCTGCGTTTTCTCCCCCTGTTTATGCTGGCTTTTTTCCCCCTGGTGTCCTTGCCTCTTTGGTGTTTTTTTTTTGTTTCTGGTATTTTGCTCTGTTTCAACCAATTTCGGTCTCCCTGGTTTCGGTTCCCCTGTTTATTCGCCTGGTTTGCTCTCTGATTTAAGAGACGGAGGCGTGATGGATGACCGGTCGAAGCTCTGCTTCGGTTTCTTTGTGTGCTCTTGTGTTGTCCTATCGTTCTTCTTATGTTTTTTTGCTCTGTTTTTCTGGGTTTTTTGCTTGCGTTTTTCTGGTTTTTTCTGGGTTTCTTCCCTCTTCTTCTGGGTTTTCTTCTTCCTTTTATAGCCAAGCTAACCCTCTCACCAGTTCTGTTTTTGCAGGACTGTATTATGAATCCATGAACAAGGTTATCGGCAAAAGACTTGGTCCAAGATCAGATTTGTTGCAGATTATCCGCTCCCCTGATGAATCGGAAATTCTCCTGTTGAATCGTGATGGAGAAGAACACACGGCTGTTCCTTAGCAACGGTGCCGTTTTGGCTGGAAAACGGGAGTTTTCAATTTGACCCCTGAACTTTGAAAATTTTGCAATTGGACCTCTCAATTAAATAAAAATTCCTTTTAATTTTGCCCTTTTCTGGATACATTTCAATTAAATCCCTCAATTGGTGCAATGTTTACAAAACAGTCCTTAATTCATGGATTATTCAATTTGATCCTTAATTAATTCTTTCAATTTTGCTCTTTTTTGGATAAATTTCAATTAAGTCCCTGAATTTATTTAATTAATTAAATCAAAGTTTAATTAAGTCCACAAACTTAATAATTCTTCTAATTTCATTAATTAAACTAATCCAAATTTTAAATAAATTTCCAAAGTTATTAGTTCTTCAATTTCTGATCAATTTATTCTCAAATCTGATATTTTTATCCCTAAACTTCAAAATTTGTTGTCTTAACCCCATTGTTAACTATATTTTTAATCATTGATTTTGTATTATTTATTCAAAAAATTGGGTTATGACAATCATTTAATAGAAAATTGTTCTTGCCTTTGTATGTGATATTTTTGTTCACATCATGAGCAATAGTGTCATCATAAAGACATAACATAAAGATGTTATACGACATTCTGTAAAAAAAAATAATCTAATTTCAATCAATTGGATATAATTTTAACTAGATTGCATTACTTCAACCCTAATTGTCAAAATTTATAGCAAATTCAAACAAATTCATAAAATTTAATGAAACTCATACTTCACTAAAATCAAACATAATTCATGATATAAAATCTAATTGATATTTTCATGCTCAATTGCATTAAATGAAATCCAAATTCAAACAATTCAAAGAAAATATCAAAATTGACAACTTATCCATAATTTAATGCAACGTGTAATTCATCAAAATTATACGTCATTCATGCTCTATTGCATGAAATTATCAAGTGTAATTGATAAAATTATTAGTTGATTCCAACCAATTCACATAAAATTTCTAATTCGGCAACTTATTTAAAATTCAATGTAACGCATAATTTAGTGAAATAATTAATTCCTAATTAATTGGTGTTGTTTTCATGTTCAACTATATTAAATCACTCCTAATTGATATCATTACTTGTAGTTAATTTATTATTAATTCATCAAACTATAAATTCAACCTAAACCACAAACAATAATTTCATTTCAACTAAACTAAACACAAATTAATTTATTATTTAGTATGTTTACTTGCTTGTAGAACTAGAAAGTGTTAGGACGGCGGCGGTGACGATGGATTTTAAAGAGGAAAACATCCTAGGATACTTGGGGACTCAGAAGGGTTCGAGTTTTTGGTGTTTTAAAGGGGAAAAAAAATAACTGGTGTGTTTTTAGAGAAAGGAGGGTTGTGGATATCGGTTTTTAGAGAGAGAGTAGTTGTGTTTGTTCGTGTTCTTTAATCTAAGAAGGGATTGAGATTTCATGACATGTTGTGCTTTTAAAATGTGACATATTAAGTTATTGTATTTTTGAAGCGCGACATGTTTAATTGTCACATTTAAAAATAACGATATTTAACAAATGTCGCGCTTATGAAGCGCAACAAGGTAAAAGTGTTTTATTTCGCTAAAATTTTTTCAAATATCATTTAGCAAATGTCACAATTTTAGGTTATTGTGCTAATTAAAAAAAAAAAGAACTTTTATTTTGCCAATATTTGTTCCCCTGTTTTTGTTTTTTTGTTTTTGCCTTTCCTTCTCTTTTGTTTTCTTCCTCACTGGGAGTGAACGAACGAGTTGCATTTACAACTTGTATAGATCCGTCGAAATTATCAAATTAAACAGAAGTATTGATGAAAGCATTATAAAATCATCATCATGACCTTCTTCTCCTCTAAATCAACTTGTAACAGTGGTCTGGTCTCCAGTTAAGAGGCAAGGTCCGGATTTTAAATCCTTGCAAAAATTAGATATGACGGTAACTCATTTGCATGTTCCCCTAGGATTTTTTTGGTCATGAATACGACTCTGTGCGTGTGCGTGAGGTTTTCATTTTTTCCTTCCCTTTTTTCATATTTGATATTGGAAAAAAAAAAAAAAAACAGTAAAAACCAATGCTCTGAAGTTTGAATAGCTATATATAATATGGGCAGCACCCCTTTTATTAGCTACAAGACAAGTAGAAAGATCCGTTGGAGGACTATCCGAGGTTGTCACATGGCGAGAGGCACCCGTTTCCTCTAGTAGATAGTCTCTTTTTAATGGGATTGAAAAGATGAAGTGAAATTGAAGTGTTAAATAAATTTTGATTTTCATGAATTTCTTAGTTTCAAAGAATTGAATTTCGATATAGGAAATTCAATTTTGATTTAGCACTTTGTCAAAGGAAAGAAGAAGAGGGTGAAGGGTGATTAGTAAAACGCAAGAGCAGCAAGTCATACAGGAGAAAGAGGACAGCAAATTAAGCTCTTGAAGTGGAGGTCAGAGGCCGGACGCGTCCACTCCTCAATTCATATGCAAAATTGGAAAAGCTTATTGATGGAGTACATGATTAAGATCTAGAGAGATACAGTCACAATTCACAGCCAAAATTTCATAACTCAAGCATCAATCCAAAGCTCCAGATTGAGAGCCTTCGTTTGATGGCAAGCTAAACAGGAACAGTTGAAACCCCAAGAAAATGTAACAGCGCTAGATGATCAGTTAGCAAAAAGGTGACACCAAATTGTGCATGCTAGCTCTGCTTGCTGCACATGCCACACCAAAGTTGCCATGGACATCATCCAGGTTCCACAAGCCATCCCAGAGCATGTCCTCGTTCGAGGCCTCGGGCACTGATGCGTTGAACATGTTACAAAGCAAGCCATGCTCCTCGGTTGTGTTGGGGTATACGACATGAGGTGCCATTTCCTGCCTCATTTGAGGGGTATATGGTGCGTTGTTTTCGTTTTCATCGAGCGAGGACATGATCTTCTTCATGTCCAAGTGATTTAGCTGCAGTAGTTGTTGATGTTGGATTTGTTGCTGTTGTTGCTGTAGCTGCTGCTGCTGCTGTTGAAATTGTTGCCTCTTTAAGAGATGAGTCCTTGCCTTGTCTGAGTTATCTGGAGAGAGCTTGGCCTTCTTCTTGAAATGGGTCCTCCAGTAGTTCTTGATCTCATTATCAGTTCTCCCTGGCAAGCTTCTAGCAATTGTGGACCACCTGATTTTATTTTAAAAAAATGAATTGATTATCTATATGCTATGAAGCTTATTTAGAAAAATTCAACGAAAACTCAGAGAAAAACTCAAGAAGAATGGTGGGAGTTCAAGTTTTTACCTGTTCCCCCACCTAGCATGCAGCTCCACAATAATTCTCTCTTCATGTGGGGTTATCTGCCCCCTCTTTAGGTCTGGCCTCAAGTAATTCACCCACCTCAACCTGCAGCTCTTTCCATTCCTTTTCAACCCTACAGAGCAGAAGACAGACATGAAATGCAAAAACATCAGTCCTGTGTAGAAGTGCTATAATAGTCTATGATGAACACCGACATTTACTAAAACAAGTAAGAAAATCCACAGGCGTCCTTAATCACTAGAGGGAGTAAAAATTGGATTCCTTGTCACAGGGTACTGCACCATTGCAGCTGCGACAAACTAAGTACTGAGCTTGGCAATTTCCATTTACGCAGGCTAGAACACTGAGTTAGGACTTAATTAGTAGCTAATTAGAGAGAAAAGGTTGTGTTTATACGAGTTAGAAACACACCTGCAAGCCTGGCTACAGAGTTCCATCGTCCTTCACCATGCAGCCTTACATGTTCAACAAGCAACCTGTCTTCTTCAGCAGTCCAGGGTCCTTTCCTCCAGCCCTCTTCAATGAGACCACCCCAGCGCAACTGCCCTGCCATCACTCCCAAAGACATGTGCAAAGGTTGGAAAAAAGAGGCTTAGGTTTGTTAATGTGTTGGCAAAGGCTGTCTTCCAAATTCTGTGCATCTGGGGTTAGAGTTTGTTGCGTATTTATGCCTGAACAAAACCCCCCAATTCCATCCCATCAGTCATTTTAGTGTCACCATCACATCATCCCTATCTTTCCTCCGTGGTGGGTACTGGTGATCTCCGAGATACCATCTGACGTCAATTGGTACTGGGAGTATAGTAATAATTATATTCTAAATAATATTTTTTATTTTTAAAAAATTATTTTTAATATTAACATATCAAAATTATTTTAAAATAAAAAAAATATTAATTTAAAATAAATTATATATAAAAAAAAAAAAACACAAATATAAACTCCCCTTCCCCTTGATTTATATATCTATATACCCTCTCATTGCTTTGAGTTTTCAAAGAAGCGACATTTTAATCAAGTGGTAGTGATGCAAGGATCAATGGATGGGAAACGGGGTCTGTGCCACTCATACCAATACATGTGATACACACAAGGGCAATTGGGAAAATCTGAAAGATTGTCAAGACATCGGGTGACATGTCCTAAGAAGGATCGAATCCAATTAGATTAGGATTTGTTTTGATGTAAAGGGAGACAAAGAGAGATAGTAATCTCGTGGGCTGATGCCACGTATGGAGTAGGGCTTATGCATCAAGACACTAAGAGTAAAAGCCCCTAAAGCATAATCTAGATTTACCAAATTAAAAACACATGGGTGGTGGGTTTTTTTTAACTTGAAAATTACCCGTGCGCCAATAGGATCTTAACAGCTGTTTGATTTGCTTGCTTCTCAAGGAGATTGATACATACAATCTCCCTTATAATGTTAATTAAATAGAGTTGCTGGATACCATTTTACGCGTTGGAGACATTATAATATTGGACCGTACGTCACCTTGTGGACAGGTGTATGTTTTCCAGATGAAAGTGTTCCGTGAACTAGGTGTGTACATTTTTGTAATGATATCTTGTTTGGTATAATAATGTAAATTAATTTTTTAAAATAAATTAAAATTTTAGAACAACACGATTCGATAACATTTTCAAAAAAGGATGCTCAGTTAAAAATAATAAAAACAAAGAAAAAACTCGAAGATCATGATGATGTCTTTCCGAGCATGATGATGTGTTGCTTGTACAAATACAGGCAAATCCACGTTACAAACTGTAACAAAAACAGGATACAAAATTTGTAGTGATCCAATCTGTCAATGCTAGCATGGTGGTCACATAAAATCAAAGTAGACGAGACCATGGTCCATATCTTGGAGTTTGTCAAAAAAAAAAAAAAACAATAATTAATTAGATCATGAATACATATTTGCTTTTGTGTTTGCACTTTAAAAATTATTTTGAAAAAAATTATTTTTTTTATTTTAATTTAATTTTTTTAATGTTATTATATATTTTTAAATAAAAAATTATATTAAACAACAATAATTAATATTTCTAAACGAGTTTTTAAATAATTTGTTCTGGTCATTAGCCCATTACATACGCTCAGACCATAGAGCAACGTGTGACTTGACCATTCCACTATTTTGGCAGCTTCAAACTCGAATGAACTGAGAAACATTTAAAACCAGGAAAATATCACACGCTGCCATTTTCCCTTTGCCCATTTTCTTGTTTCAGATGTGCCTTCAGTGTTTTCATCTTGAAAAAATATTAAGTTGATATTTTATTTTATTTTATAATTTTAACAATAATAAAAATAAATAAAATATTTTAATATATTTTTAAATAAAAAAATATTTTGAAAATTATATCGCACTATAATCTCTGACAATGACATAATGGCATAAAAAAGAATGTTCACTCATACGTAATTGTATCAACCCAAGAATCCCTTTACAGTTAATTAATCCAATCAGACACCGATAATCCTTGTTTTGTACGGGTTTTTTTTTAAGTAAAAAAGAGTTGGTCCGTCAGCATACATGTACACTGCTTAAACTTGATTTGTTTTACAGCTAAGCATTATTAGTGCACTTGAGCTTTATCACGAAGTTACAAAGATCTCCTGTGGCTCCTTGTTTTCCTCCTTTTGTGTTGTCTTTTCTGCTAACTGGGTGTCTTTCCAGAGCAGATTAGGATACAGTTCTGAGGATGCTGTGGGGTTTCAAGGTGTGATTTTTTAACTACAAATTTATTCTCTTTTGTTTTTTAACTTATAGCATGTTTTTTTTTAATATAAGAGTTCTAAATTTTAATTTTTAAAATTTTTTTAAATTATTTTAATGGGTTAATGTGAAAAATAAACTTAAAAAATATTATCTTAATATATTTTTTTAAAAAAATAATACTTTAAAAATTACCCATCATTACAATATCAAATATTATTTAATGATGTCGCATGCCCGTTAGTATCTAGAAGCCTGATAAGCATGGGATCACAATTAACAAATTAAATAGATCAGATCAGGATATGAGAATCGACTTTGATCAAATTTTGTCTGTCTATTTCATATCCAGTCAAGTAAATCAAACTCTGCCTGATATTTTAGCTGAGTCAGAATTTCACTCGGAAGTTGCCTCTGATTACTAGGTTAAGCATAATTACATCCGCTTTGGAGTGTTTATTAATTTTTTTTTTAATATAGATATTCAGACTGGTTTGCATGTACCTCGACTAATCATACAAATTCTAAAATTAACAATCATTTAACCTTTCAGTAGCTATCATATTAGCAACCACAGGGCTTGAACCTGAAATCATAGGGAAAATAAACCCCTTAGTCCTAAACTTTTAGTACTAATCCACCTACTAGATAGTTATTTTTAAAGTATTTTTTATTTAGAAAGGTACTAAAATCATAATTTTTAAAAAAAATTTATTTTAATATCAGCACAATAAAAAAATAAATTTTAATGAAAATCAATTAAAACTTACTTTCTAACAATGTTTTATTCCTATTAATGAAATTAGAAATAAAGCCTGGATACGTATGATTCTCAGGATCTTGATTGCAACAATTGTTAGTGCGAAGTTTATGTGCAAGAGATATCAAATGCTTTAACTTCGATTATGACAGGAAGTACGATTTTGGTATGCCTTGCCTCTTGCGATTGTTTTTTTTTTTTTAGAAAATTTGTTTTTATATTTCAAAAGATTTTTTAAAAATTAATTTCTTTATTTTTTTTTCTTTATTTTTATATCATTTTGATTTATTAATGTTAAAAATAATTTTAAAAAATAAAAAATTATTATTTAAATATATTTTTTAAATAAAAAACAATTTAAAAAATAACAAAAATTATCGTGACAAAACTTAAAACTCATGCAGCTGATGCAAACAAAATTCTCTAGGTTAAATAATAGTTGGAAGCAGTGGCTGAGCCGGTCCAAGATTGAAAAGGTCCTTCAAGTTTTGTAAATATTTCATAAAAGTTCATGCTTTTGTACATGACGACCTCTTGATTTCTTTTTTATTACTATAGAAAGATCTCTTGAATTTAAAAGAGTGACGTTTTAGCCATTCAATATCAAACTTTGAGTCCAATTTTTGTTCGTCGCGCTATACCTATGCCAAATTTTCACCCAGGCACAAAGATTAGAAAATCTTAAAAGATAGAGAAATTTAAGATTCTGTGCTACTAAATATATATAAAAATATATAAGAATTTAATATCAATATTTTTCCAACCTAAAGGGTCGGTCAATAAAATAGCTGGTTTCCATCTCTACAAAAATATTTGGCATTACAGTCAAAACATTATTTTTTAAAAAATTGATTATTTTAAGATTTCTGAATCATTTTGATATTAAAAATATTATTTTAATATATTTTTTTAAAAAATATATTTTAAAAGGTAATTACTAATTCAATATCAATGGATTCTAAATCCAATTACATTCATTTCAAGATTGAAACTTCAAACTTTTTAATAGAAATCTTAATCTTTACTACAGGCTGTTTCTTTGAGGCTAAGCTTCTAGGTGTCGCAAATCGATAAGGGAAATTAAGTAATGAACAGTTCCGGCCATTTTCTCCCCTCTAATTGCCATCTCTTATGGTCAAGATCCTGTTTAATCACGTGCCAACAATTGGACCGTTGTTTGCTAGGATAGGGCGGCAAATAAAATACGATGAATTAAAGTAGCATGGTATTGATTAAATCAAGTTAATAGATATTTTGCCTCGTTTTTTTTTTTTTTTTTTGCCCCTAGGATTTCGAGGTTTCGATGAGTTCTTGAAAGCCAATGACAAAGATCCAGGTAGGTAAAATGGGATTTTCAAACTATCTTGAACTGAAAAATCGACTTGAGATTCCTCTCTATGGCGTTGACTGTATCTATCAGGGAAGGTAAAAAGAACCAATAAATATAAAAAAGAGTGTGTTAATGGCGGTGGACATAAACCAACCCGTGTCCGAGTCAAACAAATTCTCAACCACATTTGACCATACCTGTAAAAGCCCCCAAAAAAAAACATGAATTGTTTTGATGAAGGTCCTCGTCTCCTAAAAAAATCTCTATCCAATTCGATGAGTGTGTAATGAGCGTGGGTGAATATCAATTCATATGACTTGGTTTGGATAAATTTTTTTAAAAAAAAATTTAAATAAAATCAAACAAAATGATAAGAACTAAAATAACAAATTTAGTTTAAGTTTACATTTTTAAAAACTAATCAAGTCCGATCTAATTTGTGAGATCTTTATCTGAGTTGGTTTTATATACCTTGATTTTTAATATAAATTTAAATTATAGTGAATTTTTATTGTTGGTTTGGTTCAATTTGATTTGTTTTATTTTTAAAATTTGAAATCAAAACCTGAATTGAATTTAAAAAAATAAACAAAAATTATTTAAAAAATTCAAAAAAAAATATTCAATTATTTAGATTAGTTTTCATGAATATCCTGGACAATTAGTTAATTTACCCACCCTAGTGACATGCAGTGACGTGAGCTAATTGTGCACGACTACATGTTATATATATATGTATATATATATATATATATATATATATGTATAATGAATAATCTGCATGATTGCATATCATGAATCGATTGCTCAAATGGATAAATCCTTGTTTTTTTTTTGTATTTTTATGAAAAAAATTTAAATTTTTTATTTATTTACTTTAAATTAATATTATTTTAGTATTTTTAAATCATTTTAATGCGCTGATATCAAAAATAATTTTTAAAAAATTAAAAAATATATTATTTTAATATATTTTTAAATAAAAAATATTTTTAAAAGTAACCGCCAAACAAATATATATATTTACATTGTGACTTAACATGGGTTGAATTCATGTGTCAAGAATTAATGAAGGATTAGATTAAATGAAAATTTTAATAATTTTTCTTGAATAAAGGAACCAGCAAAAAAAAAAGTCCAAAAAACCATCTAGAGAATGTTTGAATACAGGAAACAAATATAAAATTAATCCCTTATATATATATATATATATATAAACAATTATAGTGGCTTTAATTTACAGGCCATCGAGTATATTTACTAATCATGTAGTGTAGATCTACTTATTTTTATCTCCTAATTTATATCTCGTTTCAAACCAAAAAAATATGATAATCCTCCCTTTAATTTCAAGCCATCGTCATGCATTGTAGGTAATGTCCCCTAGTACTCGAACAAAAAAATGTATATGGCCCATCACTAACAAAAGAGTTCAAAAGCCTAAAAAACTCGAAAAGATTAAGTAATTAAATGTTCTCTTTTCTCCTCTCCTAACTATGAAATAATTAATTGAATCTCTCTTATCTTTTCCTTGTAGATTTAATTATTTCCCCAGCTATAGTTTATTTTCTGTTTACTCTGACCCGATCTCGATGCCCTGTTGCCTTCGTAAGCGTACTTTTTGACCCGTCCTGCTTGAGCATCGATATTATGCTCGTCTACTGTTGGTCAACGGTCAACTCTCTTACACAAGCCTGAAACACGGTTGGGGTAGGCGTACATTTTTATTTTTATTTTTATTTTTATCATTTGCTCTAGCTATAATCCACCTTCATATGATTGTCTCTCCGGTGCCATGCAACACATTATTATTATTGTTGCCCCTTACACTTAAGTAACAGATTAGTGGTCCACGCCATGCCATCGCCAAACCAGTTTTTTTCTAACATTAATAATGAGTACCTTTTGTATTTCGGTTATGATTGGAAAAAAATTATTTTATAAAAAATATTATTAATTAAAATTAGTTTGATATTTATATATATTTAGTTAAAATTATAGTTAAAATTGAGATTGAATAAAAAGTAGTTTAATTTGTTTAGTTAATAACACTACTAAAACTGAAGTTATAAAATAATTAAAACAAATTTATATATTAACATTTATGGTTTTTAATTTAAATATTGTAGATTTAACTATTGTTATTACATCATGAAATAAATAATACTTTATATAAAATATTTTTTTATTATTCCATTAAGCTATATACAATTTCATCATGTATGAAATACATCCGACAAGAACTACAGTTTTCTTGGTTTTTTAAGCACGCAACAATATCAGGTAAAATATCATGAGGAATAAAATTGAGATTGCAATCAAATTCTGTAAATATTACGTCATTATGCGATCTCTTTCTAATTTATGTAGTGTCATTAAATAATATTAAATAATAGTTTTTCAAATAAAACACAATTTAAAAAAAAATAGATTTTTTATTGTTCACGTTAACAGTGTAAATGAATAAATTCATTGCATTTTTCATGTGAGCAGTGTAAGTGAATAAAGATTAATTGTGTTTTATATCAACATATTGCTCTTTTTTCTTGAACAGTGCAAAATTTCACAGCACTGTTCATGTGTTCACTTGTGTGCAAGTGAATTAATTCACTCTGCACACTATTCACTCTTGTAAAGTGAAGTGAAGAGTGTAGGGTGAATTAAAAGTGAAGAGAGTGAATTAGTTCACTCTGCACTCTTCACTTAACAAAAGTAAATAGTGCTGGTATAGCAGTTAAATCTTGCTTTTTTTAAAACTGTGTTTCATTGCTATTTTTATAGGTCCCATGTTTGAAAAACACCATTTGAACTTTAACCAAACACAATTAATTTGTAATTTCTTCAAAACGCAGCCATTGTCGTATGGACAAACACACTCGAAAGCTTGTTTGGAAGTGTGGTTACGGTTGCTTTTCACTCATAAATGTATCAAAATAATAATTTTTTATTTTTTAAAAATTATTTTTAATATCAGTAAAACAAATATTGAAGCCATTGTAATGTTTTTAAAGAATTAAAAAAAAAACCTCAAAACTCAAGTAATTAATTTGACTCGGTTCAATAAGTATAATAATTTAGTAATATGATGTAAAAAACATCAACAACAACATATAAACCAAGCCACACGCATGATGATCAACTCAAAATAAATAAAAGCTTTTCAATATTATAGAAATATATCATTTTAATATGTTTAAAAAGCTTTCATGACCTTATTTGATAATAAATTAAAAATTAAATGAGAACATAATAACCCTATAAAAAATAAACTGAAAAAAAATATGAAGCTTAATTCTAAGTAAATTAAATGTTAAAAAATAAAATTGAAAGTAAAAAACCTAACCTCAGTCTACCCGAGCCAACCTGACAAATACTCAATATATTTGTGAAAAGAAAATTGAGTAGAACAACAAAAAACAAATATTTGTGTTAATCCAGGTTAACCCTCTAAGTCGCAACGCTAAACATCAGATCGAAATAAGTGAAAAAAAAAGAAGCACGAAGCTTGTTAATCCTCGACCAACCTAACATTGAAAGATAAAATTAAAAAAAAATTAATTTTAGAAAATGACTGAAATCAACCTGGAATAATATTAAAAAACCATGATCGAGTCATGAGGCTAGGACTGACCTTATAAAGACAAACTTGAAAAACCCACAAAGCTGAATCCCCAATCAACAAAATATTGATGGATAAAAATAATAAAAAATCAATAAAAAAAAGCATAAAAAACAAAACAAATAAAAATCAAGTGAACAAGGATCAAATTTAACATAAAAAATGAAACCAAATGTTTAAGGATGGAAAAAAAAATCAATTAAGAAGGGGATTAAAAAACAAATAGTAATAAAAAGAATGGATACCAGGTTTAATATAAAAAATAAATAAAACCAAATGTTAACCAATAAAATTAAAAAATAAATAATCAAATTCAAAATATAATAAATCATAATAAAAAAATAAAATTAAATTTGATTAAAAAAAACATATCACATGGCACCTTTTAATTTTGGCAGACATTCTAGAGGAGAGGAGAGAGAAAGAAAAGAGGAGAAAAAAATCACCAGAACCCAACCGTTGCCTCACCATCAACACGCGTCAGACCACTCGGAAGAGCGCAACGTGATGCTTCAAACAACATCGTGGAAGCTATTGTTTGGTCACTAAACGACTCTTTACGCGCCGCCTCATCATTCGTGAATGTCTCATTCTTGTCAGAACATGTGTTACACGAGCTAGGCCATTTGTCCTGCACATTTACCCCAGGCTCCATGTTTATTTTAGTTTTAATTTTGGTTTTTCGATACCTAGGAAGCGTTTGTTTCTGTGTTTGTAATTGTGTTTTGGCAAATTTTAAATTTTTTTTTTTTATTAAAATTGAGTTACAGTTGTACTTTTTGGATCGTTTTGATGTGCTGATGTCAAAAATAATTTTTAAAAAATAAAAAAACATCATTTGCATGTATTTCGGCACGAAAAGCTATTTGAAAAGCAACCGCTACCACACTGCCAAACACACTCTTAATTGTTTTAAATCAGCTGAAATTTTGTTCCGTTTGCAAAACCAATTTTTGGTCCCAAGCACCAAAGATTCCCCTTGATATTGCAAGATCACCATATCAATACAACTTAAAAAAAATATATTAAATTAATTATCAAATAAAATCAATATGAAAGGTCCAAATCAGGACAAAAAAAAATTAAGGGACCAAGCATAAAAAAAAGACGCGAACTTTTTTTTTGGCTATACAAATCAATCCATAATATTAACAAAAAAAAAAAAAAGAACTAGATATTTTTTTAAGCTTTAAATTGTATCTTGAAAACTCTGATTATTTTAAATTAATTAAATTGAATTTTGCTTTGCCAAATAAAAAATTAACCAAGTTACAAGATATTTTTTTAATACTTTAAAATCCTTAAATGCATGCATGAAAATCAAATAATCAAAACCAAATAACCAAAACCAACCATAAATAAAAGCAATTTTAAAAGATCAAATAAGGAAAAAAACAAAATTAAGGGATCACAACGTGAAAAAGAAACACTGTTCGAATAAATAGTACTCCCCCTCGCAGTCTGCTATGAAAGACTGAGGTGACTTAGTTTTTTATTTTTATTTGATAATATAAAAACGATCAGTTAGTTTTCCATGAAAATAGAATATGCTACTCTTTTATATTTTAACATTATTTGAGTCCTTTTCTTTTCTTTTTCTTGCAGTCTTGCAATTTTCTTTCAATCAAATTCTACCTTCTTCTTCTTCTTTATTTATTTGAGATTGAAGCAAATTCCACCCTTGTTATCTCTCAAACACAAAAATCTTTCCTTAGCCCCTCCAATCTTGGTATAGCCACCATCCTGGCTCCGTCACAACTTCATCTTCTGCTCTGTTCCGGTTAAATTCTTCACCGTGAATTCACTTTTCTAGCAAATTACGTGCTCACGGAGAAAGTAAATCAATCAACTATTTTGTTTGCATTTCATCCATTGATCTTTAAGATATATAATAAATTCGGCTCCCTTTGAAATCCACTTATCATCCATTCATCTTGTTAGATCTCAGAAAATATAATAATTCATGAAATTATTTTATCTTCTTTGTATTGCCATTCTTTTTTAGTGTGTATTTGTTTTTTAGGTAGTTTTTGTGGTTATAATTTTTAAAAAATAAGTTTTAAAAAGTGTGGCTAGATATGGTTAATTAGATTTAAATACGTGTTTGGTAAAAGTTGTGGTTAAGGTTTTTGTACAACAAAAAAACATGTATAAAATGCTTGGTAGTTATGTGGTTAAGGTTGTTTTTCAAAATGCTTTTTACTTGGAAATGCATTAAAATAATATATTTTTATTTTTTAAAAATTATTTTTTATATTAGCGCATCAAAATAATCTAAAAAACATAAAAATATATTATTTTAAAGCAAAGAAAAAAAAGAAAAAAATCAATTTTTTTTAAAAGCGCATTTAAAACACAAAAACAAACAATATTTTACAAAATTTAATTAAAAAAATATATAAAAACTGCTTTATAAAAATTACGTTTTAAATTTTATTTTTTAATGAACATCATAGTATAAAATATAATTTTTATAGTTATTATATTTTTTATACCATAAATATAAAAACAAGCGCAAAACAAACATTACTTTAATTAATTCTTTGGAGATATTGTGAGAAAATATCTGTATTATTTAAACCCAATTTATGCAGATAGATGTGCTCAATTTCTTTCTCCCTCATGTCGAGGTGACAGAAAATAATAATTATATTAAATGTGACGCCATTACTGGAGTCCAAGCTCTAGGAGCACGATGCCCGACGCAGACCTTTCGTTTTCACAACTTTTAGCTTCAGGCAAACAATGCTATCTCCGTTACCTTTTCTGTGGTGTTTGATGCCAAAGTAGACTCGAAATTCCGACCTCGGCTCGCGATTCGCCGCCGAGAAGATTGATTGCCTTATAAAGCCAAAACACTAGATTGGATTGTTGAACAATTAGGCAAGCAATGGAAGAAGTTGAGCATGCCATCCTCTAAAAGGAACTCGGCACCGGCCAATTGCTTGGTTGAGTTGTCTGCCAACAACCTAGTTATGCCGGTCCATTTTAATGACAAGGACATTAATTTTAAAGGAAATTACTTATATGTGCTGAGAAAGAGCAAGTATATTCACGGAATTTATTAAATCCAATGTGATTGTAAAGTAATTTTATAATTTGATTTCAAATATAATTGATTGAATTAAGTTCATCTAGATTGATTAAAATAATATGGTGTTAAAAAAAATATTATAATTTTGTTACAAGAATAACTCAACCTAGACTATAAAAACCAGTGGACTTGTAGTTAATTTGCTTAGCTACACTAGGAGTTTAATAATTTTAATTTAACAAAAAATAAAAAACTTTAAAAAATGATGGATTTAACAGCTATGTACCCTGCATTTATGTACTACATGGTTACATGACATAGAGAGAGAGAGAAAGACATTTTCTTGTAAAAATAGGTATAGCATGAGGAGTGTTTAAATCTTATTTATTTTAAAAATATTTTTTAAAAAAATATTTTTTTTATTTTTGTCTTTAAAATAAAAATTTTTTAGTGTTTTCTAATCATTTTAATGTGTTGATGTTAAAAATAATTTTTTAAAAATAAAATAAAATATTATTTTAATATATTTTTGAATAAAAAATACTTTGAAAAAAAAATACATCCACATTTTTAAACATATAACATAAAACTTCCATTATACTTTAAAACTATGATTTTATTCAATATTTTTTTAGGGTAACAGTGTAATAACTTTAAATAATTAAGGACCTAATTTAAATATCTTTAACTACCTTCTCTTTAATATGCAGACAAGTGGTCAACTTTCAAAAGTTGCCAGGCACAAATGTACCATTGAATGCGATGGCAGAAACGTAGTTTTGTGAAAGTTCGTTGCCAATTACTAAAAATCTAACCAATTAAAAAATAAAAATTATATATATTATTTTGATATATAATAATTGTTACTATAACACCAAGCATGCTCTAAATATATCATAATTTACTTTTTCTTTTTTTTCCCTCTCCTTCCATGTTGCAAAAAGACAATGGATGGCATCATTAGTTACAACCTAGCAAATGATACTCTAGCATTCTTGAAATAATTGTTAGAAAATATTTTGGGTAATCAATAAATATTTACAATAATAAAATATTAAAAAGTACCTCAAAATATTTAATGATTTTTTTTGATAAATACATGTCATATCCAAATTTATTTTTCTAAAAAATAGAAAAAAATTAACTATCACAAAAATCCAAAAATTCAAATATTGTCTTGTAATTTTATACAACCTAGAAGGTAGAGCATGTTTGTTTTTGCGTTTTAAAAATATTTTTGAAAAAAATTAAATTTTTTTATTTTTTATTAACTTTAAATTAATATATTTTTAGTATTTTTAAATTATTTTAATATATTAACATTAAAAATAATTTTTTAAAAATAAGAAATATTATTAATATATATATTTTAATACAAAAATTTATTTAAAAAACAATACTGCTAAAAAAAATATAACTATACTATACTGCTAAAAAAAATATTTAAAGCCAGCAACCCGGCAGCAGTTACTAGGAAAAATGGATCACATATTGTCGAGGCTTTTTTTCACGAGAATCACATTATTGCCATAAGATTCTTAGCACATATGATCTTTTGAAAAACAGGCCACGCGTCAGTTTGACAAGGAGAAGGTGATGGGGAGAAGGAAGAGGGAGGATTGATCTCGAAACCGATTGTGTTGGTTCTAACAGAACTGGATTCGTAGCTGAATTGCTTCGAATATAGATCCAATCAAATCTTTTTGTTGATTAAAACCCGGTCAACTCAATCATGACCAAATCATTAACTTTGTGTGAAAACAATTCGATTTTTTTCACTTTCTACTTTTGCACTAATTTTTGGAACACGTGATTAACAAGACAGTAAATTATCTATCTAATATAATGTACTGACACTATCGAAACATTAATAATTGACATATTATTTTATTTTTTTAATTATTTAATATTAGATTATTTTAAAAATTATGCTTTGTAATTTTTTTTATTTTTTTTATTTTAATATATACCGGTTTCATGGATTTAGTTTTTTCTTCTCGATTTCAACATTTAATGGGACTTCATAATATTTTTTCGGTTTGCTTTCTATGAATTTATTCTGATCTTGTAATCCATATCATAGGTTTAATAGGTTAACCTCGATTAACTTGATTATTTTTTTTGCTTTTTTAAAATGAATTTTTTTTCGATTTCATCTTTCAATATTGAGTTGGTTGGAAAATCGGCCATGTGATTTTCTAAATTTATTTTTTATAAGGTTACGTCAATTTCATGACTCAAATTATGGGTTTGTTAGGTTGACTCGGATTAACTCTGGTTATTTTTCGTGATCCTTTTTAAATTGGGTTTAATATATATTTTTATATTCTTTATATAAGGTTGTCTTGATCTCATTTATTCATATTATGCATTTGACATGTTGACCCGAGTTGATTCTATTTATTTTTTGAATTAATTTTTTTTTTCAATTTGCTTTATGTGGAGTTATCCTAATCTTAGAGATTTTTTTAAAAACATATTAACCTTCAATATTTAATTTGTTGGAAATAGATTTTTATTTGTTCTATTTATTTTTATAAAATTATTTTTGTCTTATGATCCATGTCGCAAGTTTAACAGGTAAGCTTGAGGTAACTCGAGTTATTTTTTTGTTATTTTTAATTATTTTTTTATTTCATCATTTAACGTTGGATTGGTTGAAAACTAAACTTCATAATATTTTTCAATTTACTTTTAAAGGCGTTATATTGATTTAATAATCCGGATTGCACATTGAGCAGGTTAATATATGATAACTCAAGCAATTCTTTTTATCTAATATTTTTTTATTATGTCATTTAACATTAAGTTGATTAGGAATTGACATTCAAAATTTTATTTTAATTTGATTTGTATAAGGTTGTTATGATCTCATGACTCATGTCATATATTTAATATATTAATTTAGATCAATCCAATATATCACCATAGCAATATATTTTTTAAAAATGTCATTCAACATGACACCATGCTAATATTTTTAAAAAAATACTATTCAATATGCATCATATTACATAATTTTGGCAATGTTTCTTTATAAGCTTGGAAAAATATAACAGGGACAATTAATTTTGACAAGTTGGTCAATGTACATATAATAGGAGCAACTCTCAAATCATTCACCGAATAATAATTTCAGATAATGTATTGAAATATCAACAATACAATTATTTTTTATTATTTATCAACATGTATGCAATTATTTATCATCATTTATTAACAATATAAAATTTTTACATCAACAATTAATGTAATTATTTCTTGTAATTTACTAACATCAACTTACAAAAAATTATTAGGAGCATGGGTTGGCAATTTGCAATAAAAAAAACAGTAAAAAGACTGTAGAGACAAGGAGAAAATGTTTCTAGATTTTTGGTGGAGGATTAGATTGTGTTTTGAGTAATTGGAGGCTGGATTTCCTGGTTTCTACATTTTATTAGTTTGCAGGAGCAGCAACCATATATATATATATATATATATATATATATATATATATCATAATTACGATTCAGAATTACAGTAATATTATGTAACCATTATTTCGAATAACGGTTTAACTAAATACAGGTACAGCCATGAGAAACACTTCGTTCGATGTTTACTAACGCCATGATTACAGCGTAGCAACCCAAGTTGAAAAAATCGATCAATGAACCGTACGTGGCAGACAATTTCTCTAATTTAATCCTTAAAAAATATTTAATATTATATATAAGAATATTAAATAAAATAGAATTTAAATCACGGGGAGTCAGCCATACAGCAACAACGACCATTCGATTGAACTATAATGATTTATCAATGGCTAGGATGAAACTTGGGTGACATTAAGTGAAAATCCATTATTAAAGATAAATAAAACTATTAGAAAGGATAAATAAAACTGACTTTTATTTATTAAATTTTAAAAGAGTTGTTTTAAAAAAATATTTTGGTTGAAATTTTACTGTTTTCAAAAACAGGATTTAAAATTTTTTGTAATTTAAAATAATTACTTTTTAATTTGGAATTAGAAAACTCCTACAAAACCTCCAAATGAATTCACAATTTAAATATTTTATAGATTAAGCATAAGCTGGGCTCAGGTTATAGCTTTGTCATGGACTCCAGCTTTCGTTATAGGCCTGACTTGACCCGGAGAGGCCCGTTTTAAGGATCCGTCTCGCTATGTTTAGCCCGCCTTTGTTTTCCCAATTTAAGCTCCATGAATAAAATCATCTAGGGTTCTTTGGGTTTCTTCATTCTTCTTGACTCCTCCTCCTCCTCCTCCTACTAGCGACAGTAAGCCTCTGCTTTCTATCATTCATCTAGGGTTGCCTTTTTTACCTGTTCAAGAATACATAGGGTTTTGTTTTTTACTGCTGACAAATAGTTTTCAGTGTTAATCTTCAACATTTCATGTATCTTGGCCATGCGCTTGCTGATTCTTCACTCTAGGGGTTCTATACGTGATTCTGTATTGTTCCATATGTTTATGAATGTTTGTTACTTACGAAGTATATTGTTAGATGTTGTCGTATCATGAATGTGTCCTGCCGCTTTTGCCGATGTTTCTGGAGGAATTAAAATGATTAATCATTGTATTGATAGAGTTTCTGATTTCGAGACACGTTAAGGTTGCTGGTTCTTGATGATATGGAGCTAGATTTTGTCTGCTTTTCTTGAGTTGATCTGAAATAGTGAAATTAGAATGTAGTTGTTAGCTACTACCTATTTTCTTTGGTGTCAGGCTGATTGTTGTTGGTTCCCTTTTGTTGTTTTTAATTTGATTCCAGGAAGAAATGGGGAAGGAAAAGAAAATTCTTGCCGGTGAATCAGGTCCTGATGTTGATATTAAGTCTCTCATTCATCAAAGTTCATTGTTTTTTGACAAGTTGATTGAACTCATCCCTGCTAAGTTCTATCTACCAACTGATGAGAAAGAGAAGCCATGGTTTCACGGCCTTAGTAAGGGTGCTAAAGCTTCGGCAAAGAAGGAAGCAAGGGAAAACATCAAGAAAGCAAGGAAAGATCGGCTTGACCCTGAGAAGTCTTCTACAACAACCCTTGATTTGTTAATGCAAAATTTGGAGAAAGAAAAATCAAACAGTGAGAGTGATGGTGTTGAAGTGGAGATCAATCCAATGATGTCTGGTTTAGAAAACGATGACCAATCAGTCACATATGAAGAACTCCGGCAACGGCTTCGTCGTAAAATTGAAGAGCTTCGAGGAGATAGAAATTGTGGAAGTTCAGAAAAAGCCAAGTGGAGGAAGGAGAAGAGAGGGATTGAGCAAAAGAAACGGAAGAGGGAATCTGGGTCTGGAGAAAAGAATCATGTCCCGAGTACTTCATTGGAAAGGGTGGAGAAGGATGCAGAAGAAGCTACAAAGGAGCTCAAGTTTAGTCATGTTAAAATGGGCACTGAAGAAGAGTATGGGAAGAAGAAGAAGAGGAAGATTTCAAAGTTAAAGGAGCTTGAAAAGGCAAAAGAATTGGAAGAAGCAAAGAAAGATCCAGAGAAAGGGGGTGTTATCTCAAAGAAGCATTCATGGAAAGCAGCTACAAGTAGAGCTGCAGGAATTAAAGTTCATGATGATCCAAAGCTTCTGAAACAGAGCTTAAAGAAGGGTGAGAAGAGGCATCAAAAGAATGCTGAGAAGTGGAAGGAAAGGATTGAAACCCAGCATAAAATGAAAGCAGAAAAACAGCAAAAGAGATCAAAGAATATAGCTGGCAGAATTGAGCAGAAGAAGATGCGGAGGATCGAGAAGAGAGAGAAAAAGCTCATGCGGCCAGGTTTTGAAGGTCCTAAACAAGGTTATATCAATGAAGGTTCAACTTGAGGTGCCTCAACTCGGAAGTTTGTTGTGTTGTGTTAGTCTCCTTTTTTTGTTTGTCCAATTATCCTCGCTCTATTTTTTTTCCTGCACTTTTCATAGTTTTGTATTAAGCATGGTGTTGCTGCCATCCGATGGCTGTTCTAGCTAGAATGTTTGTTTACCCGCGTTTGTTTTTGAGTTCACAAGCTCTGCTCTGACTGTTATGCTCGTGAGGAGATGTGGTTTAAATTAATTTTTTTGGGAGATTAGGAGATAGACTGAAAACATCATGGGTTGAAACTTGAAAGTGGAAAAGAAAAACTAGAGTATTACACAACAGTTCATAGAAAGGCTAGTTCAAAGTGGATTTAAATGGAGGAGGCTAGTCTGTATAACTGTAGTCAGTTTGTGATTGAGATATTGATTAGAGTTTGTAATTCTATGTTGACCGATAAACACTACTTTATTTGTTCGGTCGGTATCTGGATATTTGCAAGCTGAACAAGTACTGCCTGCCCTAGGAGTAGAAATGTTCAGTGATAGTCTCTCCCTATCTCACCTGGTAATGTTTTCCCCTTACAGTTCTTTCACTTTTTTATGGTGAGAGTGAATCTTTCTTTCCTTTTCGTTTATTATCTCTCCTTCAAATTAATAGCCTTTTTCTCTAATAAATATGGTAGATAGATTATCAAGTATATGCTTCAAGTTAAATGAAAATTATGTTGAGAGCGTTTGTCTATGTCTAAAGTATATGTGGATTGTTGAGGAAAAGGTTTAAATGAGTACCACACGGGCCAAACCGAAACCTTATACTCTTGTTTCTAGGATTATTGTCCAAATATCTTCACTCATTCTATACTTTTCGGTGCTGCCTCTATTATATGCTTACATTCTGCGGCGCCACCTGTATGACGCTCTGACATTGGCACATCTCTGACAACATTTACTCCACGTCTTGTTTCAGAAGTCAAAATGTTCTTATAATCTGTTTCTGTTCTTCTCGTTTCTTTTCATTGAGAAAACTTGTGATAAAAGTACTATGATGTTATAAGAATGCACGCACCCCTGTTTAGGCTTTCGCATTGGGTTAATTTTTGCTGATGATACCTCTTAAGCAAGAGAGTGTATCTTGAAGTTGGGGTGGACGGTAAAAGAAAAGCTTCACCGAGAAACATGTTTCGTGCCCTCTCAGGTCTGTTTCCAGGTGAGATATCTTGCTGGGGTTTGGCGATCTGAGGTCCTGCGCCTGCCTCAAGGGACAGAGCCAGAGAGGTGGTGTCTGTAGTGGTACCGATCACAATTCCATGCGAGGTTTCTTAGAGAGTTTGCTGTAAGGTTTTTGGTTGGTTGGAGGGTTGTGTTTCTTTTATCACGGAGGGTGTCTTCCTCTTTAAAGATGAAAGAGCATATACAAAACTAGATTTGCAATACTTCACCAGGAACGAGTGTAATTAGTTTGTTTGTTTTTTATTAAAAAAATAAAAACAATAGGACAAAGTAATTCTCATTACAGAGTCATAGGAATTGGAATCATAAGAGTAAGAGGCGCCTTTCAACTATTCCAGATTAATTGGAACCAACACAAATTACAAATTTAATTGGAACCAGCTTTTTGCAATCTCTGTTGTTTTATTACTTGCATAACAACATTACAAATTTAGGGAGATGAAAATAACAAGTTAAAACAGAGCAAGTCAATAGCCCCAGCCAGGGTATCATGCTACACGCCCATTTAGTTATTCAAATTAAACCCTAGCGCCTGCTACAGGAACAGCACCGCCCTTGTGTATATGTTCACCTGTACCGGCACCGACGCCATAGTCATTGTCACGGTATCCTGGTCCGTACTTGCTGCTAAACATCCCGGCGTGAAGCAACAAGACGTACAGAAGCTGGGTAAATGTCAAAATGATTATAAATGCCTCTACTGCCCGCAGCCTCCAACCTCTGTGGCCTCCTACGTTTATCTCCTTGCACGCAAACCTGAAAACAACAGAGATTGCAAAAATTACCCATCTTCTACCAAGTGGATATGTGTTAGGATGTCGATTTAACGTACCCAAAGGCTAGGGCAGTGATGGCCCAGGCAATCAGCGAAGCTGATCCTGCTGCAGCTAGACTATCACCCCTCCATGCCCTGATGTGGGCGCCACCAACGAATTTGGACACCATGCCAACAACACAAGCTAATATTGCAAAGGTCAGGAAGAATCCTGTTGCTCCATTCCCTCCAAAGCCTGGCATTTTTTTTTTATTAGCCAAACAAAAGAGTTAATTTACACCATAGCCACTAAGGAAACAATGAAGGGAAGCAAAGATGAGAGCAACTGCCAACACACCTACGTGTTGAAGATTAAGGCTGTTTAACCAGACACAAGATGAAGTTATAATTCCTATCTTTAGCTTAAATATATACTCGTTTTTTTCTCTCAACCTTTTGGAGTATTTTCAGGCCACTACTGCGTGAAAGATGAGAGAGAGAGAGAGGCTTACTTGGGTGGCTGGTTTGGCCATTGATGTACCTATTAGTGCACCAGCTAGCAAAGCCCAGGGCAATAGCATACATGAGCAGGTTAAGAAACAGCAATGGAGCTGCTATGTTTCTCCCAAACGTCTGCGCCATTCTCTTTCAACTTCTCCTTTTCTTTTAGCCTCGATTCTTATCTCTTCAAGCTCACAAAAACAGATTCCCGCTTTATACAGAGAGATTCTTTGCACCACTCTTATATATCCTTCTTGCAATTACACTCCAAACTCCTCGCAGTTGCTTCCTTGCCTTGTCAGGGGTTTAGCCGTGAAGCTATAAATAGACGAGCTGAATGTATAGGCACAAGATACGTGTAAGCCAATAAGGCCTTCCATGCTTGCTTTCGATTACAGGTGGTAGGACACTTGTCGATTTTTGCTCTGACGTTTCCCATGAAGCCTTCTTCATC
This sequence comes from Populus tomentosa, assembly GCA_018804465.1. NCBI lineage: Eukaryota > Viridiplantae > Streptophyta > Magnoliopsida > Malpighiales > Salicaceae > Populus > Populus tomentosa. The sequence continues at coordinate 6,244,781 of CM031987.1, forward strand.
CCTGTCTTGGGAATATCTCGAAGTTGATAACTCAGACGGTGCCTATCCGTTGTGAATAATCTGAGTGCCCATCCTTCACTATCAGTAATTACTACATGTTTTAAACTTTTTATTTTTTATTTTTTTTTCAGCAGAAGGTTAATTTCATAGTCCTCCTGCAATTCTATTTTTCCGCTCTAATTATGTGAATATAAGAACCTTTGTGGTTGAAATTATAAATCTTAACTGTATATTTATTTGAGATTGAAATAGTGGCGTGAGTTTAAAATATTTTTTATTTAAAAATATATTAAAATAATTTTATTTTTATTTTTAAAATTTTATTTTTAATATTAGCACATTAAAATAATTTTAAAATATATAAAAAATTAATTTTTTAAAAATACAATTTACATTATATTTCCAAACACTCCTAATAAATTGTGTCTGCTCCTTGAGTGGCTGTCGAGAAAGAATCGATAGGCAATAGCTAGCAAATGTTTTTAGAGCTTCCTATCTAAATGTATTTATGAATTATGTTCTAAGAAAATAAAATAAAAGTATTTAAATAAAATCAATTATATCGATTGTATTTATTAAATAAGTATTATTATATATCATGATTTCTTAGAATTTTTGCTACAAATCTTATAACATGATTGAAAATTGATTTAAATTATTAAATGAAAAGTAAATTATAAAATATCTCCTCTAGTTTTGCAAAATGAATTAAATCTTCTAATTTCAAAAACTGACTAGTTAGTCTCTCAAGCAATGTTGATCACACACAATGGAATTGGTTGGCGGTGTTTCTCAAACCGTGTTCTCATAAAAGTCACAAAGAGAGAGTTTTCTAGAAGCCTGACAGTCTGTCAAATCAAATTTTGTGTTTGTAATTTTAAGTTGTTTTGAATTCCAAATAAAATTCAAACCGCAAAAAATAGATTTGGTTTAAAATTCATGTAAAAAAAAAAAACCAAAGATATCTTTTAACTTAATTAAGTGCTAATTCCAAGTATAAATATATCTTATGAGCTGTCAGGCTTAATTTGTTTTAGCTTAACCAAGTATTGCATCTAGATTTATATTAAATCTAGCGAGTTGATAAATTTAGTAAAGTATTAAGCTTCTGATAATTTTATTAGGTTTTATATTATATTATAAAATTCTGATAATTCAGATATTTTTTTGAGATAAAGATATTATTTTATTTGACACATAAAAAATATTAAATGCTATGGGAAAATATATCTTTTAAGCTCTATCTCCACCAAAAAATAAAAACCATAGGGTATAAAGATTTATTGAATCTTTGAAAACGAATTAACCGTATATTTATTTTCGTGGTATTGAATTGGATGACCTTTCATATTTTCCAAGGGACAGTGATAGCTTCTCCATGTCCAACACATCATCCTAAAGGAGGGACAGTTGAAGGTGGGTTTGTTTTTTTGGATAATTTCTGTGTTCGTTTCAAAAAATATAGCAACATAATTAGTTGAATTTAAATATATATTTGATAAAAATTATGATTGAAGTTTATATATTATAAGAAATATATATAAAATATTTGATAGTTATATGGTTATAGTTACTTTTGAAAATATTTTTTACTTAGAAATGTATCAAAATAATAATTTTTTATTTTTTAAAAATTATTTTTGATATTAATACATCAAAATATCTTAAAACACAAATAAATATTAATTTGAAATAAACAAAAATTAATTTTTTTCAAAATCACTTTCAAAACACAAAAATAAATAAAATTTTATAAAACTCAATTACAATGGCATATAAAAACTGCTTCTAAAAAACAATATTTTAAATTTAATTTTTTAATAAGCTTCATCATAAAAAAAAAAAAAATAATTTAATATATTATCAAACATCTTTTTATATGTTTTGAACCGGAAACATAAAAAGTCCTAGTAAACAAACGCAGCCTGACATTAGCACAAACGCAGCCAGTTGTAGACTCAACTCAAAGCAATTTTGACATTAGCCCAGGCTAAAATGGTTGGTCTTTTCAACGTTCAAACTTCAAAGTGATGGAAAATTGTTATTTTTTAAAATATTTTTTATTTATAAATATATTAAAATAATAATTTTTTATTTTTAAAAAATTATTTTTAATATAAACATATTAAAATCATTTAAAAACATGAAAAATTATTAATTTAAAATAAAATAAAAACTAAAAATTTTAGAAAAAGGAGCGGTATGATTAGCTTGATTTTTAACATAACTTTAATAATGGTCACTGACTAGAATATCAACCTCTGTAGGAGGCTTGTCTTTACTGTTTCCATAGATCAGAAAACGTTTTGCAGATCCAAGCTGCCATAAAATTATCTCGTTAGAACATCAACGACAGTAAATGATTTTTAGCCGATTAAGCTGAAGAGAAACTAAAGAGTTTTCGAACAATTACGAAACAATCTCTCGAGTTGGGATATTTTACATTTTACCCACCAAACAATCTTAAATGCTAAAAATATTTATTTTTATTTTTTTTAAAATAAAAAAACCTAGATAATAAAACATTTGAGATGTTTTAGAAATCCATAATTTTGAAACCCGGCCCAGCATGATTAATCTGGAGCTGAAACCAGATCGAATTAAAAAAAAATTAGATATGACTTGACTAACCTGGCAGGTTAACCCGGTGATTCAGTTAAGCCGGTAAGATCCGTTTATAATTTATTAATTTTTATTTATTTTTTTATTAAAATAACATTATTTTAATTTAAAAATAAATTAATTCAATTAAACTCATGATTCAATAAAAACCCAAAATTTAAATCTTAAACTCAACCGTCTAAAAACTATTACAAGATCACATTTCCTCAAAGTTAGGAGTGTGATGTCCTTGAAAAGCGAGAGGAACAAGAGGAATCATAACGAAGATGTCAATGATAACATAACTACCACAACACTTTAACTCAGGAGTTTAAATATAATTAATATATTATATACGTGATTATGTGCATAATTATTAAAAAAATGTACCAAGTTGTCGAATTGGTCCCAAACGTAATTAATAAACTTTGATAAACGTAGAAAAAAAAATCATGGTGACAAATTAGATATTTTAAATCCCAAATGTAGAATAATAAACTTATTCAAATTCCTCGTGAATGAATCAAGTATAATAAAAACACATCATTTATTTTATTTTATTTTCAACCAAACGCAAATATTATATCTGGGAATTCGCATACCAGCATCACTTAGAAAAAAAAAAATCATGTTGACAAATTATATATTTTAAATCCCAGATGTAGAATAATGAACTTATTTAAATTCCTCGTGAGTGAGTCAAACATAATAAAAACACATCATTAATTTTATTTTATTTTCAACCAAATACAAATATTATATCTAGAAATTCGAATACCAAGCGGGTTTGTTTGTTTTGCACTTATTTTTGTGTTTGTGGTAAAAAAAAATTAATGAGGTATTTAGCAACTATGAAAACTATGTTTTATACCATGGAATCTACAAATAAATTGAATTTAAAATGCAGTTTTTATAAAACAGTTTTTATATATTTTTTTAACTGATTTTTTTAAAATACTGTTTGTTTTTGCGTTTCAAAAGATTTTTTTAAAAAAATTAATAATTTTTTATTTACTTTAAATTAATATATTTTTGGTGTTTTAAATCATTTTGATGCGCTGATATCAAAAATATTTTTTAAAAATAAAAATACATTATTTTAATACATTTCCAAATAAAAAACATTTTAAAAAGCAATCAAAACCACACAACTATCAAATATTTTATAAATATTTTTTTTACATATAAATCTCAACTATAATTTTTACCAAACACATATCTAAATCCAACTAATTACACCTAAATATATATTTTTTCAAAATACAACTATAAAAGCTAGAACTGAAAAAAAAAAATCCCCTTGCCTCGTAAGCGTGCTTTTAGTGTTGAGGGTAGGTGGGAGATGTGCGTGTTTGCATCATTATACTTAATTTATAAAATAAATGGTATGCGAAGCCACCGCTACGCACTGACTTTTTTAGCTTTGGATTAAAACATGCTTTAAAAATGTTTTTTTATTTAATATCAAAAATATTTTTTTAAATAAAAAATATATTATTTTAATATATTTCTAAACAAAATATACTTTAAAAAATAATAACTATAATATTTCTAAATACTCTCTAAATCTCAAATTAGCTAAATGAGGGTGGTGTTTAGAGGATCAAAAGCCTAAAAAACATCTACATCCTTCCTCCTTCCCCCACATCTGATTTAATACTGTGGTTAAATTATATTTTTAAAAAATTAAATTAATTTTTTATATTTTTAAATTATTTTGACTTGTTAATAAAAAAATTAAAAATAAAAAAATATATTTTAACATAATTTTAAATAAAAAATATTTTAAACAAAGCTTTAATCTAACATATCCTTTAATCATAGCGTGCAACACACATTGCTCCAGACAAGGGGCAACAATGATATCAAGAGTAATAAGTAAGGTAATTATTAAAAAATAATATAAATTATATAACATCTTAAACTATTAGGTTGAGGTGATTTTTTGATATAGTATTAAAGTCTTGATAATTAAGAAGTTATAAGTTCGAATCTCATCATCCCAATTTATTTGATAAAAAAATTAAACACAGGGTAAGGTATATCTGTGTAAATTTTAAGTTTAAAAAGTTTTTATTTAAAATAATATTTTAAAAAATAATATAAATTATATATTAAAATTTTATTTAATAGTTTAATTTACTATGTTGAGATTATTTTTTTTGTATAGTAATTGAAAATTGTAATATATATATCTATCTGATTGATAGAGGATGACAGACTAAACAATATTGGACACAGATTTCATTTTTTTATGGATATAAGTTGTTTTTAATAAATAATTATTGCAACGTAGTCACCATCGAATGTCATCATCATAGCATTAATTGAGGTGACGGAACCATGGTTATACTGTTAAAAACAACAGCGACAATAATTCTTATTAAAAATTTTATTTTTATTCATCTACCTTTTAAGACATCTTCTGAAAGCATGTCGGGAATATGGCGGCTTATAATATAATTACATGGATTGAGATTTTTGTGTATGATCAACAATCAAAAATTATATTGATGTTTCTTTACTATATTTGATTTATACATAAAAAAATACTAGTCAAGCGTCGTGTCTTGATATTATAAAAACTTGAATTTTTTTATTTTTTATTTGATTATATATATATATATATATTAGATTTTTTAATTTCATCATTTAATATAAAAAAAAGTTATATTTTTTATATTTTATTTTTTAATGAGATTTTTTTAAAAAAATTATTATTTAGTATCAGGTTGGTGGTCAATTATTTTTTTATATTTTAATTTAAATTATTATACCAAATATAATGATAATGTCAAAAAAAAAAAATTATGATCAATATATAAGTTTTTTCACTTTTCCAAAAATCTTGATCTAACTCGTAGCGGAAACGTGGGCAATATAATAAACTAGTATTATGCTAGAGATGTTGGTATCAAGACTAAAACACTTTTATTATTATTATTATAAGAAAAGAAGAAGAAGAAGAAGAAAGAATATGCTGGTCCACTTGATATCAATAATGGGGGTGTTTTAGTTAATAAATTAAAAATTTATATTCCAATTCAAGAGAATGTGATTCCCTTGAGTAGACGACAATTTCATGATATTTTTTAATAAACCAAACACAGTTTTTCTTAAGATGATGGAGGATGTCTTAATACAAACACTTGTTTTTAAAAAAACAAATATTAAAAAATATTTATTTTTATTTAAATTAATTTTTTTATGTTTTAGAATTATTTTAATATACTGATGTTAAAAATAATTTTATTTTTTTAAAAAAAATTTTAATTATTTTCAAACAAAATATATTTTAAAAAATAATTATTATTATATAAAAGCATGACAACTTACATATGATGGAACACATCAAATATATAATGCATGGGGTATGTGTTATTTTCCCTTTTCTATTCCATGATTTTAAATTATCATGACTGTGGTCAAATTTAATTTATTTTTTATAATTGAATTGCATAAATAAAAATATTTTATTTAATTTTTATATAAAAAAAATTAACAATAATAAAGTCACCACTGAAGTCATTCGCAGCAATCACCTTCATTTTCATTTCTTTTTAAATTATTTTCATTCAAAACAGTGGTCGTTGTCGTTTCTTATTAAACCACCATGTCTCAAAGTTAAAACAAGTAAAGAATATAAAGAAATAAGACAAAAGTATAAATAACATATTTGAAAAGGAATATTAGATTTTTTAAAGTTTATAAAATTACGCGATTGCACTTAATATATTTTTTGAGCTTTTTAAAAATAAAGTAAAATTAAAGCTAGACTCCATCCTTCATTACATAAAATTTCTTTGCGTTAAAATAAAGGAATTAGATCTTAATTTATTATATCTTTTCGTTAAAATAAAGTAATTTGATAAAATTTAAGTTAGACTGCTTCCTTAGAGTATGATTATTTTTTAGATAATTTTTATTGTTGTGATTTGAAAAAAATAAATTTTAAAAAATATATGGTTAGTTGAGGTTAGTTGGATTTAGATAAGTATTTGGTAAAAATTATGGTTGAAGTTTATGTGCAGCAAAAAACATGTATAAAATGTTTGGTAGTTGTGTGGTTGTGGTTGTGGTTGTGATTGTGATTGCGGTTGTGGTTGTTTTTTAAAGTGCTTTTTACTTGAAAATACATTAAAATAATATATTTTTATTTTAAAAAAATTATTTTTGATATTAGCGCATCAAAATGATCTAAAAACACAAAAAAAAAATTAATTTAAAGTAAAGAAAAAATAAAAAATTATTAATTTTTTTCAAAAACACTTTTGAAACGCAAAAACAAATAATATTTTACGAAACCCGGTTAAAAAAACACGTAAAAATTGCTTTATGAAAACTGTATTTCAAACTCAATTTTTTAGTGGGTTCTACAGTATAAAACGCAGTTTTTATAATTACCAGATATTTTACTGTATTTTTTACACCGTAAATACAAAAACAATTGTAAAACAAACACAAGTTAATAATAATAATTTTAAAAAAAATAAAATTGACACACTCGCACAAACTCCTAACACGGATTTTTTACACACAAAAATACAGGTAAGTATATTTTCATGCAATCTTCAAAGAATTATATAAGTGTCGTTTGATCCTTAAATTTAGAATATGTGCAATTACATCGTTGTTTATACAAAATGAAAAAGGAAAACAAATAAAGTTTGCTACTAAGGCCCGAGGCTGAAGTTATAAGAGATTCCGATGAAATCTGAATAAAGGTAAAATGAAGTCAAATGTCAGGATTGAAATAAGAGTGTCATTATAGTGTAACTAAATCTAGATTAGCTAGATAAAACAACTTAATGACTCGGTCAAAGTTAATTTTAATATTAAATCGTTTAGAAGTTGATTTAATCAACTCATAAACCTGTATTTTAATTGTTCCTATCAAAACTTAGGTGAGACATGGCTTGTTTTTCTTCAAAATAACATCATTCTAGCTTTAAAAATTAGTTTTTTAAAAAATTATTATTTTAAAATTGACTCATATAAATCAAAATTGATGCATCTAATTGATGACCTGATTCAAAGAATCACTTATAATCTACCTAACTTTTTTAAAGTGAAGTAGGATGAGACATGACTTGACTTTTTTAAAAGAAAATATTACTTTTAAGTTTTAATTTTTTTTTTTTTAAATATCATTTTGAATTGACTGAATTAATCAAAATTTATCCATCTAACTTCTAGTAGATCTCTCTCGTGATGCACAACTGGTGTACCTGACTTATGACCAGGTTCAAGTAACACTTATGAATTATAAGGTATTTGAGAGTATGGTAGTGATTATTTATTAAAATAATTTTTATTTAAAAATATATTAAAAATATATTTTTTATTTTTAAAAAATTATACTTGACATCAGTATATTAAAATAATATGAAAACATTAAAAATTAATTTAAAACAATAAAAAAAATCTATTTTTTAAAATAAAAAAAAATAAATAAAATCTAAGTTTTATACCATGCATGACGAGATGGTATTAATAGCTTTTTGTCATTTTATTAAGGTACTGTTTTAAAGGGTTTGACTAGTGAGTGCTTGAAGACACCTGTGCGTGGTGGACCTCGCAATCTCTCATGTTTTTACATATTTCCTCAATCATACCACATCACTGTAAGAAAAAAAATCAATTATAATTTTCAATTTATTTATATTTTACATTTTTTTCTTAAATATTTTCTTGTAAATATTTATGATAATGTTTGTTGCCCGTAATACGTTGGCTACTCATTGATTTGAATGTATTTTCGGAAAAACAAAAATTAAATTCCCATAACTTACCATCTGAATTGTAATTTTTTATTTTTTACTAACATGAATATTCAGGCCAACTTATATTTATCTTAACTAATTTTATAGACCCTGAAATTAATAATTATAAAAATTTCAAGTGATTTTAACATTTGTGAGATTCAAACTAATGATCTCTAATGATTAAATTTTGAATTTGACAAATTAAATTATATTTTTTATGACTAAATTTATTACCTTTCTTTTTTCTGGATAAATTCACTAGCCTGCAAATTAACATTGTACTCTTATTTCTAAATTAATAAAAATATCCATTTTTTTCTTCTTAATATAATATTTAATTTGATTTATAAGTAAGCTATCATGTGCAATTTATATAATAGTTGATTTTAAAGGGGAAATTAGATACATAGCTTCATTGATAGACTAAATGTTACAATTATTTAATCTTTTAATGTAAGGGTAAGATTAAAAAAATGAGTATTACATGATTGATAGGTTTTTTCCTTTATTTAATTACTTTGAAGCAACACAATTAAAAAAACTAACAGGAAAAAAAAACTAATTTTCATTTCTCAGCTTTATAAAGAAAAAAATTCAAATTAGATAATAAATTTTCATATTTGTTTTTGCATTTCAAAAACGTTTTTAAACAAATTTAATTTTTTTATTTTTTTTCTTTACTTTAAATTAATATATTTTTAATGTTTTCAGATTATTTTGATGCGCTGATATCAAAAATAATTTTTAAAAAATAAAAAATAATATTTTAATATATTTAAAAGTAAAAAGCATTTTAAAAAGTAATCATAACTATATTTTCAAATAATTTGTGTCGTTTCTTTATTCTCCGTGAAACAATCCAAGTAGCTGATAATTCACAATAAGCAACAATGTAAGAGGGTTTTAAGTTTAAATACTCAACAATATCTTATTAAATATTTTTCTTTAAAGTAATATAAAGGAAATACTGAAAAATCAAAATTATTAAAGTACATGACAATTTTTTTATATATATTTTCTCATGCTCAATATAATTCTGATCCAACTATTGTTGTTAGTAATCTCAAAGGTGAATTGTTGCTTTTTAGGGCGAGGAAAAAAAATCCTCTTAGACAAAAGTTAATTTTGAAGTACTTAACAACAATCAAATAAATTGAATAAAAGCACTGGAACCAATGAAAGTTTTGAAAACCCATGTATTTTAAAAATTATTATTGGCATATATTAATATATATATATATATATATATATAAAAAAAAAGTTTAAAATTTCAAATGTTAATATTAACCAGACATGGATTTTAAATTTTAATCAATTACTAAATAAAAAAACACTGTGAAAATATCCATTTATGCCGGGTTTAAATTTTTTGCTGTTTTTTGATCGTGTATTCAATATGAAAAAAGAATTATGTATTCCCACTCAATCAAGAAATGACAGATGGACCGCGTAAAAAGATGTTAATATCCTTGTGGGCAAAAAAGCCATTATATTATTTCAATAAGCAATGTAAATGATTTTTTAATATGAATAATTTACTCAATTTAATTATCTAAAATTAAATTTATGTCCGTTATAATTGTATTCAAGTGGAATATACAAAACTATTTCTTCAAAAAAAAATTGGCCCTGAAAAATACGAGCAAAGGATATAGATGATGAGGTATTTTGTTTGGTGGTAAGATGAATAAAACTATAAAAGTAAAGCAAAGATTTACACGGCCTCCTATATTTTTAAATTTGGAGGGATTGAAAATTACATGCGAGGAAGGACGCGAGAGTGAACCTTTACTTAATATATATATATATTAAAAAATAATCTACATCATAATAAAAGTTGAAGCCTAATTTATTAAGTGTAGTTTGTGACACATAAATTGACTTATATTTCAATTTATATAGTCTAAGAAAAACATAATGCAACTCAAGTAATATTTTTTTCTCGAACGGTAAATAAATTATTCCTGTCATGATCATGATTTTCACCTGAATTTTTAAAAATATTAATTAAATAATTAGTACTTTTTTTTTTTACCAAAAAGCAAATATGTGTGTATGTATTGTAATTGTATTATTAGATAAAATACAACATAAAAAAACTATAAGATACAAAAATAATAATTTCTAAATTCTAAGTGCTATTCACTCAAAAATATATTAAAATAATAATTTTTTAAAAATTATTTTTAATATCAGCACATCAAAATGATATGAAAATATTAAAAAAATATTAATTTGAAGTAAAGAATCAAATAAAATAAAATAAAATTTTAAAAAATATTTTTAAAACATAAAAATAAATAGTAAAAGAGAAAACAATAAAGTCATGATATAATAAAAACAAATTAAAGAAATTATTTTTAAAAGATATACATGAGAGTAATTGTACAGTTGATAGTTGGAATGTGCTGATTTTCCAAATTCTCGTAGAAATTGTTTCTTGTAAACTTTAATTTTATTCTGTTTAAAAATATAGAAAAGTAGATATTTAGTTTGAAAAAAAAAGTGAGTGCTTGGCCTTTAACCGATACGGCATAAAAAGACTTTTTGTTTTTTTAGGTAATTTTTTACTTAATTTTGTCTGCGTGGAAAGATACAAAGCAGGGGAAAAAAAATCCTCTAGTGATTACCAAAATTAAAAATGAATAAAAAAAATAAAAAACTGAATAAATAAAAATAATAATAATTGAAAAACCAAACGATGAAAAAAAATTAATTAAAATTTTAAAAAAATCAACCGGTTTGATTTTTAAGTTTTATAAGCCTGAAACCAGAAAAACTGAATTGAACCGAACCCAAACTGAAAAAAAAAAAACCAAGCCAGATAAAAAAAATCGAGCCAAACCGATATGAACTGATTTTGTCATAAAAACCAAACTGAAACCGGCCGATTTGAACCTTTTTCAGTTTGTTTTTTTTAAATCAATTTAGTTATTTTTTTTAATAAAAATCAAACCAAAAATAATCAACACTAACCGAAACTATATAACAAATAGGAAGATCACTTTTTAAACAGACACAGGAAACTATTAATTGTGAAATTATATTTTTATCCTCTGAAAGAAAAATGAGAAGCCTAGGTTTTGAAGATAATTTAATCTTTTTAATGGCTAATTGATCTTTAAATAATTATCACAGGTATATACATTATTTCTACTTTTTAGGAAAATAAAATAACTAATTTATTTTCCATGTAAAAAAAATTAAAATTATTGACCAGAGTGTTTCTATCTTTTATCTGTTTATAGTACAGTAAAAGATATTTTTGCCCTTTAAGATTGGAAAAAAAAAAACAAGACATTCATCCAATGAGGATTACATTCTTTCACAAAGGTTTTTTTTTTTTTTGACTTCACAGAGGGAATTTAGTCTTTTATATTTAATAATTGATTTTTATATTCAAAATATTCTTTAACATATGTAAGGCCCCGTTCTTTCTAAGATGCAAGCAACACCTAAGCGATGCAAGCAACACCTCTTGTCGAACAACCCTTCTTTTTAGTGTTGTTGGAAGCATTACCACATTTTTTTTCTTATAATATGGCACATAACAGTAGTGAATAGGTGATTTGTTATCGATAATGTTTTCATTATTTTTTTTTTCCTTCCTAAAAAAAATACATGTAAGTTATTTTATATTTTTATTTTAATTTTAGTCCTTGTTTTTTTAATTTTTAATTTTTATTCTTAACTCTTTTTAACAATTTTATTTATTTTTAATTTAGTCTTTTAACAATCTGTCATGTTTATTTTTTTCAATTCAATCTTTATTCTGTTGATTTTATTTTTTTAATCTTTTTATTAAAGTTTTATCGGTTTTCATTTTCATAATTTAATCAAAGTTTATAAAGTATTATTTTTTCAATTTAGTCCTGGTTCTTTTGGTTTTTTTTCCTTTTGTTAAATTTATTTTTTTCTCAATTTAACCCTCAAATCAAAAATCTTTTGTTGCCCTCTAATTTATTTTTTATTTTAATTTTCACCATAATTCTTTTAATTACCGTCTTTTTTTTAGATTCTTTTGTGCAATTTAATTTTTTTTATGGTTTCATCCTTCAACGTTTTAAATCCTTTATGGTGCTTCTGGTATAACAAATCAGGTCATGAGTTTGAAAAGTTAATGTAAGTCAATATCGTGTTGTTTTCTCATTCCCCCCCTAATTTCATTGCTTGAAATTGTTTTTTTTTTAAATGTTAGTTTTGTGGTTTTCTTCAATTTTTTTATTGGATTATCTCAATCTCATGATTTGAATCACGGGTTTTACAGATTAACTCAGGCTGGCTTGCCTCTTGCTGCCCAAGTTACATGTTTGTCGTCCTAACTTGGGTTGATTTAAGCCTTTTTATTGTCCATTTTTTTAATCTAGTTTTGTACTTTCAAGGTTTTAATTTTAATTTATTATGATCTTTTTTATATAAAAAATTTATCCGCTTACTATCATTGTTTTTTTATCATTTAATTAAATAAAACCAATTTATTAAACTTGGTCGGGCTTGCAACACAAGTTGTTTGTTTTTTTTAGACGAGCTTTGTGACACCTGGATTATCGCTGCCTTTTTCTTATTTTCTATTCTAGTTTTGGTTTTTATTTTAATTGTTATTTTTTTAATACAAAATTTTTTAAATTTATATTTTAATTAATATCCATCCTCTATGATTTTTTATATTTTTCTTGTTTAGCTTTTCTTAATAGAGATTTAAAAAAAAAACACTTATTTTTATATGTATTTAATTTTTGAAAATATTATTTTTATTCACACACACACACACAATATATATATATATATATATATATTTCTAGATAATATTTTAATATGTACAGCTTTGCATAATATTTTTTTTATTCAATTAGTTTCATGTGCGCGCCTATTTCTATTATTATTTAATTGGATGAAAAATTTTTTTTAATAAACAAATGCATAAACACAATTAAATAAATATTTCATGTTGTTGGATCAAATGTCTTGATCTATATCTATTTTTTAATTTTTTTTAGTTATTATTGATGACTTTTTTTCTTTATTTATTTAAACTTACAATTCTTTTATGTAAAAAATATATTAAAAAGTATGCATGTCAAAACTTTTTTTAAAAAATATAAAAAACGATATAAAACATATGTCAAATAGCTAGTTTTTTTTTTCCAAACCTCCTCATAGTAAATAGTTTATTCCTTTATTTTTTCATATAAAGTAGCTTGCAAGTTGCAAATTCAAATGGCCACTTTATGGGATTGAAAATAATTTTAATAAAGTACTAGATATGTAACCTGTACTACAACGTGGCCCTACCGAAAAATTTTATCATACAAAAGATATCAAAATGATACAAATATTTTTTAAAAAATAAATTTATGATTATAGTCATTGACACGAGATAAAAAAAACAATGAAAAAAAAGCTCAAGTAAAACCTGGTAAATTTATTGAATCCATGACCCGTGATACGATATCGATAACTCTATGAAAAGAAAAGGTAAAAAACCAAAGAATACCAATTCTGGACTACCCTTGTGATGATGGATGAAACAAATAAAAAATAACCGAAGCCAACTAGATTTAATTTTCAGAACTTGCGACATGATTATGAAACTGAAACATAGCATAAGAGATAAATTCAAAAAAATAACATATTAAATTTCCTAACTAACTAGAATAATAAGAGATGAGCTTGAAGAAAAAAAAATGATAAGAAAGAAAAATAAACATAGTAATGAAAAGAATAAGAATCAAATTTGATTTAAAAAATAAAATCATAAATATTGAATTAAAAAATAATTTTAATTCAAAAAATGATAAGAAAAACAAAAAACAATGATAAAAAACGAGTACTAAGTTTTATATAAAAATTAAATATTAATGGATAAAATTAAAAAAAAACTAGATCAATAAAGAATTTAAAACCAAATACATTACAATTAAAAATATAAAAATTAAATTTAATATAAAAATTAAATAAAAAAAATAAAATTAACTTAATAAATAATTCGAGAAGAATTATATTACAATAAAAAAAACTTGATTTAATTCAACAAACAAGTAATCATACTTTTTATTTATTTTGCAAAGGGTGTCATGTTTTTACGGAGAGGAGAGAGAAAGATTATTTTAATTGTACGCGCCTCATAAAATATTTTAGCTTTTGTTATTAATTTGCGAATAAAATATTTTTTTCCTAGGGGTTTTTTAACACATACCTTTGAAAATATTGAAACGTTTGTAGGAGTTGTTGCCCCACCTGCACCCCATGTTTCTAACATGATAGGAGAAGTGGACTTCTCATGGTATGGTGGAATATTGTTAACTATTATTTTTTAAAATATATTTTTAAAATGTATTGAAATAAATTTTTTTATTTTTAAAAATTATTTTTAATATAAATATGTTAAAATTATTTTAAAACACTAAAAATATTAATTTAAATAAAAATAAAAATAAAAATATTTTAAATTTTATTTAAAAATACTTTTAAAATTTAAAAACAAAAAGGATAGTGCATTGATAAAGTGCGTAAATTTAAAGGAATGAGACTGGACTATAGATTGGATTAGATGGATAGATTTAAAGGACAGGAGATATATATATATATATATATATAGACTTGATCTGTCAACAACTTTCTTTTATATTTGGCAATCACGAAACATGACAGAACAACACGATATAAAAGATATCATCATTTTGATACTGTCTCGTGTATACATACATATATAAAAAAATCTAATTGTTTGTAAATGATATTCTAGGCTTTCATTAATAAATTAAAAATGAGTAATATATATATATATATATAATATAATATAATATAATTTTACATTTTATTGCTTATTTGTTTCATCAATAAAAAAATTAAGTTTTAATTTTTAATTGAAGTATTTATTTTATTTTGTTTTATAAGTTCAATTAATATAGATAATATATTATTTTAAAGGCTCATATAGCTTATTTTTTAAATAGTCTTTTATTGTATTAATATATTATTTAATAATTTATTCATATTTTTAAATAAAATCTCATCACTAGAAGAAATAAAATTATTATTCTTAAATTTAAATAATTATGTTTATTCTATATTTTTTTATTCTTGAAATACTTAATGTCTTTTATTTTAAAAATAAATATGCGTGTTTAATTTTTAAAAATAAGTATTTATTTAATTTATTTTTAAAATAATTAATTATTCATTATCACATATAAATATTATAAAAAAATCCAGAAGAGTAAAGAATATTTTGAATATAAGGAAAATGAGCATGGTTAATTTGTAAAAAAAAATTAAAATAATATTTAGAAAAACTTTGTACCACCGTACAAAACTAGCTTGTCATAGAGGCGATGAGAAATTTTGTAACGCAATACAAAAAAGAAAAAAAAAATAGTCTTCTATATTTTATATTGTTTTATGCATATACTAATTGTCTATTTAGAAGAATAGTAAATATTATTTTAAATTTTTTTTACTGTTTAAAAATATATTAAAATAATATATATATTTTTAAATTTATTTTTAATATCAATATATTAAAATAATAAAAAACATAAAATTAATTTAAAATAAAAAAAATAAAAAAAATTTCAAAAATACAATTAAACTACAATTTCAAACATTATCTAAATATCTTGTTTTATTATTGAGTATCTTTACATCAACAATTAAGAAAGCATGCTTCCCAATTAATTTTTTTTTTAAAACGACTATTTTGAGAGTTTTGTAAAATATAGTATATTTTTTAAAAATAATATAATTAAAAAAATATTTATAAAAAATAGCAGAGAGTTTACGAGTGGTGGATGACTTCTATTGCTCGTGTAGTAAGCGTTTAACCCTCTCAAATTCCGGTGCCAGAGTCCATCAACTCCTCTTTTGAAACTTTTTGAGCATGCAAGGTGATTTTCGTCAGCGTAATCCGATAGTTGACGTGTCACCTTTTACAATGACATGTCAGTCACCGTACCTGTCTTAAAATCAGATCTTAACCGTACACGTGTGAACAAAATCAGCCAAAAAAAGAAAAAATGAGAAAAGTACAAGTGGCAAAACTTTGTGACCCAAGTGAAGGACAATCTGTACTGTCCTGGAAGCGGTTTTTTTTTTTGCAGTTTAACCGTATTTTCTGATTTTTATTTATTTTTATTTTAAAATTGTTTTAAAATTATAATATCAAAAATAATTTTTTTTTAATTTTTTTTTAAAACAACACAGACCTTTATTTTCGTATTTTCTGATTATTATTTTTTTATTTGAAGTTATTTTTTATTTTAAAATTATTTTAATGTTATAATATTAAAAATAATTTTTAAAAAATAAAAAAAATAATTTTGAAAACAACATGTCCACACTCCCCCATCACTGCCTAACTTCTCCTTACCATCTTCATTTCATTGCCATGGCAGCTTCTTCAACTTGAAACGCTCCCCGCTCCCCGCTGCCTCACTCAATCAATGAAAAAACACTAACAAAACCCTACTTTCTCTTAAAAATGGGTTCTCTGCTCCAATTTCAAGACCTCAATCTTGCCCCGTCTCCATCCTCACCCCTAACCACCACCACCACAGCCGCCGCATCCACCAGCTCCAATACCATAGCCACCTTTCTGTCCGCGAAGGAGACAGCCAAAGCTTTGTTAGTCCCAAAAGTCGAACCTAAGCTCGAACCATTTGATGTTGAAATCCCAATCTACCAACAACAACCACCACAAGACCCCAGCAACAGCACCCAGGATCTTTTCTTTACCAGTTCCACCCCGAATTACTTCTCTAATTCCCAATTAATCCCTCCTCTCTCCCAGTCCACATCCTCCGAGGACGACAATGCCAATAATCTTTACTCTGAATACAACCGAATCTCCGAACTCTTTCGCACAGCTTTTGCGAAACGCTTGCAAGATCAATACGGAGACATTTCCGTCGTTTCGGACCCAGATTCCCGCGCTATCGTTCCTTTTAATGAAGATGATAATAATAACAGTGTTCTCTCCACCGTCGTGGTCTCCCGGCGTCCAAAGTATCCGCAGCGGTCCTCTGAGCTCGTGCGTGTCACCGACCTGGGAATCGAGGACCAGAGGTATTTTCGTGACTTGGTCCGCCGGACACGAATGGTCTACGACTCTCTTCGGATTTTGTCTATCTTGGAGGAGGAGAAGCGAAGGGGAGAACGCCTAGGACGCCGCGCACGTGGAGATCTCCGTGCTGCCTCTGCGATGAGGGATTGTGGGCTCTGGCTCAATCGGGATAAGCGGATTGTGGGGCCCATTCCTGGTGTTCAAATTGGGGATGTTTTCTTTTTTAGAATGGAACTCTGTGTTATGGGGTTGCACGGACAAGCTCAGGCTGGGATTGATTATCTTCCAGCGAGCCAGAGCTCGAATAGGGAGCCTATTGCTACTAGCATTATCGTTTCAGGTGGTTATGAGGACGATGAGGATGCTGGAGATGTGATTATTTATACCGGACATGGTGGGCAGGACAAGTTGAACAGGCAATGCGAGCACCAGAAGCTGGAAGGAGGGAATTTGGCGTTGGAGAGGAGTATGCGTCATGGGATTGAGGTAAGAGTGATTAGAGGGATTAAACATGAAGGTAGTGTTAGTAGCAAGGTTTATGTTTATGATGGGTTGTATAAGATTCTTGATTACTGGCTTGATGTTGGGAAATCAGGGTTTGGTGTTTACAAGTATAGGCTTCTGAGGATAGATGGCCAACCAGAAATGGGTAGTTCAATCTTGAAGTTTGCGGAGAGTTTGAGGACTAAGCCATTGACTGTGAGGCCTAGAGGGTATTTGAGTCTTGATATTTCGAATAAAAAGGAGAATATGCCTGTTTTTTTGTTCAATGATATTGACAATGATCATGATCCTTTGTGCTATCAGTATCTTGAACGTACCGTGTTTCCAGTCTTCGTGTTCACTAATGGAAGTAATGGAACTGGATGTGATTGTGTTTCGGGATGCAGTGATGGCTGTTTTTGTGCGATGAAGAATGGAGGTGAGTTGGCTTATGATGAGAATGGTTTTTTGTTGAGGGGGAAGCCGGTGGTATTTGAATGTGGGGTTTCGTGCAGGTGTCCACCAACCTGTCGGAATAGGGTGACACAAAGGGGGTTGAGAAATAGATTGGAAGTGTTTAGGTCGAGGGAAACAGGATGGGGAGTTAGGTCATTGGACGTGATCCATGCTGGTGCTTTTATATGCGAGTATGCAGGGGTTGTCCTCACTAGAGAGCAAGCCCAGATTTTCACTATGAATGGCGGTGGTTTGGTTTATCCAGATAGGTTTTCTGCTAAATGGGCAGAATGGGGGGATTTATCTCAGATCTATCCAAATTACACCCGTCCATCATATCCTGAGCTTCCACCACTGGATTTTGCAATGGATGTGTCAAAAATGAGGAATGTTGCCTGTTATATGAGCCATAGTTCAGCTCCAAACGTGCTGGTGCAATTTGTGCTGTACGATCACAATAATTTGATGTTCCCTCACATCATGCTTTTTGCAATGGAGAATATCCCACCTTTGAGGGAGCTAAGCCTTGATTATGGTGTGGCTGATGACTGGACAGGAAAGCTTGCTATTTGCAACTAACTGATTAAGCTTAAAGAGGATGTGCAACTTTTTTGTGTGGTGTGGCACTGTGTTCTGAGGACATGATGTGCTAAGGTAAACTTAACTATCTCTGTTTGCAGCTCAACATATTCTGTTTGTGCATTGTTATAATAGGATATGTTTTTGTAGTTCTGGTAGTTTGCAGTAGTAACTGTGTCTCCTGTTGGGTTATTATTATTATTTTTTTTATATTCAAACGAGTTATTGTGTTTTATTGTGCATAGGCATTCCTTTCCTTACCTGGTTGTGTTCTTGTGGAACTTTTATTATTTATTTTTGTGTCTAGTTCCTGCAGTCAGAACAAGTCTAATTCTGTTCTATTCTTTCCTATCTTTTACTTATTAAGTTGTGATTAAATTAGTATCTCATTACTGCTATAAATCATAATACTGGCTTTCCTATTGTAAGGGTAAATCTTTTATGATGTTTGTTTTAGGATGTCTTTACCTTAGCTATTCTGGTTTCTTGGAACAGAACATCGTTTCTTTTTCCCTTAATGTGATATTTCCTGCAAAGCTGAGCTACAAACTACATTTTCTATGTTTGGAGTAGTCCGCAGCATGGTCTCTGAATTCCAATTTTGCCAATTAGGTTTCTGAGTTTTAGAGTTTACGTTCACTGTGGTGCTTTCATGCATGTCCAATAGAACCAATTTAACAGTGTCATGCCACTTAAAAGTTTATAGATGATGCTTTTGTCATCCATGTTAATAGTTTGATTTTGATTTGTCCTGTGTTTCTTAATTGTTTTCCAGACATGCCGTTAACCCTCCTTTTCTTTTTGATATCGTCTTTCTTTGTAAATAATCTGTTTTTCTCTGAAATAGATATGATCAAGAAAACATCGATGCCTTTTTAAATTTGTGACTCCACTCAACTGCTAGATGCTAATCCCCCATATTTGCCTTTAAGATTCTTGATATGCTCGGGCTGAAAGTTTATTCAATAAGAAGATTCTTGGTTACATGCAAATATTATGAAACTTCCTCTGAGCCATCATGTCAGCATGCTTCCTTGATTTTATGACTGGGTTGATTGTTAAATAAAACCTTACCATCCCAAATGCACTAATGGCTGCACATGGGAATTTGCCATTTGTAGGGCTGATAACAATTGGACAAAATTGGACTGGAAGCACTTGATTGCTGTCCATGAGAAGTTGGAGCCTTGAAGGGCTATGTAAATAAAGGAGCCTTGAAGGGCTATGTAAATAAAGGAAATTAAATGTTTGTGGGCTTCTCTAAATTAACTATAGATATCATTCAGTTTTTCCAAGTCTATCATTTTTTAGGATATCCCCTTTTCCTTGTAAGCATCTCCTTGTGAAACCGATCAATGTTTAAACATCCATTCATGCATTGAGGCTCATTTAATTTTTTGGCTTTCCTCATTGTCCCTGAAAATAGATTTATTAGCACATGATAGTTATTACTGCTTTGTAGGATGTAATATTTATGTTAAAATCTTTATGAAACCATTACTTGAGTTTCTTATGAAGATTGAATAAGGTTTCTAAGCTAGCATTTGGTTTACCATCTCGGGAATAAAGAGATGGAGACATTGGTGTATTTCTGTTTTGAAAGTATAAAAATTCATTGAAGAGACAGACAAAAGATTTTATGGTTACAATAATTTGCGTGCAAAACCACAACTAAATAACGTGGAAAAAAGAAAATGATTGGCGAATACCAAAAAATAAAATTTTGAAAAGAAAGAATTAAATAAGACAACTGTTCAGTTACGCATCTAAAGCAAGAGAAGGCAATAAACTTTAAACTAAATTTTTGTAAGGCTCAAGATGAAGTCTTGTAGAAGAAATTGTGCGCTTAACTCCATTAAATGAACACTCAAATATTTGTACAATGAATTAGATTTCATGTGATAGTGTCATTGTATAGTGATTGGTTTATTTATAAAATTGTTACTGAGAATTTCTAAAACTAATGCATTAGTGATGTTAGTGATCTAAATTTTCCTGATAATGGATAAGTGCTTCACTTTCCTACTAATTGTTTCACTAACTTCCATCAACACATCAGTAATCTCTTTCATTTATTAGTGTTTCCTCCTTGTGTTCCGTATTTAATCTCTTAAATAAGTTGGTGACTGATGGCGGGAGCTATTATTCACAGAGACAGAATTTTTGGGTTAGGGGTGGTTTCTCAAACAGTGATTTCTATACATAATTACCTTTATTCATGAATGTATGGGGCAATTGGTGGGGGTTCATCTCTTGAAGACATGTTGAGATATTTCCCCCAAACTCTTTAATTTAATAATACTTTTCTCAAGAAAGTTTTCATTAGAAAGGGAAGGGGGTAGATTGGTAATCAAGTCATTTCATTCAAGTGCATCAATATCTGAACTTTTATGAGTGTTTATCAGAGCAGTATAAACGCTGGCTGGCCAACCTGCTTAACAGTCAACAGTGATTGTTTGCAATTGTAAGTGTACATGTCTAATAATTTCTAATGGAGATTCTATCTAGTCACCTCTAAAAGAGGAGCAACCGACTTTCCAGATAGTGTTGTTTGTGAATGTAATATCGAACCTTAGGCTTCCCAATGGGTTGGTGGTCCCAGTTATCAAAATGCCCATGTAATCTGGGACTTCATCCATTGGATGTTCCTTAGGGCTGAAAATGGTCTGGTTCTGAAGTTATTAGTGACTTACATGGTATATATTACAGCTGTGATGTCATGTTCACGCAACATAATTGTATAGCATGCTTGGAAATGTGAGTATCAATTTCTTATCTCATGCGAACTTTGTGCAACATGATTTAATTCTTCGCAGCTTTCTTCTTGTTCTGTTCTGTTTTTTCATTTCATTTTATTTGTTCCATAGAAAAAGAAAATGTTCTCATGTTCATCACCTTTCGCAGGTGGGAGTTGGAAAATGGATCCTCCCCGGTTTTGACCAAGGTCTTCAATTTTCTGGCTGCTATCTTTTACCTTGAGAGTTGATGCTACAGAGTCCTCGATTAGAAAGGAGCATTCACCTATCATCTGCACTACAAGGCATCCCCCCCGCGTTTAACAGGTGATTAAAATGGTGAAACAAAATGCTGGAACTGAAAATTTCTCAGCAAATATGTGGATGCTGGCATTTTGACTTTGTAGCTCACTGAATCTCGAGGAAGTCTTGTACACTAATTCCTTTAGTCAATTTACCTAGGGTTTTCTGTAAGCTTATTACTTGCATGGATGACTGGATGAACTTTTTGTAACTTGTATATACAAAGTTCAAATTGTATAAGCTTGTATAGAAAATCTCAGTGCATCAAAGATAGCCAATCATTTTATTTTCAATATCTTAGATTGCATTTCTTATTGAAATTTGGAGTTTGATTGAGTGATGATGGGTGGCTAAGATATTTCATCATGTTACGTGCTTGGTTGGCATGCCCCAGACGCGTGACAACTTCCCTCAGGCGAAGAGTGTACTGTCGTTCTGGGGTGATGAATTGGTTGAAAATCGCACTGGCTAAGCAGCATGGGGTAGGTTTTTATGTGCACATCTGTCAGCATGCGGTAGGTTTATACGTGTGTTGTATCTCTTAAGCTTTGAATGGTGAAAGGCGTGTTTGTTGTGCCAGAGTTGACTTTGAGTGTGTTTGGTATTATGGTAGTTATTGTAGTTATGGTCTGATAAAAAATTATTTTATAAAAAGTACTTTTAATTGAAGTTGGTTTAAAAAAATATATATTTGGTTAAAACTATAGTTGAAATTGAGGTTGAATAAAAAATAATTTAATGTGTTTGGTTAAAATAATGCTTTTCAAACTAAAGTTATAAAATAATATATATATATATATTAATATTAATGGTTTTTAATTTAAATATTATAGATTTAAATACTGTTATTATATTATGAAATAAATAATATTGATATTAAATTTTTTTATTGTTCAATCAAATTCTACAGATGTTATGTCATTAGACGATTTCTTTCTAATTTTTGTATAAAACACAATAAAAAAAATTAAATTTTTTTAATTGAGTCAGATCCAATTTAATACATTTAGTTTTGAACTGGAGTTAATTTGACCGAAACAGAGAAAAGCCAAGCATTTTGCCCTTGTGTTAACACCCCTCCCCTCCTCCCCACCAAGATATTATATCCCTCTCTTTATCCCTTCTCGTCTATTAATCATACCTCACATAGATTCAGGTTTTATTTCCTGTAATTTTTATGGTTATGGCTAAGTAATATTGATTTTCAACATGATGACCATTTTCTTTTCTCTGTACGTTGATGATGATGACACCAAGCATTCAATATTCGCAAGAGGGTGGAGGATACTCGATTGTGGCACCCATATAGCTATTTTAATGCAGCAAAAAACATGAAAAAATTACTTTATCAAAACCTGTGATTAAACTTTATTTTTTATGGGTCCCATAAACCAAATCACAGCTGAACACTAGTTTTATTGAGTTTGGAAAAAACACAGCGGCTACCACTTAGAATGAGTAACCATGTAGCATCCGTTCCTCACTGGGTGAGATCTCAAAAGCAATCCCTCGTAGAATTTTCGTTCACTTGACGAATTTCTCTTCATGGGTGTGGCGTGAGAAATCTTGATACCGATTACTGTTCGACAGTTCCCCAGTTCGCATGAATGTGAACTGGGGAACTGTGTCAACTATCAAGAGGGCATGCCAAACTATGATTTCTACGTTTAGAGTTTGAAGCTAAAATGTTCGCAGTTTGCCATTGTGATTCAAAACTCCAAGCAGTGGTGCCAGCAGCACCTTCAAACTAAAATGAACAGCCCTTTGAGGTGAATCCCATGTTCTTTATTCTTTCATTATTTTCAAATTTTGATGCAGAGAAGCAGAGGTGAAAGGAAAAAGACGGATGTATTGGTGCGTGTATTTGCTATAAGAGATCGGGTTCGGATAAAGAAATCCAATTTGGCAATCAATTGAAGCTATCGAATTGGTGGGCATTTCTGCATGTCTCATTCACCATTTTCCTCTCCCTGCCGACTTTACAACTTCGCCATCCCCATAATAAGGTATCTAAATAAGAAGTTAGGGACGAATACATGGAGGCAAAGAGCTGACGAGTTACAGGTACGAATTTTTTCATTTTCAACTGAAATGTCTGTCGAAACTATTTCGCTTCCAGAATCACCTCCCACAACATCACAACATTTGTTATTAGTTTAATCAGGAAGCAGGCAAGTATCCCATCTCATAGGTGGACACAGACACTACAAATATGGATGGTGAGAAACCTCTTAAAATTCCAATAAATGAGTAACACTGCCTGCCTCCAGTTTTAAGTTGTTCTTGGGCGGGTTAAATCTTCTTTAAGGAATAGAAGCTTTAAACAAGTAGAAGAGCATGAACATGCAGTTATAAGCATGTTTAGGATGCAATTTCTTTGATGATGTTCAGCTCTTGCCACTTGGTATCCCCATCACTAAAACATTGCTATTCGATGGTAACAGGTACCATTGGCGAAGCAACTAACTTTGCCATCACAGAAGTGCACACTGCCGAAGACACTTCCCCTGAAAGTGGTGTAACATTCAGTTTTCTTTATGTACATTTATGCAATCTTGAGGTTAGTTCATAGTAGTGTAATCGATGCTTAACATCACAAATCCCCTTAATCACACATTTCGTAAAGGGCATCAAGCTTGGGAGGTTATTGTTCCATTTTTTTCCAAAGCCCACTGTCTTGCTCGTTCCATCTTTCGTTTACGCCATTCGTCTAAAGCTGAGTCAATATTTAACATGTTAGTAGGATCATCAGCATGATAGTATAGTCAACAACACACCTTAAGAACATAAAGTTCTGAAAGTGTAAAAGTTTTGAGGCACCATATAAACAAATGCATTAACTATCGATAGCCACATAAATTATGAATCCAGAGACATAAATAGTGTCCAAGACCTAAAATTACTGAACGCAACTAATCATTTTGAATGAATGCGTTTAGGAAGAGGCAGTCTTAATGTATTTAACATGTCAACTGACCAAACCATAACCAATAACCAATGATACTGGGATAGTTTGATATTTTTTAGCCAGGAAGTTTATTGTTTATTCGATGCAGCAAAGTAACCATTACCATCTCACAGATATAAAGCTTTTCTGTATGGACCACTAAAAATGGCTGCACAAAACACAGCTGAAAGATAGAAAATACAGGAAGCAATTACCTTTCAAACTGGAAGCATTATTAAGCGAACGGAAATCCTGTAACCTTTTAGAAAGATCAGCAGCAGCAGTCTGCTTGATATCTTTCTGTTGGACTGTTTCAGGTCCTGCATGTACTTCTTGCTCAATTTCCTTCACCTGCAAACACAGAAGGAACCAACTTCTATAAAGAACTTGTTCCAATCCATGAGTTCGCACAATTTCCTTCCTCATTCTTGTTTGATACAAGGTAACATGTAAGAGAGAGAGAGGGATTCCATTTTTTATGGGAAATAAGTGCATGCCAAATTTCAGGCACATAATCTAATAGTCAAAACGGAAGTAAGAAAACAAAAGCACAGGCAAAGCTTCATTTCCAGAAAGTTTTTTCATGTTGTTCTGTGGGATTTTAATCAAGCATGTTAAGATTTAAAGCAAACACCATACTCTTTTTATAAGCTTCCAAGGTTGCGTGGCAAGGCGCATCTCTTCAGACTCCTTGATGTAGCTGAGCTTAACTGCGTTTTGAATTGTTAGGCGTTAAAACACAGTTAAGAGTTTCCATTGCTCCTGAAATGATTTAGAAACACAGTAAAGAAATAAATAGAACTCGGTGGCAATCAAGAAATACCACCATCAAGTTCAGAAAGTGTCATTCAAAAAACAGCAACCTTCAAGAGTCATGCACGGCCTTGACAATACTGATACCAAGCTTAATACCAGATGCTTTTTGATTCATGTTCAAGAACTGTGAATTTAAATTAGTACATCTTTAAGCTGTGTGGATGTAATTTAATGTTAATTAAATGCCTTAAATATAGCAAAGCACTGACATTCACCAAACTAGCACTGAAGGGTTTGTTTCCAATCTTAAAACAACATACAACTAAAAAATGTTGATAGCATGCTGCCATAGTCTTGTTTAAATTGCAATTCAGACTCTAGTCATTTACATTACAGAAGTCTCAGGCAAAAAAGAAAAAAAAAATTGTTAAGAAAATTGTTTTAGATTCATAAGAACTAGAAGAAGACAAGAACAGTTATAGATCTAGAAGAAGCCAGGAACGAGTGATAAAATGTGGTAGAAAGATTTAGGTTAATTTTACATTATTAAGTCTAGAGATCATGATTTTCTGAAACATTCTGCACATGCACCACTGTCTGATTGAAATAAGGTCACCAACATAGGTACTATTAAAAGAATATTTTGTTGATTAGTTCCAAGTGATAGCCAATACAGAAATAGGGTATAATGGCAAAATTACTGGAAACATTCAGATCTCTGGGACTGTGGGGAGAAAACCTTAAAGTTACAAAAAGAAATTATTGAGATACAATAGTTCTGATCCTTCAAGATAAAAAAGAGGGAAAAGAAACATAAAAGAGACCTAGAGTGAGTTGGATGACCGAAAACAACATTTCAAGAGGTGGGACTTAAAGTCAGTTTCAATTTTTCCAATATCCATGTCCTATTGGAGTAAAATATTGTATTTGACAATGAAACTACATGCAGTGGTTTTTCTTGAGTTCAAACTAGCTATAACATCCACATAGCATTACAGAAAGAGAGTAATCATGGTGTTGTTTTGTGATGACGCACCTCTTCGGTTTTTTTTTTTTATTATTATTGTTTTTTACATATAAACAATAAAGTTTCCCTGTTACAGGGCTTCCTGGGGGTCAGTTAACTGAAGAAATATGAAGCACAAGCAGTACCTGAGAGGTGAAAAATGGTGAAATTTCAGATAATAGCAGTCTATGTAACTCTGCAACAATTCATCTATCACACTCCCCCCTCTCAGAATGGTGAAAAGTTGACAACTAACATGCATACACCATCAACCGAAGCAAATCCAATTAAATACAACACAACACCATAGTAGAGTCTGATTGATCAAAATACTATTATTACCTCACAATGCACTTAGACAACATCCTTAGGGTCAAGTCTCATCTAAAATGAGCAATGAACTGCACACGTTACACCCTTTTATCCAATACAGACTCCAAAAATTAGAAAAAATCCCGAGGGCCAATTCTCCACTAAAATGAGCATTGAACTGCTTGTAACACCCTCTTATCTAAAACAGATTCGAAAAATTGTCTTTATGATAATTTTCCTTAGATAGATTAAGCTAAAAGGAATCTATCCAAAAAGAGGGAGCAAAATTACACGAGGCAATAAATCCCATTCCTAGTAAGGTGCAATCTTTTGAAAAGTGTTGGAACCCTAGGGTGCATTTAAATGGGAAGGTTTTACCCTACATCCAAAATTCTTCATATCTAAGGCTTTTAAAGGAGCAGACCGGTTCTGGCTATGACTCATAGACATGCACGAGACTCAAATGTTAGTCTGAAGTGTCGCTTCAACTTAATGTCAAGAGCAGATATCAAGCTTCACTCGCAAGGTGCAAATTGAGATATTACAACAGCGCCTTGGAAAATAGAACAAGTCTTCATAAACATCAAAGGATGAGTCCTGTCCTAGTGAAACAAGAGGGGATAAAACATTCTTATACTTGAAAGATTTCCCATTCATTTGGAAAGTCCTTGATCATAAAATCCCAGACTCCACCCATGCTCTTAACAACCAACAGAGAAGCGATACAAACAAATGACTCTGTTTATTTGGGCTAAAAATCACAAATCCAACAAAATAGAGCAAAGTGATAAAATCCGCCTAGCCGATAACTTTTTATTCAATTCAAACATATACCCATTATTATTCCAACGGTATATTAAAATTTTAAGAGAGAGAGAGATGCATGCCTGAATTGGAGTGGTCAGGTGAGAGCTTGCTGTTGCGGGAAGAGGGAGAAGAGAGAGAGCCCTGAAGCAAGAAAAGGGCTGTGATTGTATTCAGCAACGTCATGAATATTGTTGCGTTCTTGAAGGAAAGTCTCACTCTCCATGACTGCAGTGTCTCCATTTTCTTCTTCTTCTTCTTCTAGACAATCTTCTTGTTTTGTTTTGAGTGATGAGAATGATCGATAGCTGATGTTCTTGTTTTTAATAAAGGAAAGGAGCAGGGCTTCTTCTTTCCTTTTTCTTCTAGTTCGGACAAGACAGGACATCTAACCTCAACGGAAATGTTGCTCCTCTGTGGGACCCACTTTGAATCTATTACTAATAACCATCCCTCCTATTAAAAACATTTCAATTAAGCCCCTCTATTACTCATAAATTGTATCCGCCTGACCTTTTTTTTTTTTGTCATTATTTTTTTATCTAAACACTAAATAGCTATTAAATTAAATATTACAAATTTATCTAGAATAAAAAACCTAAATGTTATAAATTTATTATCCGACTAAAAAACCCTAATCATTTTCTTCCATCCACCTTCGTCCCCTGAATACCAAACCTAACCATCAGCGTCGTTTTCCTTTGATCCCTTCAAATCCACCGTCTCCAGGCATAAACACGCAATCCAGCCGAGCCCAACTCACCTGAAGCCAGTTTATGGCTAGAATTTTTAGCATGCCAGAGAGGAGCGAAGAGTCCTAAACGGAGAATCGCGATATTTTGATAGGGGGTGTTTGTGTGTATAATTGATGTTGTTTTTTAAAATATTTTTTATTTAGAAAAATATATTAATAATATTTTTATATTTTTTAAAAATTATTTTTAAAATCAACACATTAAAATAATTTAAAATTATTAAAAACATATTAATTAAAAAAAATCAATTTTTTTCATAAACATTTTAAAAAAAGCACTCCCAAAGAAAGGCACGTTCCTATTTCCTACTGTGAAAAACTAAAAAATGACATAAGATAGATTACAAGAAACAGAGAGAAGATTTATAATATTAAACTCCAAAAAGGAAGAATCTGAACAGATTACAAACATCAAAGAGTACAAAGTGGGCGAAACTAGCAGCTTTATCTTACACTGTAACATTATCCTTATTTTATCGTAACTCACAAATCTCATTGAAAATTGAGGGTAAAAATAACACAGAAAACCCAAAATGAAATGCAATGCTAGAAGTCAGAGCATATAATTCTTAGGATTTTCCCGTTTCAGTGCCATCAACTAGAGATTATTAGTTGAAATTTTATATAATTATTAATTTTAAAATTTATTTATAAAATTAAATGAAATGTATTTAAATTAACCTAAACACTTATATTAATTAAAACTAGTCTGAAAAAAAAAAAAAAACATAGCTTGCATCTCCATAGAACGAACCCGAACCCATCACCAGTATATTGAGTATTTATATGTTTTGCTTGGAATTGATTTCCTACCACCAATAAAATGACAGATATTAGGAGTAATTTTTCTTTAAAATCTTGATTGCTGATTGAAAACCTTAGGCAATTCAGTTTATTAAAATTGAATGCGAGGTCACATTCTTTTTCAAAAATCAACAATTCAGTGCTCCAAATCCAATCTCATCCAATTATAAGATATAATAAATACAATGCAATCAATTTTATTTTTTTTTATTAAATGATAGAGATATTCTCGGATGAGTTTATGTGTTGAGTGATTAGTAAAATCCTATTTGTTTAGTGAAAAATAGTTTTTTAAAAATTATTTTTAAAATTTTTCTATGTTTATTGTCATTAGAAAAATTGATCAATGAAAAATATTTTTTAGTAAAAAAAAAAAAATAGTTTGGTTCCAAGAAAGTGTTTTCTTTTTATTTTGAAGGGAAAATATTTTTCAAAAATTATAAAAAATTTTAAAATATCATGTTATTCGCTTATTATATCAAATTTGATCCTCAAACTTTTGATTGCTTTATATTTTGTTTTGAATCTTTTCTTTTTTTCTCAATCTCACTCTTTAGAATTTGATTTAATTTTATTTTTATATCAACTTTGGTTTTTATTTTTATGACTGTTATTTGCTTTTTTCTTATATTTTTTTTATTGAAATTTTTCATCTATTAGATTTGGTCCTCATTCTTTTGATTGTTATTTATTTTATTTTATTTTAAATAATTTATGATACTGTAATTATTTTTTTATTTCATCATCTTTTAACTTTTTTATCTGTTACATTTGATCTTCATTTTATTTATTTATTTATTTATTTATTTTATTTGAGATAATTTATGAAATTAGTTTTTTTTTCAATTTTATTCTCATTCAAATTTTTAATTTGTAAGATTTATTCCTTATTATTTTAATAAACTTAAAAAAAATATTAATAAGTTATTTTCCAGCTTATTTTCTATAATATAGCTAAACAGTGAAAAATATTTTCCAACTTATTTTCTATAATACTACCATTAATTGAAAAATAATTCACTTTCTACAAATTTATTTTTCAAGGAAAACCATTTTTCAAAGAAAAAAACATTTTCCAAACTTCCCTGTGTTTGTTTGACTTTAAAAAAGTTGGTCAATAGAAAACACTATTCAGTTAAAGAAAAATTTGTGTTGATTTTATAGAAAGTGTTTTACTTTTAGTTTGAGCCGAAAACACTTTTCAGAAGTTGTATATATATATATTTCAATTTCATCCTTTAGAATTTGATTTTTATATTAACTTTGATCCTCATTTTATGATTGTTATTTGCTTTTCTCTTATCATTTTTTATTAAAACTTTTTATCTATCAAATTTGGTTCTCAGTCTTTTAATTATTACTTATTTTATTTGAAATAATTTATGAAAATGTAATTATTATTATTTTAATTTCATCATCTTTTATTTTTTTTTACCTGTTAGATTTAATCTCCATTATTTTGATTATTATTTATTTTATTTGAGATAATTTATGAAATTATATTTTTTTTTCAATTTCATTCTTATTCAACTTTTTAATTTGTAAGATTTTCCTCATTATTTTAATAAACTTGAAAAAAATAAAATATTTTTCAATTAAATAAAAATTTAGTTTGGTTTCCAGGAAAGTGTTTTCTTTTTAGAGCTGAAAACACTTTCCAGAAGTTGTGAAAAATTTAAAAATATCATATTATTTATTGATTATATCAAATTTGATCCTCAGACTTTTGATTGCTATATATATATATTGTTGAATATTTTTTTTTTCAATTTCATCATTTAGAATTTGATTTTTATATTAACTTTGGTCCTTATTTTTATAATTGTTATTTGCTTTTCTCTTATTATTTTTTAATTTAAATTTTTTATCTATGAATTTTGGTCTTCATTCTTTTGATTGCTACTTATTTTATTTGAAATAATTTATGAAATTAAAATAATAATTATTTTAATTTCATCATCTTTAATTTTTTTTATCTGTTAGATTTAATCTATATTATTTTGATTATTATTTATTTTTATTTGAGATAATTTATGAAATATTATATATATATATATATATATTAATTTCGTTCTCATTCAACTTTTTGATTTGTAAGATTTTTCTTATTATTTTAATAAACTTGAAAAAAAGAAAACATTAATAAGTTATTTTTCAGCTTATTTTCTATGACATAACCAAACACTAGAAAGTGTTTTTCAACTTATTTTCAATGTCACTATTAAATATCGAAAAATAAATCACTTTCCAATAAAATTATTTTTTTTAAAAAAATTATTTTTCAGCAAACAAACAAAATCTATTCATAGGAATTTTATGTGTGTGTGTGTGACTACTCATATGAATTTTATTTATTTATTATCAAATTTTTGAGAATATGCTTTTCATATGCATTTTGATAGGAGGAATAGATGAAGGAGGTGAATAGCTTAATTACATTTAATCAACCAAGATAGACCAATAGCTTTAATCGTAGGTTAGGGTACCAAATTGAAACACTAGTAGTAGTTGGAGGGTCTGTATGTAGTTTAAAACAAGTTAAAACGCATCGTTTTGAACAGCGAATTCAAATTCCTCAGCCCGCAAAAAAACACGAGACAGCAGCAGCAGCAATTTCCTTTCCTTTCACTATTTTAATTTTCCCTTCGCGTTTCCAGAAAAGTAAAAGCTCCTCCCTCCAGTCTTGGATCCTAACAATGGATCTTCTCCAAAACTACCAAAACGACGGAGAATTAGACCAAAACCCTAATTCCTCTCCGGATTCATCCCCTCCACGTCTGCTCCCTTCCAAATCCGCCGCTCCCAACGTCGACGACACCATGCTAGCCCTAACAGTAGCCAATCAAATGCTCTCTAAACCTATCGACCCTGTCCAGCATGTCGTCGCTTTCAACCCTACCTACGACCAGATGTGGGCTCCGGTTTTAGGCCCCGCCCATCCCTACGCCAAGGACGGCATTGCCCAGGGCATGCGCAACCACAAGCTCGGCTTCGTCGAGGACGCCGCCATTGATTCCTTCGTCTTCGACGAGCAGTACAACACTTTCCACAAGTATGGCTACGCGGCTGACCCCTCTGCTTCTGCAGGTAATAATTATATTGGTGATTTGGATGTTTTAGAAAAAAATAATGGGATTTCTGTTTTTAATATTCCGCAACATGAACAAAAGAAGCGAAAGACTGAGAAGAAAACGGAAGCTGTTGAGGATGACGATGATGGAATGGACAAGGAAGAGGTTGAGAATCCGGCTACCGATGCGTGGTTGATGAAGAATAGGAAGAGCCCTTGGGCTGGTAAGAAGGAGGGATTACAAACTGAGTTGACTGAAGAGCAGAAAAAATATGCGGAAGAGCACGCGAGGAAGAAGGAGGAGAAAGCTGGTGGTGAAAAAGGTGAGCTTGTTGCTGATAAGACTACTTTTCATGGTAAAGAAGAGAGGGATTATCAAGGGAGGTCGTGGATTGCGCCACCTAAAGATGCTAAAGCTAGTAATGACCATTGTTATATACCCAAGAGATTGGTGCACACATGGAGTGGCCATACTAAAGGAGTTTCTGCTATAAGGTTTTTCCCTAAACATGGCCATTTGATACTTTCTGCGGGTATGGATACCAAGGTGAAGATATGGGACGTGTTTAATTCGGGAAAGTGTATGAGAACTTATATGGGTCATTCTAAGGCTGTCAGGGATATTTCATTTTGCAACGATGGCTCCAAGTTTTTAACTGCTGGTTATGATAAGAATATTAAGTACTGGGACACAGAAACGGGCCAGGTTATCTCTTCGTTTTCGACTGGGAAGATTCCATATGTTGTTAAGCTCAATCCTGATGATGATAAGCAGAATATATTGTTGGCGGGTATGAGTGATAAGAAGATTGTGCAGTGGGATATGAACACAGGGCAGATTACTCAGGAGTATGACCAGCATTTGGGGGCAGTGAATACCATCACATTTGTGGATAATAACAGGAGATTTGTTACTTCAAGTGATGATAAATCACTCCGTGTATGGGAATTTGGGATCCCTGTTCTTATTAAGTATATTAGTGAGCCTCACATGCATTCTATGCCATCGATCTCTCTTCATCCCAGTATGAATTGGCTTGCTGCGCAGAGTTTGGATAATCAGATTCTTATTTATAGTACTAGGGAAAGATTCCAGTTGAATAAGAAGAAGCGGTTCGCTGGTCACATTGTGGCTGGTTATGCTTGTCAAGTCAATTTCTCACCAGATGGAAGATTTGTTATGTCAGGAGATGGTGAGGGTAAATGCTGGTTTTGGGACTGGAAGAGTTGTAAAGTTTTCAGGACCCTCAAATGTCACGAGGGAGTCTGCATTGGGGCTGAGTGGCATCCGCTGGAGCAAAGTAAAGTGGCCACTTGTGGCTGGGATGGATTGATTAAATACTGGTAAGTAATATGTCTCACACAAGCTTAGTACTTAATAATTTTCATGTTTAATGAATCCACGCTTGTTTTTTCAGGCAATATGCCTTGATGTGTTATGTATGCTCAATCTGTGCTCTGAATTCAACATTGTGATGTGCTCCAAAATCGAGCACCTCTTTCCTTCAACAGCTCATCAGATATTCGTATTCTAGATTTGGGCTCTGCATTGCATCATTTAAACCATCCTTTTTGTGCTTAGGCTCACTTTGACATTTTTGAAATTGAGGTTTATTGGAGGAAGATCATTATGTCATATACAAAGAATGCCTGGAGTTCTCCTTCTACCATTTATATTCTTTGCTACAGCAGTGTCCTTCTGAAAACTAAACCAGTTTAATGCTGTGAAGATGCTCCATGTTTGGTGGTTGCTTTAGCCATTTTTCAATTATGATGATGTGCAGTCACATTAAACTGGGCATGAATTTGAAGTATCACAGCTTGATTTCTATTAAATCTGTTACAGGCATTTTTAATCATTGTAGTAGTGCCTAGAAATGTTACAATCACTGCTGCATACACACTTGTCATGCACTGCCACTCCACATATAAATTTGATTATATGATGGATTGGTCATTACATTTGGAAGCTAACGTTCATCTCTTGCTTCTGGCTGCAGGGACTAGTTGCTTTCAGATCTGACTTGGCACATATATCAGTTGAGCAACCCACTGCATACACCCTGCCAGAGAGAGACTACAAATATCCTGCTGAATAGATGAGTGGAAGAACCAAACTAGTTTCTTCTATCCAGAAATTTATGTGCAGCAATTGGTGAGAATTGATTGGGGACCTTTGAGAAACTCATCCCAGCGTATGCAAGTTAGTCATTTTCTTACTGATGTAAACTAAATATGTAACTTTCTTAAAAGGTCCCGAGTTTTTTTGGCAGTTCTCACTTATAGTTTCGACAGTTGATATATACTGGTATGATCCTATCTAGTTTCAATGAGGCATTATGCATATCGAGCACGGATTTGCGATGATTAGTGCATTAGTTCACTGTTTAGTGATTGCATCTCCCACCTTCGTTCTCAAGACCAGTTATTCTACCTGGTCTCGGCCAACATGAGGTTCAGCCTTTGACAAGGACAGGCCTAATTTCAGAGCGAACCTGCAGATTTCTGAGTTAGTCCTTGCAAATAACAAGTTTATTTTCTTTAGTCAATATGGGACATTGGATTGTAACAATCTAATTGCATTGGGTTATGTACATTACTGATTGTAAATTCTCAGGGGCGTAAAACAAGTTTCTCAATTTTTTCTTTTGATATAATCTGTAGCAAACTCTTACATGCGATGATAGGAACTCGTTTTATCTTATAATGGATACTTGACATGCAAACTTCAAAGGGCAATCTGCTGACATATCACGATTTCAATATTTTGAGATTTGCTGCAGTTCTAAACTTCACAAGGTTTGATAGTAGTGCATAACCCAAAGTGACTGTCATCCCTGGGCTGATATTGAGTTTAGAACCACGCTATGCTTTAAGGTCGTATTCTATAGATCAATTTCCAGTCTGTATAGCTTGCATAGCAGCGAGCATCTCCCATCAATTTTTTAATGGAACTATTGTTGTTTCTATGATGGATGATCCTGTAATCGTTTGAAATTTATTTTATCACATCCATAAATTTGTCCTGTTCTTTGTTCATGTATATCGTTTAGTATGGTAAATTTTGATGCTGCAGCCTGCAGGTTATCTTTCTAGCATTAGATGTCGACAAGCATGAAAACATAAAAATCAGACCATCTGGAACTCGACGTGCAGAGTTACGTATAGATATACAAAAACAATTTCCGATTGCTGCAGAGGACATCGGACTCGTAGATTTTAGCAGCCTTGCTCACATTCCACTGCAGGCAAGAACTAGAAATGAACTATAACATCTGGATTTTACAAGTTAAAACAGTAACTTGGGAATATACAAGTCATATCAGTAGTATTCTCATTCATTATTCTTCTGTATGCTAAAGCTGGGAAAATATAGTTATTATAAAAATGAAAAGGCACCTCAATCAGGGCCAGTCGATATTGTAAAGCTGATTCGGCCACTCCTCCAAGCTCAAACCAACACCCGGTGTGCAAGACTACGGTTCATGAACTTTTTAGAATTGCCATTGACAATAAAATCAAATCAATGTAACAGTAGTGCCTTCCCACTTGTGGGCAAAGCCACCATTCTTAGCGCATTCTCTGTCTAAACCCAAGGAAGACAAGAATTATGATGGAATATAATTAGTGTCTGCTGTATGAAACAGGATCCTCATGAAGATACCACCACCTGCAGAGTCTTTCAACTTGTGGCATTCAGTTTCTGTTGAAGGATCTTGTTCAGAAGTCCTGGATTGGCCTTACCTTTTGATAACTTCATCACCTGCAAATGAATCAGCGTTCAGAATTATCCCAATCTACTAAAGCATAATCAGGGGGAAATAAATTACATGAAGGTTCGTCTTATAACTTGTAATGGTTTGTATACCTGGCCAGCAAAAAAGCCTTGTATCTTAGTTTTTCTGGCTCGGTATTGTTCCAACTGGGTTCTCTGAAAGCACTTTATCTACCATCTTCTCAATATGAGCAGTATCTACTATCTGTTATATTGAAACATGTGAGAAACCCACCGATTTGAACTAAAATAGTGTTCCCCTCCTGATTTCCATACAACATTTATTCCATATTCAATCACTGGAATTACACTCATCTCACACTGTTAGATGTGTTAAGAAACTGATCCACAGATAAAGCTTGGCTTGGCAGACACCTCCTCCAGCCTTTTCCACAACCATAGAGCACATTGCATTTTCAAGCTAAGCTTCTAAGCTTTGCCAGCACCATGACCAACTCATTAGACAATTGAAGCACAAAGGTAATCCACAATTAGCTTGGCTTGGCTTGGCAGACATCTCCTCCAGCCTTTTCCACAACCATAGAGCACATTGCATTTTCAAGCTAGGCTTCTAAACTTTGCCAGCACCATGACCAACTCATTAGACAATTGAAGCACAAAGGCAATCGACAATTGAGGCACTAAGGTAATCAATCACACAGCTGAATTATATGTTATTTGTTGGCACCTTTTAAAGAAAGTAAAGGTGGAAACTTTATTAGAAGACTCAACAAACTCAGCTTTTCTTCACGCCTCTGGTTCTCAACACCATGCTAGACCAAGAAGGCTTGTAAGGAAATGACACAATCATGCAGCTGCGCTTCCAGTTAATTTGTTTGTTTCTGCCGTTTGGCATAGTAAAGGCAATCACATTTATTTTTTAGCTTATTTATGCATAAACTCAGGGCATCTACTTCTAAACTAAAAGTTGTTGAACACTTAGTTATTGCTGTGAACGATAGTTAAATATGCTGCAGGGGCAAAGTGAGAGACTTGCCTGAACCAAATTTTTTTCTTCTATCAGTCCCTTAACAGTGCCACCTTTGGCTATGAGCTCGAACAGTATCTGCAAATAATAAATGAGGAATTCTCAAAAATTAAGAATTAGTTGTCATTTATGCTTATGCCCAGAGAACAACCAAAAGTACCAAAATTTTCCTCATTTATTACTCATCAGCACAGAGAAAATAATAGAAAGGCTCCAGATTTTAACCCTGTTAACTCCTGTATAACATAAGGCTGCAGATATAAGCCTGTCCGTGACTGCTGTATAACATGAGGCTGCAGAAATTCTAGCCTTTATCTCTAACTATTAAATGTCTTCAAAATATGTATTCTCTTGTAGAATTCTTGCCTTTACAGGACAATAGCAAAGGATAAAAAAAGAACAAGGAAAACTGAAATAAAGGTTAATCTGCTTTCATGCTAATGAGGCTTTCGTAATCCACCAAGAAAAAGAAGCAAAATCTTCAAGCTAACGAGGTAAGTAAATTATGTTTTATCCTACTTTGTTTAAAAAACTCAATATTTGTTGCCATTTGCCAAGTGTAAATAACATGTTTAAACCAGGAAGACATGAGAAAGATACTGAAAAAAATAAAAAGAACTATCTCGCAGCAAGCAGCAAAGACAACTGATAGTGGCTGAAATGACATTAATTCTTGCAAAGTTAAGGTAACATCGTATTATGGAGATGAGATGGGGTATTATATCATGATGAAGTCTGTTTCGGAACAAAAAGAAAAGGAAAAGGATCCTTATGAAGTTTGAATATGAAATAGCGGTGGTAATGGAAACAAACTTTTACCTCTTTCCCAATCTTCCCACTGATAGTCCCATCTTTAATAGAAGCTATAAGCTCAGCCAACTCCTGGGGGTTAAGTTTAATATCATTTATAGATACTTTCTCATTTTTCATATAGGCGGCAATATCCTCCATTATCCAGTTGGTAGCCAGCTTCACATCAGCACCCTTGGCAATTGTTGCATCAAAAAATTCAGCGACCTAAAAATTCATCTGGTGAAAGAAAATCCTACATCAGATCATTCCAGCGTGATACCTTTTACAAGAAATGCCTATGATTCAACAAACACATGAATTGAGAACTCAGTGAGTAGAATCATTCAGGCTGGCTTTATAGTAAGACAAGAAAATTGTTCAAGGTGAGCTTCAGGGGTCTGGAATTCAATAACCTGACACTTAACTTGCATAGCAAACCATACATTACTGTTGGTGCATGATGCGCTCTTGAGGCTTGTAACACTGCTAGATGCTGGCAAATACCATGAGCTTTCCACATCAAAGTTTTGAGGAAAATTCATTGTAACAAATTTTTAGGGAGGAGATGAAGACACCTTTAAATTGAGAACCCCAGAACATATAATTCCAAGGCTTTCTAACCCAAAGCATATTTTTTCTCAATACTTTTATACCACATTTCTGCAGTGAAAGTATATAATATGTGCGTGGTAATGTATTTTTTGGTCACTGAACAGTTGAAAAACAGATCCTAGAGAATACAGGAGACATTAAAGACCGCGACAAGGACTTACATTTATGTCATTTGCAAGGAAAAGAACATCCTGCATGCTTAGGCCCGTGCTCTCATACCTCCGGCACTTCATTTCTGAAATTCTGGCAAAGAATTTTGAATACTATCAACATACTCTTTTTTGACAATAACTTCTGGAAGGTCAGGTTCTGGAAAATATCGATAATCAGAAAGCCTCTCCTTTTTCCTCATTGTAATTGTTTTCTAAACAGAGTAAAAGAGGATATAAGTAACCATTAACGAGTGAGTGAACTACATCTTCTACATATTGCGTTAAAATGAGGGACACTATCTAGTTTTAACCTGAGTGCCTTCTTCCCAAAGCCGAGTTTCTTGTACAATTGAACTGCCTTGCCCTTGACTGTGCAGAAGCACTTGTCTTGATATCTCAAAATCAATGGCCCTATTAACTGACAAAAATGAATTTAAATTCTTTATCTCAACCTGCCAACACGAAATATAAGAAAATATACGAGCAGCTAAATAATACAAATCACATAGACCATAGTTCTTTCAAATTAGCTAAATAATGCATTTGACAGTACATCTATTCTTTAGAATGAAGTGATAATCACAAGAAAGAAAACGAGCTTAGAAGGGATGAATCTGCTAGTGAAGAGCATGGCAAAAGAAATTCTTGCATTTCCAAGATGGCTGAAGATGTATTCACCCATTTGCAAGCATATGCCATGTCTTTAACTATTCAGTATAACTTCTGTAGATTCAAGTTATCTGTATAATACTATAATGATTCATAGCATTTCACTTCTTGCTTTCTGAGTTCTGAAATACTCCACATACTGAGCCAACTAAATCATGTATTTGAGTTGCTTCAAGCACCAGTTCAAATTACCTTTTTCCCGAACTCTGACTGTCCAATTGGTCGAATTGACACATTTACATCACAGCGAAGTGAGCCTTCCTGCATATTACCATTACTAATTCCCAAGTAGCGGACCACCCTCTGTATTTCAGCTCCATACTCTGCAGCTTCAATACCATTTCTCATATCAGGTTCAGAAACAATTTCAAGCAAAGGCACCCCTGCTCTATTCAAATCAACCTGCAAAAGACGAGAAACACTTGTCAGGTGCCCACCCACAGCACAAGTTTAATTATCTACCAATTCTGAAGATTTAGAGGAAAAAAGGTAATGAACTAATAACCCCCTTTCCCCTTATCCATAATGGTCCAATGAACAAATCATGAGGACAGGAATACCAGGAGCACTTGATACTGATATCACATTCAAGAAAAATGAAACAGAATATCTGCCAAAAGACACAATAAGAATTCAGGAAAACTAGTAAAAACCAAGGAAATAAATAATTTCCTGAGAATAACTCCCATTTCCTGAATGAAGCAGCTTCCCAGCATCCTCTTCCATATGAACTCTTGTAATGCCAAACCTCCTATGCCCACCGCCAAATTCCACAGGAAGATCCAAATCAACATAACCATTGGTTGCGATTAGTATATCAAACTGAGATATTTGGTAACCCCTTGGAAGGTCAGGGTAAAAATACTGTTTCCTATCAAACTTTGAGTTTAAAGACAGCTTGCAATTAAGCACAAGACCTAATTTCATAGCAAACTCAATGACTTTGGAGTTCAGAACTGGTAAAGCACCTGGCAAACCCATGCAAACAGGGCAGACACTTGTGTTTGGTTGAGCTCCATAGTTGCATGGACATCCACAAAAGGCTTTGGTTAAAGTGGATAGCTGGACATGGGTTTCTATACCAATGATTGCCTCATAGTCTTTTATAAGTTTATCAATAGTTTTGGTCTGAGTTTGGGTAGAAACTTTGATTTGTGGGTTCTGCTGTTTTTCTTGTGTGGCTGTTTGAGTTTGTGGGACGCTGCTGCTTTTCATCGTGCAGTACAAGGCACCATTCTTTCTTCTAAAGAAGGCATTTGGATATAACAATAATGGGACGGTTTGAGTGTTTTTTAACAGAGTGGAAGCCATAGTTTTTTTTTATTACTAACTCCAAACTCCCTGCAAAATATCAAATAGGTGGTAAGGAAAAGCTACAATGGACAATTCAAGGAGCATTAAAATCTGTGAGCAAGAAACCAAACAAAAAGAAAAAGAAAAAGAAAACATAAAACTTCGAACTTTGAACTGAAACTGAAGAGAAGGGCTAAATTGATGAGTACCCAGAAGATAAATTCATGATTAAACCTTGAAAAAGAAGGCCATAAATCCTTGTAAGAGGTGAAAGTGAAATCGTAAGTAGAAAAAGGAGTGATTTTGAAAGGTGCCCATGAATTATTTTTGTCAAAAAATAATGAAAATAAGTTAAAGGAACACAAAGAGAAAGACAAAACTTGAAGACGAAAAAGATATTACTTGAATGAATGTATAGCAATGGCATTACTAGAAGTGAAAGGAATAATGATCGTTCGTTTAATTACTTTCATTACCTGTTTTCTTCAGTACCGAAGTAACCCAACTACCTGAAGAAAAGGTTTCTTTTTGTTAAAGAAGGAACTAGCCTAGCCTAGCCTAGCAACAGTCATACTTTAACCAATCATATTTTAACAAAATGTTTCAAGAAAACAGCAATGAGGTGGGCGTGCCGGAGTGGTTATCGGGCATGACTAGAAATCATGTGGGCTTTGCCCGCGCAGGTTCGAATCCTGCCGCTCACGATTTTTGAATTATATTTTTATCACTGTATTGGTCAGAGCGCGCGCGAATATATTGAACGATCTACAACCGGAAAAGGTTTCCGATTGTCAGGCAGGTTCTGCCGGTATATATTGACCGAGTCACAAACATAGCTGGAGTTCCAGAAACTTCCAAAATTAGCTTGGAACATCAAAGCACTCCATATTTAGCACATCTCCACAGTGCCCTATGTTGTTAATCCACAAAATATGAGCTAACAAATAGCAAGGCAGTTTTGGATTTACACAAACCATCCACAATGGCATTTAATTTTAAAGCCCATTTTCTACCTCTAGTCGTCTAAACCCCGATTGGTAGCTGTTGGTGGCAGTGGCGGTGGTGGCCGTTGGTGGTGATGGGGAGTGAGACCACTGCACGATCAAGGAAAGTAATGGTGGTGGCAGACCCAAGCCGCGAATCAGCAGGTGCGCTTCAATACGCACTTTCCCATGTAGTTGTTGAGAATGATGAGCTCATACTTCTCCATGTCGAAAGTTCATATTCTTGGTGGAACACGTTTTCGTTCAGAAAGATATATAGTCTAACGCCAGGTCCGATGCCCAACTCATCTGAAGGAGGCGGTGGCGTTGGGGAAGGTGACTTTCTTGAAGCAATGCGGCAGGTGTGCCGGATTGCCCAGCCAAAAATCCCTGTTCGCTTAGAAAGGACTCAATTAATGGAGGAGACCAAGGACAAGGCGAATACTATCCTTAACAAAAGCAACCTGTTAAGGGTCGATCTTCTTATTATTGGCCAGAGACGAGGTTTCTCTACTGCAATATTAGGGTGAGATTGACAAGCCATCTTCAAACTTTGCATTACATTACATGTAAAAATAGATAGGAAGATGAAGAAAAAGAAAGAAAGATAAAAAATAAAAAATAAAAAAAAAATCCATGGGGAATCCCTAATTCTGCACGAACTCTGTTAATAAACCACATTCACAAACCTAACAAAATCTATCCTGAAGGGCTCAAAAACTGCCAAAATCCAAAGCCAGCTAGAATGCAGAAATACCATGTTTCCTATACAATATGCAACTCTTATTCATGGCTGTCTCTATCTGGTCTCCTCTCCTGCTACATTTTCTTTTTAATTCCTGGCCTGTGAACATGCATATGTAGTTACTTGGTAAAGAAGAATATGTTATATTATGGTCCGTAAACACTCCAAATGAGGGGTTCTCAGCATGCCATTCAAAAAGTAAATCCGGGTAGCAGTAAGACAACCAGTCCTGCTCCTCGTGAAGACGAACAAAAATGTTGGAGAGAGGTTGGGCAGGAGAGAGCTTGAAACTCGATCACAGACTCAAAAGATCCTATTACAAACAGGATATCATTTTGATCTTGTTATCCAAATCTTTTCGGATATGAAGTTCCTAATTCTCTGTTCTTTTTTGTATCTGTAGCACGAGCAGGTATAAACTGTCAGGAGGGTCGGGTACAAAGGGGTTAGATACAGCAGAGTATTTGATTGAGAACAGCAAGTGCACTTGTGTTGCAGTGCAGAAAAGAGGACAGAATGCAGGTTATGTGCTCAATACAAAAACCCACAAAAACTTCTGGCTCCTAGCATGATCATTTTTGGTCAATCTCACAAAATTACTTGAAAATCCTGCAAGCTTCATAGAGATGATCACTTCTGAGGTCAGCTTCCTCTATAGTGATGGCAATTGATTCAAGAAATGCATCGGCCTATCAAGTGACTCCAAACCCATTGCTCCCATTTAGCCTCGCATGTTTATGACACACAGATCAATTTCAGAACTTGAGATTGTTAATCCTTTCATTGCCAGATCGAGTAAAACTTTTTATTCAAGTTTATTCTTTTCTTCTTTTCATTTTATTACTGTTTTCATCTCTTAATTCTCACAATTTCTAAACATGTGTTTTTCTTTCTTTCACTTCAAATGCTTCGGAAATGTAAGTAGCCATATGGAGAGAAGATGGCGACCGAAGCCAGATTCTATTTTCTTTTAAATTATTTCTCATGTTCTTTCCTCTAGTCTTTCTGTCAAAATGAGATCAATCGTAGCCAATGACAAATTCATATTTTTTTAATCGCTCATCAAGGTGGCCTCAACATAATCAAAATGCGACAACAATGACAACCTATAACCTATCGCATGGTATATTACTCGAGTTTGTAAGTGAGCCAGCATATGGAAACATGGGCAAGAAAGCTGAAGAGCCCCTGTACGAGGACTTAAATTAGCAAAACCTAGAACCTTAAAGTTCATCGTGCATGGCTTGTTCTGCTGGTACTTCCACCTTGGGAACTGCATTGTCCAAGACCTGAGCAACATCAATACCATCTTCAATAACTCTGGGTATGGCATCTTCAACAGCTCTGGCTTTGATGGCTCCTTTTCCAGCCATTCCAGCTTTTAAGGCAGCAGTAACCTTTCTCTGCAATGCAAGTACGCCAATGCGCTTGGAAACAACATAAAGAACAGCACATGAAAACAAGAAAAATCCTACTGCCAGTATC
Source organism: Populus tomentosa (assembly GCA_018804465.1). Lineage (NCBI taxonomy): Eukaryota > Viridiplantae > Streptophyta > Magnoliopsida > Malpighiales > Salicaceae > Populus > Populus tomentosa. The sequence continues at coordinate 6,288,711 of CM031987.1, forward strand.
ACCCTGTCCAGATACAATTAGCATTAGGTTTCGTGAAAGAAGATAATTTCTGATCAAGATGACGTAAAGAGCCATTTTCTTTTCTTCTATACCTGTCTAGAACATCCTGACGTTGCATCGTAGAGAGAAGATTGCGAGTTCGCGATAACAATGAGCGATGACCCTTGTATTCTGTTTCAGCCTTCCTTAATACTGTTGTTGATTCCTCTGCAAAACCAACCTGAATACATTAGCTAAATTACCCAAAGGTTTCTAAAGGATGTGTACTCTCAAAAGCACAGAACCAGGACATGCCATATAATAAAGAGCACAAGTTGAAATAAGAAAAATACCGAAGAAACTCCAAAACTGTGTAAAAGTATTACATCATACTAGATTGGGTAGCAAATAAAAATGACCAGGTAAAGAATAAAGTTGAAAATTATGTGGCAACAGTTACAGATGGCATGTTGAATTGCAAACCAATGCCAACAGGAAATTGTAATGTGATGACGTCCAATGATATCAAAAAGCAAGTCTAAAGAGCTAAGACCTTCTGATCAATAACTCAATCTAATCCTAGAACCAGTGTGATGATATCCAAACACACAATTGGAGCAAACCATGCTCAATATTCAAAATTTCCAACAAAGTCCAAGTTGTGACCTCAGCAGGTCCACAGGCTTTGATTGTCAAAGATAAATTCCAGCGGGTTGTCTTTGATTTCTAGACTTTTTTCAAGGAGACAATGTATGAATGCATTGAAACAAATGGTAAAGTTAAGGTTTTGATTTTGTGTATAGAATTCCTGCTTAAGAACTCAATTGTTTATGATACATTACAGCAGAGTGACAGGAAAAGAAAAGGAACCATCGAATCAGCTAATGAAAAGAATAGAGTCAAGTTCCATTTTGAAAAGCTCACTGCAAATTCCAGAAAGCTTTATGAGAAGATGAACCAAAAACTAACATAGTCCAACAAATTGTTTATCATCTTCTATCTGGAATCAACTTTATAAAAATATCATCTTATAAAAAACTCACAAAATTTCACTTGCACGTAATTTATAAAACAGGAAAAGAAGATGAAATGCAATAATAATTGCTTGGAAATTAAAATCAGCCAATCTTGAACTATTAGTGAACACGAAACAGACAAAAATTAACAGGATAACAACAAATAATGACATGTGTTGAAAGGAATAATGAGCGAAGGAGGATTCTCGCAATGTCATTATGATGGAGGAAGAAAAAAAAACTGAAATGCTTTCAATGTGCACAAACAAAAAACACGTACCAAAAGTCATGAGAGTGCCAGTACTTCTTTCAACCTCCTGCAAACCCAGGGTAAGAAAAAGAAATTAACAACAAAAAGAAATTAAGAAAAAAAAAAAAGAGGGAAAAAAGACAGCGCAATGACTAACCTGAACCATTAGCTGACGAGTTCTGCGAAGGCTCTCCGTGATGCTTTCTGCAGCGGATGTCATCCCAGCCTTTGTCCTGATACAAAGCAACAAATCACGCAGCGAGTGTTAACAAAACAACATAAAAGAAGAGTAACAAGTTGCCCATTTTCTTTAAGCAGTGCATGATATAATTTACTCCTTAAATCTATAAAGAAAACAATGGATCGTTACAATATTCTGATTGAAGGTAAAAAGAAGAAGACATACTGCAAATTTCGCCTGCGAATAGTGGACTCTTCTCCACCACCAAGAAGAAGCTCTCTCTGCAATGATTAATGAGTATAATTTACAACAAAACACAATCAGATTTTTAAAACAGAACAAATAAAATAGGAAGAGAGAAGTACCTCTTGTTGAGCCGCTTTTCTCATGTTAGCCTTGGCTTGCAAATTAGCATTTCTCAAACTCGCCCGCAAACTAATTCCAAATACACACAAATTAGTGTTTATTAAGAAGATACTTAAGGGAGAGAGAGAAAAGAAAAAGATTTACTCATGGTAAAGCTGTTTCCAGGAATCAAGTAATTGGAGGGCAGATTTGAGTTGATCGTCGGTAGGCAATTGAGGAGCAAGGAGATCGAGCTGGAACTGCAAGGATTGAAGCAAAGCTAAACAATCTTGTGCCAAGCCATTCAATCTCGGAAGAGAAACAGAAGAAGAAGATTTGGCGTCGTAATCTTGAATTGCTTTCATGTGTTGTTGTGCTTTAGAATACGTCTCTTCCCATTCTTTCTTCGCCTTCTCCACTGCCTCCACTACCTCATCCATATCGCCCCCGTCCTCGTCCTCGTCCCAGGAAAGATGTTTCTTCTACTCCTAATCCACAACCGCTACCGCTAGGTGTGATCTCTGCCTGTAGACCAAAATAAAATAAAATAAAAGAATGAAGAGATAAAACTGTAATTTTCTTAAGGTTGTGTTTGGTCATCAGTTAAAAAGTTTTAAAAAATTAAGATAAAAAATTGAGGTAGCGTGCGTATCCAGTAAACACGAAGAAAAACACCAATCAAACATACTTTTAAAAAGCACTCGGAAGTAATTTTAAACGTATTCCCATACATCGAAGTGTTCAAAGAGAAGTGTAAAGGTGTAAAAAACTGGATAGAGGATACTATGGGTATGTGAAAATTCTATGGAATAAGTAGGATTAAATAAATATAATTGAAAAACAATAAATTGAAGGGATAATTAGTCTTTCAATAAAGACTCAAAAACTCAATGAAATAAACAATGAAGACTCGGCTACTTAAATTGAAATCACATATTCTCGTTTGTTTGAAAAATAATTTTTTAAACCTTTCTATATTTATTTATTATTAAAAAAATTGATTAATAAAAAATATTTTCTAATAAAAAAAAATTAACTTGGTTTTCAGAAAGGAATTTTTCTTTTATTTTGGATGTAAAATATTTTTTAAAAATTATAAAAATTTTTAAAATATCATATTATTTGTTGATTATAATAAATTTAGTTCTTAAATTTTTAATTGTTATATATTTTATTTTGAATTTTTTTTTTAATTTCACTTCTTTGAATTTGATTTAATTTGATTTTTATATTAATTTTGATCTTTATTTTTATGATTTTTTTTTTCTTATTATTTTTTATCTATCAAATTTAGTTCTTATTTTTTTTACTGTTATTTATTTTATTTGAAATAATTTATAAAATTATAATTATAATTATTTTAATTTCATCATTTTTAATTTTTTTATCCATTAAATTTAATCTCTTATTTTAAATTTAATTTATTTTATTGTAGATAATTTAAAAAATTAAATTATTATTTTTTTAATTTTATTCTCATATTTGTTCTTTATTATTTTAATAAATTTAAAAAATATATATTAATAAATTATTTTTCAACTTATTTTTCATGTCATAACCAAACACTAAAAAATATTTTTTAATTTATTTTTTATAACACTATCAAACATTTAAAGATAATTTATTTTTTAAAAATTTATTTTTTAAAAAAAACCACTTTTCAGCCGAGAAACAAGACTAAATCTTCAATGTTATTAAAAAGAGGGCTGTGATTGCTCGGCCAAATGGAACTGATTTTTATTTTTTATTTTTATTTTTTGTAGTGCAACACCTTTTTACGCACATAATTAAAGACACCACAATGAAAAGACCAAACGACTGCCAAGCAAGCTAGTCTAATGACGAACCATCACTTCTCATGGACCTGATTTCCGAGTTTCTAAGAGCTTCAGTTCAAGAAAATCCAGGGACAGGTTAATTGCTCGAGGCATTGAACACAGTGGCATAATTAATTCGTTTCCAAAAATAAATCATTGCGCAACAAATTTGCCCTCTTCACTGGGCCAGCATACGAGTTACAACTACTGCTAGTGCTAGTGGTGCAACTGGGATCAAAAACAAAATTGCTGCAGCCACCGCTACACTGCTTCCATATCACTTGCCATTTACATGTAACGGGAAAATTCTCCTTTTCATATACAGAGGATGGAATTGGATGGCATTTCCTCCCATCATAGCAGCTTCTGCCAAGGCGAAGAAATAAAGTTGATGCATTAATGGAAAATCACACCTCCACAGACATGGTGCCAAGTTTCAGCTATTTACCATTAGCAACACCAGCCAGTTTGAAGCCTTTAGCAGGAAGCTGGTTGATGAGAAGAGTTTCCAGTGTCAAGCAATGCTCTCTCCGGGAACTATAAAATAAAGAAAAGAGGTATTGTCCATCGCATCTTTCTCATATACATAGGATGGGATTTCGCAGGATTTTCTCCCATCATAGCAGCTTCTCCAAAAGCAAATCGATAAAGCTGTTGATGCATTAATGAACAGTCACACTTTCCAGAGAGAGATTGGTTGCGCCGAAATTCCGATGCTTACCATCAGACACATTTGTCAGTTTGAATCCTTTAATAGGAAGCTGGTTGATGAGAAGAGTTTCCAGTAAGCAAGCAATACTCTTTCCAGGGACTATGAAATAAAGAAAAGCAGCATTGTCCATTCCTTCCTTTGATCGATGTGAACGGATTCGGCTTTCAAGATCATCCGTCTGTGGCAAAAATTGAGCAAAGAGTGTAATTAATAAGATTTGAAACTCAATAAATCAAATTGATGAGCTTAATCCATAACCAGATGCTGGAAATGAAGGTTTATTAAGTTATCACACCCTAGTATATCTGGGTTATTTTTATAGACATTTCGAATCAATGAAAAAAAATATAAACCCTCATGGGATGACCAATTTCCGAGTGTGAGCTCAAAAATGATAACAGGAAAGGAATATGTTAAAAGAAAGTACCACTCCAACATATAGCTTCTTGTCCGGTCTCAACATCACATAGACACATGAAGCACTGATTGTTGATGGAGGTGGCTGTTCCCTGGCACCAATGGCAACACAGTGGAATGATACAACTTCTGATGTGTTTTTCTGTTTGTAGAGCTCAATCAGCTTCTTCTGGCATATCATTGTAATAGCATTTTTAATATCTTTCTTCTCCACAGTATCCACTGCCTTTGTTGAATGGGTACTAGGATGAAGAGAAACTGTGGTTCCACTCGATAAATGGGCTTCATCAGAATCATTAACAATCCTATCAGAAGAAAACTGTCCAGCACTGTTGATTGTCTTTCCCGAAATAACTCCTTTAGCATAAGCTGAAAAATACAGGTCTTCAGCTCTTTGGATTATACTTTCAGGGATTCCTTCCTTCTTAGCTGTTTCAAAAGCAAGACTTTCTCTGCAAATCCCATCTATCAACCTCCAAGTTGGTTTTGTTCGTCCATCCACATACTCTGTTCCCATTGCTTTATACACAGTGTTGCTGGTATCAAGTGGCAAATCAAAGATGTCATGCAAATGCGTGGACACAATTCCAAGACAACCAATTCTATCAAGAGTTTCAACAATGCTTCCAGCAATACATGCGCCCTTCGCTGTTTCTGTTCCTCGACATATTTCATCTACAAGCACAAGGCTTCTTGATGAGGCTCCAGTTACAAGGGACCGGATTTCTGACATTTCCACCTGAGACATTAAAACAAGATAAAGAAAAACTCAAACAACCACATCTCTACAACCCAATCTGCAGGGTAGACAACAATTAACAAGAGATTAAAAAACTACATAAATTGTAATGGGGCATAAAAAAGTCAATACCTGAAATGAACTTTTTCCATCAGCAGGACTGTCGTAAGATTTCATGTGAAGCATTATAGAATCGAAGTTAGGAATCAAAGCTGATTCTGCAGGAACCATAAGTCCACATATTCCAAGTAATGCAGATGCACAGATTGATCGAAGCAAACTAGATTTACCACCTCCATTTGGTCCTGTCAAAAGAAACAAGGACTGCATATCCACTGTATTCTGTACAGCACTGCCTTCTGCAGCATTAAACCAATATGGAGACAGACCAACAAATTTCATCCTGTTTGCACCATCCGAGGATTTCACGCCCTGCTCAAACCATCAGCATCAGAGACTAACAAATGCATAGCAGCTTGATGAGATAAAATCTTACAATACGATAAAATATTGTAGGGCCTTAGTGTGACATATCCATCAAGTATGACAGCTACAGCTAAAGAAACATCCTTGAATAAAGTTTCTAAGTAGCACGACATTAGACACTGAGCACTACTAGGCCAGGTGATCAGAAATGCAGGAAATTGTACAATTTGAATCAAGTGCAGCAAATTCGCTTTGAAATAATCCATGTTTTCAAAGGACCATGCAGTATTCTATGATTCAGTTTTTGTCATACAGCAACATAATACATAGAGGAAAACAAAATCAATCACCTGGTTGCCATTTTTAGTTTTAGTAAAAGAAACTCCGCTAATAATAAGTAAATTATAACTTCTGGTGAGAATTACTGATATTAGAGCACACCAGGGATCCAATAGCATGATGCAGTACATGTCTGATTGTTAGCATAGATGGAAGCACAAAAAATTTGTGCTACTTTTATACAACCAGGAGATGGGAAACAAACATTTGCAGTACATTCAAAATCTTTTGTTGTTTGATGCAGAAGTGAAATGATAGTGCTAGATAGTACGCTTTGCAGGTTCTATACTGCAGACATGAAAAACAGCAATGTTAATTTGACCTGAAATTGACATGTTGCATACTACCTTTGAATCATTGAACCCGGTAAGAGTGGGAAAAACCCATTTCCTCCGTCTCCCTTCACTGTAATAAAATTGAAACCAAAATTAGATGTGGATCAAAGAACACCAAATATCAAGGAAACGTCAGACATGATAGTGAATCAATCAACAAAAGATTCACAACTCCAACATTTCAGATTACTAAGTCCCAAAATATTCCAAAAAACTTTAATTGAGATAATAAAATAGAAAAATGAAGGATTTTGCTTGCTGTTAATTATCAGCCAAACCCATAGGAAAATGACCAAAGTCAATTGGGTTTGGGCAGGCATAACACCCTACCTCATTAAATGTAGCCCACAACATTCGTGAGTGCGTGTGCGCGCAGCAGCATTGTCATTTCAGTGGAAGAATATGCCAGATAAAAAATTATGCATTGACAAGTTGATGTTGAAAAGTATAAACTTGTAAAGGCATGAACTCATCCAACTCACTTTGTGACATCAAATAAAAAAATTGCCTTCTGCACAGTTTGCTGGTTGAGCAAACCATTTAAGAGGTAGCTCAACTTATGAAAATAGGTTCAGATCAGCTTTATGAAGGTAGATAGGATATTTCAGAGACTGATGGACTGTTTGTAACTGATAACTAGTGAGCCTAGTCTAAATCAGGTTTTTATCCAACAGCCAAATACAATACACATAAACTGACATTCCCATTCTCTTAACCCATCCATAAGAACTTGTCCATTAAAATGGGGATTAATATTTTGTTGTTGTTCTTTCTATTATGGATCAAGTAGATTCACTAAATTGTAAAGTATTTTGTACTCTTTCGTGTTTGTCTATTCCAGCAAACTTTTCAAATAAACACCACTGCAGAAGACAATATCATTTATCAAACAGTAATAAAATAGTTTCTGATAAGATTAACAATGAAATTATGCTCAAACTCATAAATTTCCAAAATTATGAAACCAACCTCACATGAGCAAATAATGCCTTTGCAATGACAAGCACCATTGATGCAAAGACAAGGATATTGACTTTTGTTTGTAACTCAGCGGAAAGCCCCCTCAACAATTCCAAAACCTTCGCTTTTGCTTTCTCGCCTGCATCATGATACCTGAAACAGAGGTGGCATCAGTTGATTATTGAAACAGAACTAAATACAGAACAGAATCTAAGAAAGTGAGAGGGGAAGGTCACAGAAATCTTTTTTCATAGCTTCAAGTAAAAACAGCACACCTCATTAAAGCATCCTCCAACTTAATTGTAGTGAACCATTCTTCGCCAACTTTTCTACCTTTAGAATCTACAGCAGGTTTAAGCTGTTTGATTTGTTCTTCCCCGGGGGTACCAGCCCATACTGCTGGTGCAAACCGTTTTCCCTTGAACCAAACAGCTTCATGCTCTCGAGCATACAATATTTCTCCCTTTGAACCACCAAAGGGGGATGTGGTTGCTTTTATTCTTGAAATGATAGGAATGAAATCTTCAGTGACCTACAACAATGATGGAAGCCTATATTTTATGAAGGAATATGCTGCATACCCATATCATATTATCCATATTAATTAACAAGAAAATTAATAATAAATAAAAAACACCCTAAAGATGACAAATTTAGTCAGGTCATGTAAGTCATAAAATTCTAAGGTTGATCAGAAGTGTCAACTTTTTTTATACAGGAGATGCCAAAATAAATCTTTCTGCACCAGCAGATTATGTTGTTTATGGAATAGTTGTTGAGATAATAAAAATACATGATATCAATCCACCAATGTCTATCTATTCCAATTACAAGACCCGCTAAATATCACTATGTGAGAAGTTAGATATTTTTAACAAAGATAATGATCCATAGAGCTCAAGAAATAGGATAGCACATGATACTAATTCTTGCCATTGACAAGAATCCAAGCTGAAAAACACTGGTCTTAACATGGCTTCCAAAGTTTCATGCTCATTAGAAGTTATCGATTAAGAAAGAGTTCTGACACTTAAGGAGATCCAATGTCTGCACTTACTTACCTACTGTGAAATGAAAATTCACCTATTTTAAATTAATGAGTGAATCAGGTAGAATATTCGTAGTAGAAGAAATCAAGATCGCACCACTTACCATCCTGTGCCAGTTATTTTTAATTTTATAGACCAATCACTCGTCCTAACTCTATATAGCAAGTCAGTTTATATAGAACAGGTTGGTTGGTTCATGGACATCCCCAAAAACAGGGGCAGTGCAAGGAAAGAAGTGAAGGGGATATCATTTAACACAAAAAAGGCATCGATCAGATAAGGGATTGTTGAAAATATAACTATGCAGAAATATATTTAAGACATTATAGCATTGAGACATAGTGCCTGAGACTAATTAAGATTGCACAGGTATTTTTTTTCTACAGAGCATCCTATTCTACCTTCTCATCTTCTTAGATTTTTAAAAATAAGTATAAATGCCCCTTTAGTTGAGGGCGGCCCATTCAGTCTAAAACACTAAATAGTCTATCTTCTCTTGTCACAGCATCTCGTTGCGCTTTTCCACTACCTTTTAAGATTAAGCTTTAACACGTCAGTTGGTCTAAGGCTGCTCAAATTACCCTCTAGTTGGGCTTTATCATCCGCCTTTTCAGATAATTTGTCAAATATCTTGACATAAAATTGATGATACACCATGGGCATCCAGAGTCATACTGTGAGCTATTAAATATAACGCACTATGAACCAAGACTGGAGTTGCTGATAAACTCATAAATATGCACGATATGGATTGTGCACAACGGTGAATTTCTGATTCAGTAATGAACTACAAAATAAAATAAAAAAGAATAGACAAAGCAGATAGCCACGAGTTTATAAATATACCATCAAGAACATAAAAACAGAAAAAATAAATACTCTTCTAGGAGCATTGAACAATTAGGGTAAGAAGCAAGGTGTCTACTCATAGCATGAAAAGTTTTATCCAGAGACTTACTGCTAAAGATAAGGCCTGCGCAGACTTTTCCACTTCTGAAAATTCCTCCTCTATGTGGACCCTCTTCACACGACCTTTCCATGAAGACTCCATATCCTCAAAAAATTCACTTGGTACAACAGGACAAGAACTTATCTTTTGATCACTTTCACCATCTAGGGAAATCATTTCAGAAATTCTGCCTGAAGCCCATTCACATTCATTAACCTGGAAAAAACAACAATAATATTGAACACAGCTTACTGAACCAGGAATTCCATACAAGACAAAAAAAGAAAACATGCCAAAAACATTACTGTTGGGTCATGTTTAACTAGCTGTAGAGGCAAATACAATGGCACTAGATTTTACTGCCACAAATTGAAAAGCTTGTTACAACCATCAGCACATGAGATCTTGTTCAAAAGGCTACAACTTAAGCTAAAAAAACTAAAGCATTAATCCAAGTGAACCAAATGGAATATCTGCTTGAGGTGTCAATATTTCTTTAAAAATTCTAATTAGCATTTGAGATATAATTATGGAAAATAAACAAATTAATAAAATGTTTCTTGTTAAAAAGAAAAAATAAATAAATAAATAAAGTAGGATCTTGACAGGAGCATTAAATCCATAGAGTCCTTGGAGCCTTGGAAATTCCTTGGGAGAGCCCCTCCCCATAGCAATCCCTAACCTAATAAATTTTCTCAAAGTTATTATAATTTTTCACCCATAATCTATGTTATTCAACTCCTTGAAAGGTACTTTTTTCTCAACGGCCCTCCTCAGCAAAGTGGTGGCGTTCTACCACTGCCTTGGAAGTTGCATCAATTATACAGAAAACAACAAGAACGATGAGAAAAATAAAAAAAACACTGCAGCATTGAAGCAGCATTGAGACTGACAGGATATTAAATTCGTTGATAGCTGCAACAAAGTAAATGATGACACATAGTTAAACATTCTGGTAAAAAATATTAAATTGGTCTGATATATACAAAATAAGTTAATAAATAAAAATAGAAGTTCCAAATTCTAACAAAAAATATACCACACTCCATGACTACTTCAAATGTCAGTTTCAAGTTTTTCCTCTGCATTACTGAACGGCTATGTTATATTTTGGTGAACATCAGCACACATTGCATCTTAAACAAGGCAACCATACAAGATAAAATCCAATGTTCTTCACTTAATGCATCACACCCATCCCAACATCGAAAGCATAAACTAGTGTTTGTTTATTTAACAAGTAAAGGAAGAAGTTTATTGAAAGGGTATCAATAACATATAGAACAGGATGCCTCCACTTACTAATGTCTCAAAGTCGATTTTCAAACCAGTTGCCATCCAAGCAGGATCCATCAATGATTTCAGTATTTCATTGAGCTCAGAGTTTCTATACATGAACAATATTTCATCAAGTACATTTTTTATTCTACAAAACTCAATATGATTGGCTTCCTTCTGTTCAAGTAGCTTCACAAGCTGCATCACATAAGAAATCAAGAATCAGATACAGAATTTGAAAGTTTTTAGAGATTCAGCATGGATATCTTAAAAAAAAAATATTAATAAAAAATGATGACCATACATTTTGCCAAATTAGGCAACAGTAAACATATTTTGTTGTTATCATCTTCATACTGATTGAGTTCATGCAACCATTATTACTTTCAGATCAAAGGCAAGTAGCAGGAACAGATATTACAATAAACAATGGTTTCAATCCATCAAATGCACTTTTACAACTGGGTAATAATTTCTTCATACAAATTAACAAGCTCAAATTTTAAGAGCTTATTGTTTTTGAATTTTTAACGAGGGTAATCACTTAACCATCATAGCAAGAGTCCAGGTCAAAGTGTCTGAAACTCCAACAATTTTTGAAGAAATTTCCAGATCCAATCTTGCCCTCAGCATCATGAATGTGACTTAAAAAATGCAGTTCTTATCTATTATAAATTCTATATTTATCAAGTAAAACAAAAGAACCGTGCCCTCCCAAACACATGATTTGAATTCAGTCAATTCACCATTACAATTTAACAAACAATTTTAATCAATCATCAAGAAATCATAGCAAAATCCTAAAACAACGAAACATGGTGAATAAATAGCCTAACAAAGCATTAATGGGAAAGGAAACTCATGTACTACATTCCATAATAACTCTAATTCCAGTGAAGATGGAAGCCAAAATTAAGATTGAACAGTAAACAAAAAGGAAGCAAAAGAATGCAACATGCAGTTATTTTACATCAAACATATTAAAAAGGTAATTTAAAAACAACCTTTGCAGAGGACACACAAGTGAACTCCGGAATTGAGCACGTTATATTGCTCATAAGTTTGCATGTTGCTGCCAAACAAGAACAAAATAGTACATAAGAACATGATTGGCACTACCATAAGGCATAAGAACAGCAGAAATTCAACAGACTAAAACAGAACAAAATAAATTCAAAGGGGAAATCCCATAAATTGCACTGAGATATTGCTAGTTAAATTTTGCCATTATGCAATACTCAGTATAACTTATTTCTAGCAAGATGCATTGCCTTTTCCTATTAAATTTGACAGGTTTGCAATAACTAACTATTTTTATTTTATTATGGTCTAAAATAATGTAAAATTCATTTGCATCAAGAACTGTTTGTCTACGTTATCTTTTTGTTTTTATTTCTGTGATAAATTGGCCTAATTAATGGTCATGAGTGTCACATAATCACTAACATGAGTGAAGTGGGGGATTGAATTGCATATTTCAATATTTAAGAAAAGCCTTATTTCTGCTTTTTTTCATTATTTAACTACTCTTTATTATTATTATTATTACTACTACTACTTACTCCAAATGCAATGTTTTTATAGCGCATGTAACGATGTTATCAAATGGAATTATTTGTTAGAAAAGTGTTTTTTTTAAAGGGTGACATTGGAATTAGCCTTATCAAAGCCCAATTTATTTATTTATTTATTTTATTTTAAGATATGTTTTTAAGAAATATGCAAATTCCTTCTGACAATGATATTTACCTTTGTTGTCTTCTCAAATAACGATACATGATATTGTTTTTCATTTTAAGTTTCAATAGAAACATATTTAACCACAAGATAGGAAGAGTATACATCATACAAAAACCAAAGTGTAACGTGATAAAAATAACATTATGCAGCAAAAGTCAAATTTACCCTTCACTGAAATCAATATTTACATATCAGAACTTCATTTTGATGCAATTCAACAACCAATAAATAGCCTATATAAAATACATATCAGAACTCACCTTGAATTGTTGATGCAATTTCATAAGCAGGAGGGTTGAGAAGCATATCTCTGACATACCTGAGAGATCATGAAAAATATTAAGTAAACATGAGCCTTATTACATTGCAAAGACAACAAGGGTACAGAAAAGTGTTTGCACCTTCATCTTCTAGATAGACCAAGGAAAAGAAAAACTTCATGCAAAGCTATCTTGAAGAACATAGTTCTAATAACAACGAAAACAGAAACAAAGGAAGCTCAAGGAAAGCTTCTTTGAAGTGGAAGATAAAAAATGGCTTGGCAAGATAGAAATTTCACTACCATATAAACAATTATATGTACAAATTGAACCAATTTTAGATTTTAATGGCTCTACCCATGAAAGAAAAAGTGCATACAAAGATTTGCATAACTTGAACTAGATTTGATGTTTCATCACCTCAATCAACATCCACTCCCCTGTCCCTACAAACATCCTCAATAAGGAAAATACAGATCGGAATGACCAATTTCCTGAAGTACTACATTTGATCATTCTTGCTTTAAAATTCTCAGCTTCCTTAACCCGAGAAACCTAATCCATTCTTTTGGATGAACTGCAAAGCAGTCTTCAAGGCACAATGCTTTCATCTCTACCATTCCAAGGAAAGCATCAAAACATAAATTTCAAAGAGTTCGCAGATAATAAAATCTGGTAGGGGTGCACAAAGCTGAACTTGAGACAACTATTAACATTAAACTAAGGATAATATTTTGTTGCTAGCAAGCCAAAAGACAATTGAGAATAGAACATTCCTTTTCTTTACCAAACATTAAAAAAGTGAAATCACTAAGAAACAAAAAGAAGTACAAGAGTGCATTTGAAAAGCTCAGCTCCAATAGTTGACTTTCTTTTGTTTCAAAAGTTTCCTCATGACTGCAACTATATTGTCAATAGTCAACTTCTGCTCAATAATACTAGTAATACAACAATTTTTAAAATCTGACCAATAAAATAATGACACTCTTAAAGTCAACAACTTCTTATCTCACGAGGAAAAATAAATAATAATAGAGGATCCTTATCACAACACACTGAAAAGGATCTTTATACCTTGCCTACCTAGCCAATGATCACACTTAAATTCTTTACACTCATTATGCTCCCAAATAAATTTCAAGCACTAGATGAACATTCAAAGAGTTAATGCACCTCAAAACTTAGTTTGCAAGAACTACTGACTGCCAAAATTCTGTACATATATGGTGTTCCTGAACTTCTGGTCAAAAAAGAAAATACTAAGGAGTCAACTCAGGGGCAACTAAGGAACTTGAACCTTCTTAGAGAACCAAATTAAAATAATGTGGTTGACCATGGTTAATCAAAGTATCATGGTATCATTACTCATACGCTGGGTACAAATTTGTGTAGGGATGGGCAGGTATTTTTTCTTCTTTTGAGAATTAAATTAAATGGATCCTTTACACACCCCTTTCGTGGGTGGGGATGACAAGCTCCCTTTTACTTTATTCATTCCTTGGCAACAAGGAACATAGATTTGATACGTTCATCAACTATTGCCTCTACATAGCTTTTTAAGAAAGAGAGTGAAAAATCACACTTACAGTTCTGGTAGACCTGTGCAATTTGATGGAAGTAACACCTTTAATAAACAAGGAATTCCTTCTGTTGGTATGGCACCTGGCAGTATGGAACAAATCTTGCCGAATTGGTTCGCATGTTGCAACCTGGTGCTAATGAAACAATTCAACATTAAACTGTGTAAATAAAGTTCAACTGACCAATTTGTGTTGCCGTTCCAAGGTGTAATGGTCTGGGCCTGTTTTCTGAAGACACATAAGCATTTCTGAACCCAACTTTATCATCAAGACCATAAAGCTCCCTGACCTAAAAGTGTTGATATTCTTAGATTATGTAACTATAATCAAAGAGCAAACAATAGTAAGAGCACAAGAAGAAATGTGCTTGAACCTTGAATAAAAGCTCAGTGACAGGATCTCCTTCGAACCACTCAAAATATCTGCTGTTACATTCTCCCCACAACAAGCCACCCCGACCATACTCTCCCCAACGACAAGTTCCTGCAAATAAGATGCTATTGTGAACAACAAAGTACATGGTATGGGCAAGAGAAGAAAAAAAATACAACGAAAAAAGATGCATGTTGTCACTGGTAATGAAGAATTGAACCTCCACTGAGTAACCCAAATATGGCTCTACAGAGCACTAAGAAAATAATATATTCCATGCAAGGGAAGCAAAACTTAAAAATGCATTTTTTAGGCTTAAGTTCCCAAGCATAAGATGTAATTGCCTTTCTCCATTAGTCTGCACTGATTTTAATACCAAAGAAGGGGGTGATTGACATTTCAGACAAGGAAAGAATGAAAATTGAGGCAACATCACAAGTGAAATCTCATATCACACTCAAGAAAATCATGAATGCTAATTTTTAGGTATGCCTCAAATAAGAAAAAGAATTGATGCGGCATGTGGGGAGTAAAAATTGATGTCAATTTTTATTAGACAAACTGTGTCATTTCAAGAAAGTAGTTAAAGCCTCAAAAGTAAGAAAGTGCAAACCTGAGGAATTGTGTCTCAAGGATGTATGAAGGAATAGATGGTGGTACTGACAAGTATGAAGCTTGGTAACCAAAGCCTCTTCAGTCAGACCATCCTCTAATGAATATGTTTTCATGGTCTCTAAGACTGAGATCATGCAATAACCCCTTGCTGATTGAGATATCCCTACAAGTGCCAGAAATATTTTACAAAAGATAAGCTCGCTTTTTTTCCTCCAATCTTATATGCACTGAGATAACTAGATTAATGATGATGATAGTTTTTCATACCAACCACGGGCATTGGTTCTGGAAATTCAAGATCATGATCAACCCCAACAAGTCCAAAAACATATGGACTCCCTGGACGTGCATGCCTGAATCCTCAAAGCAACAAGTCAGAACAAGATATGGAAATTGTAAATAAAAAATAACATTTAACATGAATAACAGAAACACCGCCTATCTTTAATTTATATGATCCCTTCATTTCTTAAAATTTTCTCAACTGCAATTATTGTAACTGAACCTAGCAAGAAAGCCAAAAAAAAAAAAGACTTCCTAGTGAAACACAAATTTAAAACATAATGGAAAAATTATTGCAAATCACATAATGTGTTTCGTTTTTTGGTCTTGCTCAATGCCTTTTCTTTTGCGAAACACTGAGACATAGTGCAAAATGTTCTGCGCATATCAGATGCTATTATTGTTCCCACTAGAAGTACATAAGCATGCCTTCCAAGCATTAAAATTATTTTCTTTAGAAACATATTAATGCAGCACACCAAGAACAACTTACATGGAAAATGCATGAAACAAACATCAAACTCAAAACTCAACTGAATCATTTTTACAAATTAAGTTAATTCCAAACATGTTCCTGAGTATGGGCAAGGTGAAAAGGCTTTAAAACTACAGTATATATTTTATTATTGTCTCAATGTAACCAGAACAATTTTGAATAAATTGCTTTGGCAAGTACAAGACCATGGCCACCAACACCATTGATAGCATAACATTAATACTGGGTGTTTTCTGTGTGATTACCCAGAAATGAAACGACCTTTACGTGAACGAGCTTGTGTCGGACCCTGAACCTCCTCCACTATGCACTGTAAGAAACATAATGGAACCATTGAACAAAATCAGCCGGTAAAGGTTCATACCTTAAAATGGTAATATTAGGCATGATAAAATTAACACCACAACAACAACCAACCTCAATCCCAAACTAATTGGGATCAACGATATTGAATTAACACCACATGATGAAATAAATAATAAAAGGGTCAATTTTAGTAATGCAAAACTAAAATAATGTTGATCTTGAAGGAAAATAGAAGGATCGAAAATGTTAAAGTAGTCAAAACATATAACTTTTCCCTGAGAAATTTTAAATTATTCAATGCCACATTGCATGACATTATCAGTATTTTCCTTTCCACTTCCAACCAAAAAAATAAAAAAAAAAACCCTTATGCAGCACATGATAAAGGCACAAGACTTGATCTCCCATGCCACATTAAATAAATAGGCTTAAAAGGAAGAAAGGTTCTACAACCTTCATGTTTAGCTGAAAAAAGGAGATCTGTGCAACAGTTTCCGTACTTACCACTGAATACCCATTACGTGTCAAGTCATCTAAAGTTTGCCGAAGATTCTGCAGGAGCATTTTACAACAATTAAAGTTTCACCATCAATGAGAATGAATGGAATTAACAGAAAGCATCTTTACTCATTCTTCAGAAAATAACGCAGGGGGGGAAGAAAAGAAAGGGTAAAGCATGAAGTTTGTTAAATTAATAGGGTAAGCAAGATTTCTGGAAAAGAAAAAAAAAAGAGAAAAGATCTATCCTCTATATATAAAATCCTTCTTCACATAACTGAAGAAACTAGGAATTATTTATTTATTGAAAAAAGATGAATGTAACTTAGAGGACTACTGAAAAGAACCTGATATAGGGTTAGGATGAAAAAACAGCAAAACATCAATATGTAGATAAATTGAATAAATGCAAGTGTGTGTGTGTGTGTGTGTGTGAGAGAGAGAGAGAGAGAGAGTCTCGCCGTAACACAAAATTGGAAGTAATTAAGCATCCCTCCTGGGACCATCTTCTAGAGGCCACACTGCAATCAGAACAGACATCCTTTCTGCTGCATCATAATTTTGACCAATCACAAAATAGTGCATTATGTCATTCCTTAAACTCAACAAGAAATCTTCTCAAGACTTTCGCTTAGTCATGCAAGTTGGGGAACGCAGCTTATTTGGCATAGGAGGCTATAAGTTAGCTAAACATGAGTCTACACATTTTTCCCCTTCCTGTAAAAACTAGTAATGAACATGGCATGTGCAAACGTTGCAATAAAACTGTAGTTCATAAACATTCAAAATCTAAGAAATCTACTATAACAAATGAGGGGTGTAAAATCCAATACCACAACAGGGCAGCCAGCTCTAGGAACGCTATCAGATCGCAGCCCACCAAAAGGATTTAAACCAGCATATTCAACAAGAATACAAGCATCTATTCCAATGGCTTCATAGAAATCCCCAACCTGGAAACATAAAACACTAACTTGACTATCATCAACCAATTATAAACAAATATGTAGTGCGAAAGAACAATATAAATATTACGGGAGACAGACAAACAGGATTCATTGTTGTCTTGGATGAACAATTTAGAAGATTATGAAACACGAACCCTGCAGAGCAAAACCTCGCGTGGAAACTTTGACTTGAATTGCAATATTTCCCAGTTGAGATTTCCTTCCTTCAAACTGCAACCGAAAAATTAAAGGTTTTCGTAATTAGTCATTATGCAGCAAAACAATAAAAAGTAAACTAAAGATGCATTGTGAGAGCGTACCTCCCATTTTTCAAGCTAGCATCCAAGCCGAGCAAATTGGAATACATAAGCCTTTTAACCAGATTAGCAGTGGAAGGCTTCTTACACCGCTGCAAATTCTGCGGTAATAAAATAGAGCGTGCGCGCACAAAAAGAAATAAAACAAAATTACATGTTTCCAATTCTATTCCATTTTCAATAAAAGAAAGGGAAGAGGAAAAGAAATGGAAGCTCACCTCCTTCCACCATATAATGTGTGAAAGATCCTTATCGTCGAGAACATTATTGGATGCTTTAGATTTCTTGCTATTTCTTGCAGTTCCTTTCGGATTTTTAAAGCAATAAATAGGTTGAGCCTGTCCGATCCTGCTGTAACTATCAGTATTTCACAATTTTTTTAGATGCTAAAACACAAAAATATAATATAAGTTTGAATTAAGAGAGAGAAATTACAAAGGCGGTGGCGACAGGCCAAGTGAACTGCATTTGAAAGGAGCACTGAGGAGGAGAGCGAAGGAGCGCCACTTGGGAAGTGAAACGACGGCATTTCTAGTCGCTAACCAGTACATATTGGAATTTTGTCTTTCAGTTTTGGGGAGAATATTGAATATATTGAATTGATGATTTCTAATTCTAGGGTTTTTGGGGATTTGAGACGTTTCTCTGCATTGCTTCTGCTCTTCCCGCCACAAAACAACAGATAAAAGAATGCCAAAAGGGTTGCTCTTATTTCTTGCTACTATTTTTTTTTACCGTGGGGACCACTAGTCACGAAACGGCGATTTTTTTTCTTCGTTTTCTTTCCAAATAATTATATAAAAAAAAATCTTAAATTTTAAAAGCATCTTTAAAAAAAAATTAGCTACCAAGTTAAAAAATTAACATAATAATATTATTTAATAAAATAATATATTTTTAGCTTCTTAAATTTTTAAAGTATGATAGTTATAAAATATGAAATAGCATGGCCGTGAGTTGTCATAGATTTATAAAATAAATATATTTGATAATATTATAATTCTAAATCAGTGCTAGATAAGTAATAAAAACTAAAAATATAATGAAGCTAATATTTCATTAAAAAAAAAATATGTTGGTAATCAAAAAAACTTAGAGACTGAACAAAATAATTTATAGCAATCCACAGCGTTTTGAAAGAAAAAATACAGTACTTTCGCTACATGATTTAGCTTTTTTGTTAATAAAAAATAAAAAAAATTACAAAACTAAATTTTCTACTAACTTAATATTAAAAAAAAAACAAACAAAGACAATTTTGGAAATGAAGAAACCCATGAAAAAAAATATTGTAGCAATTGACAGTGTTTTGTGAGAAAAACTGCGGTGCTTTCCAGTAAAATAAGATAAAAAACCATTTAGAGAAATACTATAGCAATCCATAGTGTTTTGTGAGAAAAACTACAACGCTTTCCCCATATGATTTAACTTTATAGTAATTATAATTCTTAACCAACTCAATATTAAAAAAATATCGACAAAGATAATTTTGGAAAAAAATCATATGGGAAAACACTACAACAATTCACTGTGTTTTAAAGAAAAAAATTACAAAACTAGATTATTAATTAGTTCAATATTAAAAAAATCAAATCGACAAAGATAATTTAAAAAAATAACCAAAAAAACACCAAAAAGAGAGGAAAAAATCATATTGAAAACACTGTAGCAATTCACAGTATTTTGTGATGAAAGTTACTATGTTTCCCACTTGATTTAACTTTATTTGTAATGACTTGTAATTGTAATTCTCAACAATGCTTTGTGAGGAAAGCTATAGTGTTTTTCCCACATGATTAAGTTTTATAACAAAGTTAAATTCTAACCAACTTAATATTTAAAAAAATAAAATTAGTGAAGATAATTTTAAAAAAAATATTACAGAAAAAAATACAAAATAAAATAGAAAAAAACCATGCAAGGAAAAATTGTATGGATCCATGGTGTTTTGTGAGGAAAAACTTGTATTTACCAGTAATTGCAATTCTTAACCAGCTTAATATTTAAAAAATAGAATTGAAAATGACAATTTTAGAGAAAAACACAACAAACAGAAAAAAATCATGTGGGAAAAAACATTATAACAATTCACAGTAATTTACGAGAAAAATTACAGTGATTTCCTCATATATTGTAACGGTATCTTTTAACTAGCTCAATATTAAAAAATAAAATAAAATAAGATAATTTTGAAGAAAAACATAAATAAAAAAATCATTTAGAGAAACACTGTAGCAATTAACAATGTTTTAAAGAAAAAAATTATAAAACTAAATTCTCAATCAGCTCAATATATAAAAAATAAAATCATCAAATATAATTTTGGAAAATAAAAAATAAAATATAAAAATTACGCGGAAAAGTATTATAGCTATTCACAATATTTTAAAGAAAAAAAATTACAAAGTAAAATTTTTAATCGCCTCAATATTTAAAAAGTAAAACCAACAAAGATAATTTTGAAAAAAAAAATAAATGAACAAAAAACAAAGGAAAAAAAGGAAAGCCGGAAAAAAAAGAGGAAAAGTTGAAAAAAAAAAGTGTAAAAAAAAGAGAGGAATGTACTATGGATTATAACAGTAAAATAAAAAAAGATAATTTTGAAAAAAATCATTAAAAAAAATGCGGACAAACACTGTAGCAATCAATAATATTTTAAAAAAAAAAATTACAAAACTAAATTCTCAATAAGCTAAATAAAAAAAAATTAAAAGTGACAAATATAATTTTGAAAAATAAAATAGAAAAATTATGTGGAAAACACCGTAGCAATCCACGGTATTTTGAAGAAAAAAATTACAAAGCAAAATTTTTAACCAGCTCAATATTTAAAAAGTAAAATCAACAAAGATAATTTTGAAAAAAAAATAAATGAACAAAAAAGAGGAAAAAAAGGAAAGTTAGGGGAAAAAAAGGAAAAAAAAAAGGGGGAAAGTTGGAAAAAAAAGGAAAAAAAAAAGGAGGTGGGAAGTTGGATTGTTGTCCACAGTGCATTTGGGTGTGGGGAAACAATGATTTCCCCATACCTTTTAGTTTTATAACAATAAAATAAAAAAATAATTTCAAAGAAAATTATAAAAAATAAAAAAAATCATGCTGAGAAACACTGTAGTAATCAATAATGTTTTAAAAAAAATTCAAAACTAAATTCTCAATCAGCTTAATATAAAAAAAATCAACAAATATAATTTTGAAAAATAAAAAAAACTATGTGGAAAAACACCGTAGCAATTCACAATATTTTAAAGAAAAAAAATTACGTAGCAAAATTTTTAATCAGCTCAATATTTAAAAAGTAAAATCAACAAAGATAATTTAAAAAAAAATAACAAAAAGAGAAAAAAGAGGAGAGTTGGAAAAAAAAGTAATTTTGGAAAAAAAAAGAGGAAAAAATAAACAAACAAAAAAGGAAAGTTGAAAAAAAAAGGTGCAAAAAAGATGAAAAAAAGAGAGATGAATGCACTGTGGATTACTGTTGTAATTCATAGTGCATTTGGGTGTGGGGAAATAGTGATTTCCCCACACCTTTTAGTTTTATGTATAATTTTTATTTTTAAAAGTTATAAGATAGTTTTAGAGTAATAACATTTAAAATAAAATATATTTTAAATATAAACAATTTAATATGTAACCTCATTACTAATACCTAGCTTAATTGGTCGGCCAGTTGATCTAGCTGTATAAATTAGGCGACCGTTTCAGACAAAAACAATAATTTTTTGAATTTTTTCTTTCAAATATATTTTACGAGTTAAAATATATATTTTTATACAACCTGTGGATTAAAAAACATATTCCAATTAAAATCTCAAAAAATTATTGTTTACAAGGTAATTGTCTGCTATTTTTCACTATTGATGATATAGTCGGATTTGCGATAATAAAAGATTTTGAGTAGTCAAGTATGAGTCTGCTATAAGTTGATGAGTACATGTCTTGGACATATTATGTGGATAGTCTGGCAAATGCATTTATGGATCAGTGTGACTTGTCCAAGTCCAGTAAGAGGTCAGGTCGCGCCTAACTAAAGTGATGGCTCGAAAAGGCCATAACTTTTTATTCGACCGTTGAATCACACTCAAATTTTTACAAGAATTTTAAGATGATGTTTTTCTTGTAATTCTCACCTCCTACCGACCATCAGATCTTTAGATTTTAGAAATCTCGTTCCATAGCTCTGGTGTTGATAATTTTTTTTTTTTTTTTAGAATTGATTGACCAATTTAACTAATCATTGCAAACTAGTTGACTGATTAATCTTGAATTTAATAGATGTTGTAATTATGAATTGTGATATAATTAAAAAAAATCATGATTTTCAGCCATAATATTTAATTAATACTGCAATTTAAAAACATGATATTTAGTTACACGTTACCATTAAAAATCAGGATTTTTAAAAATATTTTATTTTATCAAAACTTTTTATTCCCATGTTAATTCATCAATTTTATTTTTTTTTTGTTTGGTAACTGCCTCATTTGGCTGTGGTTTACGTGCTGGATTGAACAAAAAATAATAATAATGAAATTGCCTGTAGTATCAGACCAAAACCCAGAACTCCCTCTTTCTGTCGCTCGCAAAAATCACAACTCAGTCAGCAGTCGTGTGACCCCTACCAAACTGAATTAGCCTCGCCAACCACGACCACCGTACCAGAAGCTGTATGTAGCCAGCAGTCTCGTAGTGACCATGTTCTCTGCTACTGTTTTGCTTGGTGAAAAAATACTTTTTTTTTTTAATTATCCCTTTCTTCTTCTTCTTTTTTTGTTGAAGAATAAGTTTCTAAAAAAAAAACATTAACATCTTTCTTTTTGAAAAAACAAAAAAAAATGTTGTTAGGGTTGATGAATTCAGCAAACTTGAAAGTTGTCAAGATGGATTAACTTGCAGCCGATCAAAACCTGATGTAACTATAAAAAGAATTTCAAAACTTAAACATGAATTACTCCACCTAATTAATAAATATTAAAAGAGCTTTTGCTTTTATTATAGCATCATTCATGTTCATTATTTTACATATCACTTGTAGATTTGAGCAGTAATTTTTAAGAATTTTTATTTTGATACTTGAATTTTTATTTTACATGATTTAGTATTTTTAAGTTCAATTTAGCATTTAATTACATATTTTGTCGAGAGAAAATGTTGAATTGAAAGATAGATAATTGAAGTGAAAAAAATAGGTGAAATGGATAGCTATTTAGAAATTTGTCTTAAAAAGTTATTTTCATCCTTTTGTTATTTTTTGGCTTTTAGATAATTGGTCCTTTTAATTTTTTAAAATTTAATTTTGGTATAAAATTTGATTTTTCTCATTTTTTAGTGGTGGAGAGGAAGGGACTCGTCGAATTCTGGCATAGATAAAGAAAGTTGTTATTGATGGTGATTTCAACCATTAAAATGATTGATTTTTGGGTTAAATGATTTCATGTAATGAGATGAGTTTGAATTAAGTGTTTTTTTTTTAATCTTGAAAATGCCTAAAAAAGCTCAGAAAGATTTTTGGTTTGGGATTTTGAGGTGTTTTTTTTGTATTTTTTGAGGACATGAATTGGTTTAATAAGAAAAGAATAGAGTTGAACTTTTGTACATAAATCAAATTGTGGTAAAATTAAGGGACCAAATAGATATAACCTAGAAAGTTGGAGGACTAAATTGAACTCTTAATGAAAACTTTGAACCCACTATCCATTTTTATCCATTTTTAGCTCATTTTCCACACTAATTCTCCTTATTTTAACTTTGTCCTGGTCAGCAAATTTGAGCCACTTGTCATTTAATACATACTCAAAATAATGTAATCGTGTAAATACAAATTTTAAAGATTAAATTGAAAAAAAATTAAACTATAAATTCACAATGAAATGTGAGGCGATGAATAATGTTTTTTCTAAATTAAAAGACACACATGTGTTTAGTGTTTTTTTTTATATAGTTATAATAATAATGTATCACGGATAACATTAAAAAACTAAAAAATATATAATCACAACATCCATGAAACCTAGCACATAAAATTCACAAAACATTTCACATTTTTTTAATGTGAGAAACTCTAAAACGTCAGGCATTTTACTTAGCAATTCACAATGAAATATCCATTTCGCCATTTAAAGTCAAGATAAAAAAAACTAGTTACCAAGGGCAATTCGATAATTACATAATTGTTCATTGGCCATTGTCAAATTTAAAAGGGCCAGTTAAGTATTTTCACTTTCATAACACCCTATAAAATGACTTTAATACCCTTATATTCAGTTTTTTCAAAGCTAGTATGTAAGGATATTTTTGTATTTTTTTCATTTTTTTAAACGCAACAAAATAACTTAAATACCCTTAAAAGTAGAGTTCTCTATTCAATTTATGTCCATATGCTTTTTTATCCTTTTCAAATTGTCTCGATGTCCTCTTAATTCCTGGACAATATGTGTGATGGCTAAAACTATGTTATGGCTCGATGACCTTAATTTCTTATTATTGTAGCACTGCAAACTCTCAAAACAATCCTTTAATTTGCTTTCCTTTCAGATTTGTTCGTTTTTTATTACTATTTATTTCATTTGAAGCAGTTTGTAAAGTTGATTTTTTTCAATTTCATTATTTTTTTATTGTTTTTATATGTTAGATTTGGTCTTTATTTTTTTAATTACTATTTATTTTGTTTGAATTAATTTCGATGGTTGGATTTTTTTTCAATGATTTTGTCCTTCAATTTTTTCTCTTGCCAAATCTAGTTTCTATTCTTTTGATTGTTATTTATTTTATTTTGATGAATTTTCTAAATTAATATTTTTTTTCTAGTTTTATCATTCAATATTAAATTGGTTAAGAATTTAACTTATTGATTGAGCTGGTGTCTATGATTTTACGGGTTGCAGGTTTGAGAAATTAACATGAGTTTAGAAGATTTAAAGGGGTTTTGCTTGTTTTTTTAAAAAAATATATTTAATACAAAAAAATCTTCGTCCTCTTTATAGCTGTATAATTAAATGGAAAATTATCTTTGAGATAAAAAAATTATTGAATTTGATGACGTGCTTAACTTGCTTTGTGAGTTTGATTAGTTGTTTTGAATTCACTAATTTTTATTTTAATCAAGTGCTATTTTTTTATCAATTTCATTATTTAATATTGAGTTGATTGAGGATTCAATTTTTTAATTTGGTTTTTGTAAAATCATCCTCGCAGGTTTCAATGGTAAACATGGGTTGACTTATATAAATTCAATATGTTTTCATTTTAATATTAGATAAAAATATTGTTAAGTATGCAACTAATTTTGAATTCTTAGTTAAAATCTATTTGTTTTTCCTAGGAAAGACATTAGTGATACTTATAATTTTTTTTGGTATTTGAGAATTCCTTTGCTCCGACCTTTGTTATAGCGTGGATCAATTTTATTATTATTTGATTGAATAAATAATTTATTATAAAAAACAAAATTATTAGATATAATTGGATACATAACCCGTGTCACGAGATAAAATATATCTATCTATGTATATCTATTTACTTTTTGAGTTTATATATTAGTTATTGTCAACATTTTTTTATGTTTTACCCGCACAAAAAATCATATGATTAAATAAAAAAATTATTCAAAGAAACAAAGTTATTAAAATTATTATCATGTGAAATTAAATATTTTAATCTATATTTATCTCTTGGTTTTTTTAGTCCAATCTTTACTTGTTATTAACATTCTTTTTACACTAATTGATATGTACAAACTTTTTATTTTTTTATGAATAAAAATACTTTTAAAAAACTTATATATATATATATATATATATATATATGCGCGTATGTATATGTATATATGTGTATGTATGTGTATATATATATTTTGTTTTTTTTTTAAATTAAATTATTTGACCCGCGATGGAATGTTGGTCAAATAATTTTTTTTTTTGATTTATATAGGTGTATGGCCAGCTTGCGCACAACATGATTAATTCCAAAACTCACTGAACATTCTACAAACCTAGTAAGCATATAAAACATTATGGGAATGATAGATATACATAATAAAATTTGAACCCTGATGGAATGGAAAGAAATAAACTCGCGTTGGTCAAATAATTAGTCATATCTGTAACAGGGTAGGATACAAAATAAACCGGACACATCAGAGCCACAAATCGCATGCCTGTTTTACTAGCAGACTCGTGTGTCGAGCGTGCTCTTCTTCTTCTTCTCTATAGCAGCCTCCATTTTTTCTTCCAAAGGACAAGACAGGGCAGGAACCAAACACAGCATTGCTAACTTAAAACGCTAGCAGAGCAGTGGTTTTTATCATCAAACATTGCCAGTCATGACTTCCTCTACCATTTCTCCAAACTCCACATTCTTCATCACCAAAAAGGTTTAGACTTTTTTTATCACAATCTTCTTGCATTTTACAATTTTTTTTTTGTTCTGGTTTCCGTTACTATGCACTCGGGTGAGATTTGCTTGTTTTCTGATGCTGAAGGATCCGGGTTTGTCGGCCTTTTCTTCATCATCACCATCACCCTTTTCGATCCCCAAATGCAAGAAATCAATTTCAAAAAAAATAGTATCGGTCATGGCTCCTCAGCAATCAGAGCGCAGGCCTGCCACAACTGGCTCGGTTAGCTTCCTTTTGTTTTGCTTATTCCTTTTTTTTTTTCCAGCTATTTTGTTCTGGTTCTGACTAGGTGATGTTAAGCTTTTTTTTAATTGCTGTCTTTTTCATTTTTCCAATATTTGATTTGATGTGTTAACATGGTGATGGTTTTTCTCATGGTGAATTTGTAGGTCAAGACTGCGTTGACAATGACAGAGAAAATCTTTGCTAGAGCCTCTGAGAAGCCCCAGTTGATCCCAGGTGAGAATGTTTGGGTCAACGTTGATATCTTGATGACCCATGATGTTTGTGGCCCTGGTTCTATTGGGATCTTCAAGAAAGAGTTTGGACCGGATGCTAAGGTATTTGATTGTTTTAGACTAGCTTTTTTTCCTTTGCAAGTAGTTCTCGGATTCTTTTTTAAGAAAATAGGTTACTTGAACGGGCTCTTGTTGTTTTACTACATGATAAGTTGATAAATTTAAATAGATTTTATGGTTTAGTTTGGATTTCCTAGTGTGAGTGTAAAACAAGGTGTTCATCATGATACGGGTGTTTGATGCTGCATGAAACGGAGCCTAATACTTCGGAGGCTCTGTTTTCTTGAATACTGCATGAAATACCAGACTGATTCAATTTCCATTTGATGCCCAGAAACTCCATTTATTGCTTCAGAGGTTTCAATAAATGGCAAATGGTGTTCATTTATACCCTATTTTTTCCCATTTAGCATAATCTTCGAATTAATTCTTGACAAGAACTGACATTCTCAATATTCCGACCCTCTCTCTCTTTGTTTGTATCTCTAGTCTTTTTTTTTTCTGTGCTCCAAAGTACCTACCTGACTCACTCTTTAAAAATTGCAGGTTTGGGATCGTGAAAAGGTTGTCATTATACCAGATCATTATATATTCACTAAAGACGAACGTGCAAATCGCAATGTGGATATATTGAGAGATTTCTGCAATGAACAAAATATAAAGTACTTCTATGATATCAAGGATCTTGGTAACTTCAAGGTATGGTTCGATGACAATTTATTTAATTAAAAAATTCTATACATTTAAGTAATGGATTCATGGTTACTGCTATTTTCTGACATTGAATGTGCATATTACTTTGTGACTTTGCAGGCTAACCCCGACTACAAAGGTGTATGCCATGTTGCACTTGCCCAAGAAGGTCATTGCAGGCCTGGAGAGGTGCAATTTTTTTATCCTCATTGAGTTGTCAAATTTATCATTTATATTGAAGGAAAGCCAGTAATCATCCATTATGAACTTCAGGTCCTGTTAGGAACAGACTCACACACATGTACTGCTGGAGCATTTGGCCAATTCGCAACTGGAATTGGCAACACTGATGCTGGTTTCGTATTAGGCACTGGGAAGCTCCTGCTCAAGGTTTGGAAAATTGATCCTTTATTTTGCATCCTTATTCTTATATTGTATAGGGTGCATGAAATACCTGATCTTATGACCTCACATCTATAGGATCCAGGCTTTCCCCCCCTCCTAACTCCTCATGTTCCCCTTTGACCTGTCAATATCCTGGTGGTTTTCTTTCCTTTTTATGAAGCAAATTAATTTTAAACTGCAAACAGCAGGTGCACTCTCTACATTCCTGCACCTGGATGTTCTAAAAGTCACTATAAGCCATAGTTCTCAAAAGCACAAAGAACTTGATGTTTGTGAAAAGTTAATCAAACTGTGTTGTTATTCATATTTTTTTGAGCTTGTAGATGTGCTAATTTTGTCATTTCTACAAATTTGTGTTCTCATCTGGATTGAATTGATTGTGGTGCCAACTTTATTTACCTATGATTTTGCTTCTTAAATTTGCAGGTGCCCCCAACTCTGAGATTTGTAATGGATGGTGAAATGCCTGATTATTTGCAAGCGAAGGACTTGATTTTGCAAGTTAGTTTACTTGGGTCTTAGGCATTTGTTTCCTTTAAATTGCCACTTAACATATGCTTAAAAATATTTACTTCTGTTTTCTGTATCAATTGTGCGATGTTTGCTGTCACTCTTCAGATTATTGGTGAAATATCTGTTGCTGGTGCCACATATAAATCGATGGAGTTTGTTGGCTCAACTGTTGAAAGTTTAACTGTGAGTAACCATCGGTATCTTTAGGCGAGCAATATGCGCTTCAGGTACTATCCGTGCTAGTTAAATTGCACTTCTATTGATTTTTTTATTGTCTGTCTTCGATATAGATGGAAGAGCGGATGACATTATGCAACATGGTTGTTGAAGCTGGGGGAAAGAATGGTGTTGTCCCTGCTGATAGCACTACATTCAAGTACCTTGAGGTATGCCTCACTGATTTTTAGATGGACTATTCATCATTGCTTAGGTTTTCTCTGTTTTCATTATGGACGATATTTTCTTTTGCATGATTCTGAGCTATTTTTCCTAGCAAGAATTTACAATGTTATATTTTGTTGTGCACAGGATAAAACGACTCTGCCATATGAACCAGTTTATAGTGATGCACAAGCAAGGTAGGTTTGTGCAAACTACGTGTTTGCAAAGAATTAATTTATTAAGTTCTTAGGGTTCTCGTTTTACTTATTGTTTTAGTTACCCTATGATGTTTTGAGAATACATTTCTGACTGACTGGTTTCTCCATTCCTTCCTTTTGGAATTTGAAAAAGATTTTGAAAAAATCTGCCTGATGAAACTACCTTAGATAATCAAAGTATTGAATCATTTTTAATAGAGTTTTTTGGGTGGTAAATTGGGGCTTTCCCAGCTGAAAATAGTCATCAAGAATCTCTACTTCGTTTGTTTTTCTGGTGACTATAATGGGATCTGTAAAAATAAAACAAAATGCTCTATATATGTACTGTTTATAGGAAAATGGTCATATATCAAAATTCTGTTTAGATTTTGGATCATTTTTTCTATAATCATGTTCAGTCATTAACTAAATAATCTAAAGCAATCAAATTTTATAATGTGATATGGATAATTAAAGTTATGGCATTGAGCATATGTAGATTGAGTTGACTTTTTGTAACTTTAAGGTTGTCTTCAGGCAGTCAGTGCCATAATTTGGTCTTTTAGAAACTCTTATACTGATTTGAAAAAAAAACTCAAAGGTCGATGAACACTATATTATATTATCTGCTGCAGGATCATGACATTAACTTTATTATTGTAATAGGTGGTCACTACTAGAATATTGATAAGAAGTTCCATGTCATGATTTTGGTTTTCATTTATAGTGATGGCATGTTTCTTTGGCTTCTAGATTTCTTTCAGAGTACAGATTCGATATCTCAAAATTGGAGCCATTGGTTGCAAAGGTGGGTGATTTTTTTTATGTTTGAGTTTATGGACTTTTTTTTTTCCTTCTATATTTACAGCGGGGGACCAAAACTTTGATGGACCTATATTGATTCTATCACAAAAGCTGCTATTATCTCTTAGTTCTTGGAGATTGCTTTTTTACCATTGAAGAAGTGATGCAATCTTATATTTTTGCAGCCTCATTCTCCTGACAATCGTGCTTTAGCAAGAGAATGCAGAGATGTCAAAATTGACAGAGTATATATCGGATCTTGTACTGGTGGAAAAACAGAGGATTTTATGGCTGTAGCCAAAGTTTTTCTAGCTTCTGTAAGAGCCATATATCTATTTTATTTATTTCATGATGTTATTGCTGCTGGACTGTTGGGTTGTTATTTCAACTCAGCATAGAGTTAATTGAAGCAGCTACCGAGGAAGAAATTTTGCTTTTACTTTTATAATAATTTCAATTTGATTTGTTAGCACTTCTACTTGTGTGGGCCTTTTAACCATGGTCAATAAAAGTATAAATTCAATCATATCCTCCGGTTGATATTGATTCCTAATTAGACAGGGCTTATTTATTTTTATTTTTTTTATCTTTTTAATTTATAGATATTGGGGTATTTTTATTAGGATTATATTTATAAATCTGTGCAGTTCCTGCTGTGGTTATCTGGTATGTTTGTTGAAGCTAGAATCTTCTAGGAAGTCTTTTTTCGAGTTCTAAGTTAGCCACTTATGGCCCATTATATGTAGTTTTGATCTAGACAGCTAAGAAAATTTTGAGTCTATAAACAACCCCACATGTAATGATTTCTAAATCTAACTCATTGCAGGTGCTAGTAAGCTTTTCTCTGTCCTTCATCTATAAAAAATTGAATATCTATCTTCCTCCATAGTATACTCATTTCTGATGACTAAGTTGGATTGTCATCCATGTAAAATTTGAATATCATTCTTCCTTCATACTCATTTTTGCTTGCTAATTTGTATGGTTGTGGCATGCAAATGTGCTTGGGCACAATTGATAGGAGTTAATAGCTCTGAGCATTTGATTTAGGGTAGTGTGGCAGTTTAATCTTTGTTGCAAATAGTACAGTGTTTTACACTGAGATTCGGTTTAACCCTTACATTGGTTCCATCCCTCTTCTTAGACTTGATTTTTCCTTTCGGTTTTTGTCCAGGGTAAAAAGGTCAAAGTTCCCACATTCCTTGTCCCTGCTACCCAAAAGGTTTGCAATGCTTATTTACTGTCTTCAAATGCGCGGATTAATTGCAGAGTACTTCGTTATACATGTAACATTACATATTCATATCATAAAATTTACAGGTTTGGATGGACGTATACACTCTCCCAGTACCAGGATCTGGTGGCAAGACCTGCGCCCAGATTTTTGAAGAAGCTGGGTGTGACACGCCTGCAAGTCCTAGCTGTGGTGCCTGTTTGGGAGGCCCTAAAGACACCCATGCTCGCATGAATGAGCCTATGGTAAGTTAATTTTTTTCTCCTGCTACATCTTAGTAACACGTATAGGTTGACCATTCTGCCTTTCTAGAGTTTCGTTCCTGATTCCTGCTATAAATAAGCTCTTGAACATAACGTGCTGGATTATTAGCTTGTTTAGGCCTTGCTTGATTCCAAAGAACAATTGAAGGGAAATGCTGAAAATAACATTTTTTTTCTTGACCTTTTTTCTTCCCTTTCCTTACCTCAAATCATCCTGGACGAGAATGTCGGATATATAAATCTAGTTGATTATTTTACCAGTCCGCTATAAGTTACTGTTATGCATCGTTGTCTACCATTTGTACTCCTGCGTTATACTCTCTGACTGGGAAAAGATTGAGGGAGGCGTTTATGATATTCAGATATTCTGTTAACTGCTGCAAGGGCTTTGTCATTACAGGTCTGCGTCTCGACAACAAATAGGAACTTCCCTGGCCGTATGGGACACAAGGAAGGCCAGATATATCTTGCTTCTCCTTACACGGCTGCAGCATCTGCTTTGACTGGTTTTGTCACTGATCCACGGGAGTTCTTGCAGTAGGCATTGATGTCATGTTACTTTGCACACAAAACCGTACCGTAATTTAGTAAAGTGGGAGAATAAATAGTTGCTGCTATTCCGAGTCCTAAAATTTGTATCATTGTGCTGCTTGAATGTAACATGTTTACTTGAGGTACAATATCGCACTTTAACCATTTTGAAGTGTTCTTGTACAAGGGATTGTGGTACGGATGGAATATGTTGCTTATAATGGCATTTACCCTATTATCAGGGTTTGTTGTTTTTTTGTTGTTTTTGAAAGTAAATTTTTTTTAAAATATATTAAAATAATATTTTTTTAAAATTTATTTTTGATATAATAAAAAAAATATTAATTTTAAAAAAAAAATCAAAATTGATGAAAACTCTCCAAACAGGAGTATTTTACTCTGAACAATAATTTTATTTCTTCAAAGGGCCAAGGTAAGTGAATAGACCATCATGGATTTATACATGCGCTATTGATTTAAAATATTTTTTATTTTTAAATATATTAAAATAATAGTTTTTAAAAATTAATTTTAAAGTTAACATATCAAATGATTGAAAAAATAAAATAAAATTAGTAAATAATTAAGCAGTAAGAGTTTGGAATTAAAGGATTTGTTTTTCATGTGATTTTAAGTTTTAGTATTGTGGTTGCTAATATAATAGTTATTAAATATTTATATAGTTGTTTAATTTAAGAGCTCGTGAGCGAAAACTGGTTCGGATATTTATGTTATTATATATAAAAAAAAAGAAACAATGGTTGGACATGTTTGGACATTGGAGGAATAACATCTCATGTGGTTATATGGACATGGCTCTTACTGTGACATGCAATACAATTTCAATGGGGTTCAACTTGAAACCGTTGAATCGCATTTCGTGTAGAGCATGCATGGAAAGCAAAGATCATTAAGGCCCCATTCGGTTCCCAGGAATAAAATGAGTCAAACTATCATATAACAGCTCGTCCAGCAATCATCCATGACCATTCTGTAGCCTGTTGTTGTTCCTACACTTGGTGCAAATACCAGATGGTGGACCAATCCGCACTGTAAGGTAAAAGTGTTCAAGAAAAAATGCATAAAATGTAACGATCTTATAAACACTTGTGCTCAATTTAAATGTCTCAGCTCTCAAATGGACATAATTGCTGCTTTACTCTCTTTCACCTGTGAGCACATTCCTAAGATTGCAGTGGAGCCAGTATGCACATATATACATAAGATGCTATCAGTACGACTGGGAAGCTTTCCAGCTGTGGGGTTCCAAGGCTATTATTAGTCATGTTTTGCTTGATGTTCTCCCTGTATGACGGGTGTTTGGGAGACAAAAGTGAAAGAATGGACCTTAGATGGCGGGTCAGTAATTTATACCTCATGGCCTGGCTGAGAAAAGGGTATTCAGTCTTCTGCATAAATACAAGACGTCTTTTCACTTTACCTTGCAAGTTGTGGGAAACAGCAAGAAAATCCTCAGAACAGTTGAAAGAAAGCTAAGAAAGAACTAAGCATGAGGCCTTTCACTGATGAGGGTTTTCAAGAAAAGTAGTAGAATACAGTTGTCCCTTAATCAATTACTGTTATAAAGGAAAGTCAATATGCTAATGGATCGCACTGTTGATCAATTTAGTAATCTGCAGTCAAAATCGAAATGATCACGTAATCTTAGACATCAAGTTTGTCTCAATTCTTGGAGCAAAATCTCTTAACCCAGATTTCACTTATTGGCTTATATGCACTTGAACCCAGGCCCTTTGGTTTTTAGTTCCCATCTGTTGTCTTCTCCTTTTTCTTTCAAAAAACAAAGAAAATCACCCAATCAACTTGTTCCTGCCAAAAGTTCATCACGGGGTAATGTTTTTCCTTCAAAAGGAAAGGACAGGACTCAAAGCGAGGTTTATCATGGAGTAATATTTTCCTCTTCAAACAAGAGAAGATCATCACCGAAGACTGCAGCTGAATTATGTACTATTAAACATGCTCTACGTCATCTACTGGTGAAATTACTGTTGTTGCATTTTTTGGTTACGTGAATCTCAGACTTACCAGAAGAAAAAACTAAATTCACATAATGAATTTCTTTGACCAGGTTTAAGTAAAAAATCTCATGTTTCTTTGACCATTTTCCTCTTTTGTCAAGTTTCCATATTGGTAGATAATCACAACCACTTTTCTTAGCCACTCTCTTAATTTCTGCCAAAACTGAAACAGTTTGGAGAAGGTAACATTTACTGATCAGCCCTTCTTGGTTGGTTTAGTGTATTAATTAGGATTGCTGTGCTTGAAATAACGTGATGAACAGCAAATATCATCTGTTGCATGATTGGAAGAACTGTGATGGTGGAATTTACTATTGATGGTGGCATGCCAACTATCAGAATTGCGTTTTGCAGGCTCAACTATCAAGTAACAGAGCTGCACCAGTTACTATACGAAGGTTAGAGTAACTTGAAGTGGACGTTTTAGACGCAAGAAGATAGAATTAATCAATGCAGTTACGCCAACCCTCAGGCATACAATCAATGGATTGAAGTATAAATATGTCAAAAACATGGCCAACCGATAACATGAAAACTTTCAAGCATCAAACCACACAAGCGCTAAACTGAGTCCACTAGATTTCAGCAAACTCCACTCTAGATATCAAGTACTCCCATATTTACAGTATGAGAAGCAGTCAAGTGTGCGATGCCGGTTTGGCAGCACCACATAAGATGAAGAAAAAAAAGAAGCTAAAATGAATATCGCCTACAAAAACCAAAAACCAGCTAGAACCAGATACTGGTTCAGCTAAAACCCGATAAAACAGTAAAAAGAAGGAACAATCTTAGCAAAACATTCTGATTCATCAACTTCTCTATCTGTTTTCAAGCAGTGAGTGTCTCCATGTTACAGGAGTTTAAAATGATGAGGCAGCAGCGGCTAAACAGGCTTGCTTCTTTGTTTCTCATTCCTATCCTGGAGTCTTGGAGCTGCAATCAATCAAGCAGTCTTAGAGTGTTAGGAGAAGCAAAAATAAGTGGGAAAACTAGGAGGCAAACACAGAACAGTTGATTGAAAACTTTGCATACCAAGTCCATTGGCCTCTGAGGTCCTCATGATTCGAAGCCTTTTCACAGAGGTGAGGAACATCCTGGAAAAAAATGAAAAGGAAATCACGCAAGAGCATTAGAAATTGAATGCTTGAACAGTGCAATTTTTTCCTATTCAGAGAGGAAGGGTCGATACGTTTCTCAGGAGTTCTACGTACACTCAGTCAACCTGGTTAAACAACTGAGGACTGATGAGAAATAATACATCACAGCAGATGGAATCATGGTCCATCAGTGCGAAAGCTCAGCTGACGGAACTAAATGTCTTGATCCATATTTATCTAGAAAGCGACATGTTGCAGAACATGGTATGGGTAGAGGAATAGCGCACACCACTTAGCTTAATGTGTGGGGGTGAGGTAGGCTTAGTTCACAATCAGAGTGACAGCTTATTTTCTGCTCCCCACTGATTGTCTCAATTGACAAGGTCGCCAAGAAACAATGACACAGACACACCTGCTTGCTCACCCGCCACACCGCCTCCTCTCACCTCTCCTAATTAGTAATATGAATTTACAGTTAATGATAGTTGCGTACCCCCAAGGAACATCTCCCACGAGCATCCAGTCTCCCTCTTTATCTTCATAAGTGAGCACAAACTCAGACGACCCATCCAATAGCTTTGAGAGCTTTGATAGTTGCTTCTGTCCACCTGATAATTAATACAAAATCAGCAAGTCAGTCTAAGAATACATCAAAATATACAGTACAGGTACTGGAATATAAATAACCAAGCTAGTTTTTCTTGTGTTTTTGAAGCAATCAAACGTGTACAATGCTGTGCTTATTGTCATTTGCAATGGAAATTATACCAGGTTTATCGCCAGGATTTTTGTAGGCAGGGAATCTGTGTACTTAGGTAATTTGCATTGCAATTGATGAAAAGAAATCCATGGTGGCAAATAAAAGATCAAATCCAAGCTTCTATCCGACTTCAAATTTAAAATAGAGAAATAAAGGCCACCGTCTCACCGATGGAATTGATAGTGGTGGTGGACCTGAAGAACATTTCCACTAATGCCTGGGCTAATGTTTCATAACAAGCATGGGCATTCAAATCTACCTTCCTTCCAATTGGAACTCCATCCATATTCACCTTGACAAATCCAAGATGCCCCTTTTCATTACCAGTAGCATTGGTCTTGTTACCATTACAGATTTTCTTCTTCAAATTCTCCTTGGATTTATCCTTCTCACCAATTCCCTTGTCTTCCTCAGCTCTTGCAGCCTTTGCTTGGCTCACCAAGCTATTCATCCGATAAGCCCTTATAGGAGGCCACCCCACAACCTGACTGCTCCCAGGAAGAAATTTAATATAATCAGAAACTTAAACCACCAAAGGAGAAATCAATGAACTATGAAAGGAAGAGAGAGAAAGTTAGCACGGACAGATCAATTCCCTTTAAGCAAGCTTTGTATATTAACAAAAACAAAAGTCAAGATTTTCTTTCATGTCAAAGAAGGAGAAAGGACATGAACATGGATAAATCAGGAAACGTAGGCAAACAAGAATAAAATATTATCAACTAGCGAACAAGCAGATACATGGGAAAACAACTAAACAAGGGACGATACAACACATCAAGTTTCAGTATTGTAAAAGAAGCAATCGTTTACAAAACGACTTGCTTAACACAATATAGAAGCAAGCAACGGAGAGAAGATAAAGAAAAATTGAAACTTTATGCATATATTTAGTTCTATGATAGAGTGGTAAGAAAATAAGAAGATTAAATAAATCCCCTACACCAGAGAGAAAAAGAATGTCTATTAGACACAACGACAACATATAATCACCAGGAAAGAAAGTACTGTCAAAATATGCAAATTTCACCTAACTTTTCTAGTAACTGAACAAAGTAGATTCAATCTGAAGAAAAATAACAGATAACAAAGAATGGAGTCGCCACCTGCCAGCAGTAGGGGATCCACCCTCATGGGAGACAGAGTCAGCAGCTCTCTTAGTCCCAGAAACAGCACCAACAACACAGGTAGAAGGCATAGAGTTGTTGTTGTTGGGCCTTTGAGGCTGAGAGACCACCGAAGGAAAGTCCTTGGCAGTCAAGATTCTACCACACTCACCCCATGCATTTGCCTTACCCTTTCCTCCTCCACCACTACCAAGACTCAGCCCCAGTCCCAACTCTAGCTCAGCTTCCACTGGATATGAACTTGCCTCAGCCTCGATCACCTCCACTTTTGACAGTGTGGACATATTTGTGGAGGCTCCAGAAGAACCGCCGCCACCAAGTAAACCAAGACAGCCTTCCATCATCAAGATACAGTCTTTGAATTTTCAAGATTCAAGAAAAGGTTAAAGAAGTGCGCTTTTTTAAAGAGAAGAAACCAGAATGCGTAACAGTATAGGAGACAAGGAGAAAAATACCGGGCACCAGCACTAGAAGTACAGGAATTAGGAGGGAAAGGGGAGGTAAGTTGTAGCTAGGGGGTGGAAGGAAGGTGGTGGAGGAAGTGATGACCGTGGGGCCATATGTCTGCTAGTGCGCCAAGCACTCTCAACACAGGTCCACAACACACTGTCAATTTTTCTTGACATGATCATCATGTCTGTTTAGAATCTGATTTTCTCTGTTGGTACACAAAATTAAATGAAGAATTCCCACCCATAACAATAAAGAATAAATTTTTTTTCTTAAGAAATAACTACTGTAATTTACTGTTTAATTTCTCGAGAGGAGTCCTTTTAAAGAGACTAGGATATAGATGCCTATTGAGTTATAAAAATCAAAATGTAGCTACTTGTGTGAATTTACCAGCAATAAAATTGAAATATAATCCTTCAAGTCCAATCGATTTATTTTAGAATTTCTTTTTATCGAGAATCTTAAAAAATAAGATTTTTGTTTCAACTCACATACACATACAAGTATCAAATCACGACAGATAAAGATAGAGAGAGGCCTTTGGCTAAATCGGGTTTTTTGTGCAGCAAAAAAGGAGTATATAATGTATGATTAAAACTAAGAAAAGGGTAACAGACTATAATGATTCTAATTAAGTTGTAGTAATTTTCTTAGGAATATCGTAATGGATGCCTAAATAGGATAAGAATTCTTGAAAAAAGTTGCAGATGTAGACGAAGATGATGATAATTTAATGACCCGTGATTAAAGAACAAACCGAGACTTTAATTTGGGCTTAGGTGTCTCTTAGCTTTAATGTAAAAGCATAGGTTAAAGTCTAAAGCTCGAGTCTTTTTACAAGCAAAAGCATATACTAATCTCTACTGGGCTATACACCTTCCTTTCTTCCTATATGCTGTCTACTATTTTAAGGACAAGCGGCACAAACCCTTGTTTTAGAAAGTTGAGACCTAAAGATCAGATGCATTATCGATGGACAGCAGGGCTGCCTGCAGGAAAAAGCTTGAGATCAATGGCAAGAAAGGCACAGCCACACTCTTTTTTAACCAAATATTTATCATTCCAAGCTATCTTGAAAGGGACCACTTCTATGCTGTGTGTTTTGTTGGCCAGGGAGCTGGTCTCTAACTCACTTGATTGTTTAGCAAATAAATGGAGATTTAATAAATCCTGAATTAATTAAGTGGAAGCGTTGCTGATATATATATATATATATATATATATATATATATATATATAGAGAGAGAGAGAGAGAGAGAGAGAGAGAGAGAGAGGTTGCTGGTTTTTCTGTCCCGTCGATGATATCTTCTGAAATGCCTCCATCATCATTAACAGAGAGTTT
Source organism: Populus tomentosa (assembly GCA_018804465.1). Classification (NCBI taxonomy): domain Eukaryota; kingdom Viridiplantae; phylum Streptophyta; class Magnoliopsida; order Malpighiales; family Salicaceae; genus Populus; species Populus tomentosa. The sequence goes on from CM031987.1 coordinate 6,327,665, forward strand.
TATAAAACAAAAGAAAATCACAACCAAATCCAAGGTTGAAGAATCGAATCTACATATATTATTGATGTTACCTGACACAACGGTTGCTGAACCATTCTCTCAAAATATTATAGAGCCTGTGTTAGGTTTCTGTATCCTTCGTCTTTCCGGTGAAACGCAGGCTTGTGTATGCATAGATCCTTACGACATAAATACACTAAGAACCCGTTTTGTATTGTATATTAGTGATAGTTTTTTAATTTGTTTTTCTTAGAAATATATTAAAATAATATTTTAATTTTTAATTTTTAAAATTTATTTTTAGTATTAGAATATTAAAATGATATAAAAATATTTAAAAAATTAATATATACATCTAATAGATAAATATTTTACTAGATCCTATCACAATAATCAAGATTACTAATGGATTGTTTGGAATCATGTGAATTAAATTAAATTTACATTATTAAATCAATTCTTGTACTTAAAACACTTTTTAACACCTTTTAAGATATTGATTTAAATCAATTTTTGTATTTAAATTTCAAATGAGATTCAATTCATGAAAAGAAAAAGAAGAAGCAAAAGTAAGTAAGAGAAGAGACTCTTTGATTTATTACAATAATAATTCCTTTTAAAATTATTATAAAAAATAATATTCTAAAAATACTCGCCTGTATTTTTTTCTTTCAAACACCACAAAGTAACCAAACTTTATTATACAAGGTAATCTCATAACCCATCTTCTTTTTCTTGTCTCTTCTTTTATCTTCTTAACTCCTCCATCATTGTCTAGAACTTCATCTTTCAAAAGTAGAAAATAAAAAGTTCTAATGACAAATGATTTTACTTTGGAGTTTAAAGAAATGACTAAGTGAAATGAATAATATTGCACATCAAGTTTGAAAGATGGTCGGGATAATTGAAGCAATGAGAAAATTTAGATTGGAGGGATTAAATATTTTTGAAATTGTTAAATAACTTGTAAATCATCTTAATTTTATTGAAATATTTTTTGGATATTTAAAGAGCTACACTTTGAATGGTTGACAAATAAAAAAAAATTGGATTGGTAATATACAATATGTCATATTTATGAAAGTTAGAAGTAATATTTATGTAATTACCACAAACTTATTTATGCAATTTTCATAAATTTATTTTGAAGTTGAAACTTCTTATTTAATGATTTGTATGGTAATGTCTTTTGAATTATTAGAGCTCTAAATTCTGTATTTTTTTGAATTATTAATATTGTTAAAATTATTTTAGTAATTGACTTGTCTATTTGACTATGTGATTTGTGTTAATTTGATATTTATTTTATTGAAGTTTGATTTGAGAAAAAATCAAGAATTTTTATTGGGATATTTCTAGAATTTGTTTCTTAACATTCCAATGAAAATATTTTAATGGAGAAGTTTTTCAACATATATATATTTTCAACAAATATTTAATAAACAATTAATATAATATAGGTCTATTTATATCTTCATTAAAATGTCTATATTTCATGTCATTTTAAATAAATATAAGGGTACTAGTAAAAAGAAAAAGAATTAATGTAAAAAAAAAAGATTTCTAAATTAAAAAAAAAATATTCCAGATTGTCAATTCAATTCATTTTCAAGTGTATTTCAGACAATATAATTGAAACTAACTATCTAGTTTAGTATTTCATTATAAACATAATAATTATAATAGATTATTAATTGAATTTAAATATATTTATAAATTGAATTTAATTTAGTATGTGATTTGATTTTAAATAAATAGTAAAGTTTGGGTTATATTTACATATTAATTTACTAATTAAACATAAATGCATTAATAACAAAACTTAAACATGTGATCTTTAATTAACTAAATTATTTTCTTATTACAATAACCAACAATCTTTGGAAGGTATACATTAATGACTTTTTTTGCTCCATCACTGGTTTGTTTTGAGAAACCATAACAGAATTTTTTTTTTTTTTTTATGATTAGAGATATTTTTAGGTCAGTTTTTTTCACACTAAAACTGTTTATACATACATACATACATATATACATACAATTATATATATATATATATATATATATATATTTCTGACAATTCATTTTAATATTAATATGTTTCAAGGGTTGAATATAATTACTGACAAAGCAAAGTGAGGGCAGAGGTTTGTTAATATATTAGCAACTCTGTAAACGCATCCCCACAAAAAGTACCTTATGTCTGCGAGCAGGAAAATTTAACTCATTCAAGTGCAGCAGAAGGAAAAAAAAAAAAAAAAAAAAACCCTTCGATTATCTACATAAAAAGTCCTCAACAGGGAATCTTTCATTAATGGTTTGCCACGTGGCTGCTCTGTGTTATTTTGCACTTCTTCTATTTAATCCTTCATGTTGTTGTTAATTGTATTTTTTCTGATTGATTACTAATAGTAGATCTTGGATTCTCTATGTTATTTTGGGGTGTTTTACTTATAGTTTTTTTTTTTTTTAAAAAAATATATTAAAATATATTTTTTATTTTTTTTTAAATTAACACATTAAAATCATTAAAAAACAATAAAAAAACATATAAATTCAATATTTTTTCAAATCACAAACACTAAAACATATGTATTTTGAATCTAAACGTTGTGAAAACAGAAAAATTAAAAATTATAATTAGGTAGAAAAAAAAAAGAGAGTTCACAAGAAAAATTAATGATAATAAGTTGCAAAAAAATTACACTTCATCCAAACACACAATAATAGGAGAAATGTTCTTAATAGATCACACTAATTTAAAGGTTTATAATATCATCTAGTGAAACAGCTTTGCTGGGAAAATATTACATTGGTACTGGAAAATAAAAGAATTAAAAAAAAAAGAAGGCTAATTGTACAGTTGGAAATGGAAGACAGGGGATTAATTAAGTGAAATGAAGATTAATTAGGACGGGAAATCCAAAGATTAGGGAAGGTAAGAGGTTGTCTGATTCAAGGGACAAGCCGACATCGTGGGAGCCAGTCCACGTGCCTTCAAGCTACCAGCTAGTGCCACGTCAGTAGACAGGGTACGCGGCTGGCCGGGGGGGCTTACGGGGAGGTTTTGGGACCAGAATGCCCTCCTTCGAGTTTTTCAACCCTAGATAGCTCGACGCTTTTTGTTAAAAGCTTGTTAAGGAATGGGATAACTACAAATCAGTCCCCTGTCTATATAGAAATTACGAACCAGTATTAAATCTTTGTTTCTTTTCTTTCTCTCTCTCAATTTCTCAATCATTCATGGCTTGTTTGAACCAATTCATGCTATAGTTGATTTCAACTATTTAAGTAGATCGAATTAATTTTTTTTTTTAATTTTAAATAGGTTTTATAACTAAATATAGAAGGTAGGGGACTCAAACAAGAAATTATAATAGGTGAAGGATTAAATTAAGATGATTTCTTAATCAAGGAAAACAACTTAGAATTAGTCGATAATTAGGAGACTAATTTAAGACATTCCATAATCTCATGCTTCTTTATTTTGCAGGAAGTGGTGGACCAGGAGGAGTGGTGCCGGAAGTAACCTTTCGGGATTCTTGTTTACAGATGATAGCTGGGAGCAAGGTTGTTAAAATCATGATTTTAACACGGCACGGAAAGCCGCACACAAACTCGGATCGTAAAAACAGATCGTAAAATCATAAGGAATTTTAAAATACATTAAAAAAAATTCATGCTTCAAATAAAAATCCATACATAGTTCAAGCACCTTAAAAATAATGCTTCAAATAAAAATTCATACATAGTTCAAACATCTTAAAATACATGGTTCAAATAAAAATCATCTTGAATCAGTAATCAAATGATAAGATTAAAATAGTAAAAATTCTAATTAAATAAACATCTTAAATTAGAATTTTTACTATTTTAAAAATAATACAAAAAATAAATCAAGTTAAATTTGAAATTGAAAAAATGAATTGATACATTTTGGGATATAAATTAAAAGAAATTATAAGATTAAATATTTTAATTGAATGAAATTGAAAAACTCAAAAAGCCATGGACTGTAATTAAAGTAGGAAAAATTATGAGGATCAATTATCTTAGTTATAATTTCATTTCAGTCCCATTTGTTTCATTCCAATCAATTCAGTCCAATTAAATTGAACTAATTCAATTCAGCCCATTCAAAGCATGTTTTCGGTATGATTTTTTCCAATTGATTCAATCTAGTCCATGATTCAAATTAAATCCCAAATCCCAGCAAAATAAACCTAGATTCTAATCTCTCAATTCCATCTCCAGGAATCAAGTCCTAGAAATCATTCAATACTGCATTAATTCCAGATTTTCTCTCCTACAAAGAAAGGGTGGACACTGAGGAATTCAAATGGAAGGAACCAGGGAAAAAAATTATGAAACAACAACAGAGGACCAACAAACAAGTCTGGAAATGTTTCCTGATTTCAACCGACCCAGAGACCTACATCACCATAGCCATCCTTTCAAACACAAACCAACACCATACCCATCAGATCATGAGCTATCTCCACCATATCTCAGCCTTTAAAAACATCATCATCTTCCTTACCTTCCATTAACCCAAAACAAACAGCACCAGGGAGAGGATACAAAATACTGGAAATTTCATGCTCTATTCCTCATGAACGAATACTGGAAATTTCTCAAGTTTCTCCTCCACCCGATCCCTTCTCTCATTCAATCCATCCGAAGGTGCCTTTCTTTCCTTCTTGACCGAGTTAAGCTACTCACGCAGTTTCGCGTTTCCTGGTTCGCTTTCTACCTTTGTTTTCGGGTGGTGGGCGGGAGCAGCAGAAGCTTTGAGATGTTCAGAGATGCACGATTTTGTGTAGACAATTTTAGGCTTAGGGATTATTATTTTGTTTGTTATGTATGTGTGTGTATCAGCAGCTGAGAGAAAGATGAAAGAACGCGCAAATTGCAATAGTCAATGGCCCAATAACTGCTGGACAGCTGGAGGGTGGATGCAAGGGTAGTATATATTTTATGTCAAAATCGTTAAAACAGTCCTAAAATCGCGATTTTATGTGATTTCATCTTATTTTAACGATTTTAACTGTTTAAAATCTGATTTTGTTTATTTTCGAGTTTTATGAACGATTTAACACATAAAATCTATATTAACTTGTAAAAATATATGATTTTATGAGTTTACTCGTGATTTTAACAACCATATCTGGGAGGACAGAGAAGGCTAAGGCGCATGGGGTTTCTCCTCGGACGAGTAGCTTAATCTAAACCTAGGCAGCGGCCATTAAAATGATGACTTGGTACGGAAGGTTGCTTCGAAATGGCCCCAGAAATGTGGGCGAAAGGGACATCGTGCTTCCAAAATGAGTAGCTTAATCTTGCTGCCTTTTCGAGACCTACGTTTAGATGGTTGCTATCATTTTAATTTCTTTTGTTTTCTCCCCACGCCTCCTCCCTCCCTCCTCCCCTACCTGGTTCTTTTTGCCGGCCGCCGTTCCTTCTCTTTCACAGTTCAACCAAACCTTCTCTCTCTCCTGCCTTCACTCGCCTTTCTAACCCTCTCCTCACATCAATATATATATAAAACTACAGACCTCGTACTTAATTTAAATCCTCTCCAAGTTTTCTTTCTTTTCGATCCCAGGTACAAGTTTGTGAAATCTTAATAGCTTGGATGGTAAAAATGAATTCATTTTATGTTTGGGTTATAATCTAACAAAAGAACAACAAAAAAAATAAATTGGATGGATATATATCACTATAAAAAAATTAACAAATATAAATGAAAATATTGATGACCAAACTCCTGTCAATAATTAAATTATAGTTAAATTTACCGAATAAATAGTTCTAGTTAACTATTGTTTTCTTTGTATATTCCCTCACAGTAAAAAAAGAACATGAATCCTAATTCCTCATCGTTAAAAAAAAAAAATAGTGAGAAATATTATCTGCTAAGAACCTTAAAATGGACATCCTTTGTTTGAAGATATATTAGTGAATTAATTAAGATGCAGCTCTTGTTTGATATTGTATTCCAAATAAGGATTGGATAAATTTTAAAATTATTTTATATTTTATGGTATGTTAATATTAAAAATAATTTTTTAAAAATAAAAAATTACTATTTTAATATATTTTTAAATAAAAAATATTTTAAAAAATAATTATTAAGAGTATTCTCAAAGACATTGATAACAAATAAAAAAAACAAAGAACACAATTCCTGAAAAATACCTAAACAAAACTTTCCAGGAAAGCTGGGAAACCCATCCTTTCAATCAATGCTAGCAGTTTGTTTGGTTTATGTTTTTTTTTTTTACTGTTTTTTTTTTAAATAAAGTGTATCAAAGAAATGTTTGATACGGATCTTAAAAATGAATTATTTAAATCATGGTAATACAATGTAACTCTTATTAAAGAAAAAATAAATGTATATTAGCTTTTATTTTAAATAACAAGGAAAATAATTATAATGTTATTTTCTTAGAGATGAGAAACTTCTTATTTTATTTAAAAGAAAAAAATGATAATAAATAAATTTAAATTATAAAAATATCAATGTTTCATACTTTGTATTAATATATAGTTTTATATTAATGATTAAAACTCTTTGTATTATATGATTCTTTTATTCTTGTTTTCTATTTATATTACTACTGACTTTTGATTTTAATTATGAAAGTGTTTTTTTTTTGTTTTTAAACATTTTATTTTATTTTTTTAATAAAAATCTTGAAATGCTGTCCTCAATAGTAATGAACTTAATCTAAATAACATACCAATAGATTATCAAATATTAATTGAATGATTTTATTTAAATATTCTTACGACATGATGCAGCACTCACAACATGGTTAAATAAGCTCTAAAACAATGCCTTTTTAATTTTGACTTTAACGCCTTATTCCACTATTTTATTTCATCTTTAGGTCTTGACTGCAAGTGTATAGCAATTGCTGGAGAGAAAGGCCATTAAAAATGCAATTTGACATACAACGGTGTTTGTGATAACATTCCAAAATATCCTAGAAACTTTAGAAATAAAGTTTATATATTTAATAATTAATTTATTAATTTTTTTTTCTAGGCAAGGTGTTTGCTAGTTTGATAAATAGTTGATAATTAATAGTTGATATCTATAAAAGATTTTTTATATAGATTCAAAAACTCTCGTATGTTTGAATAAATATCATTTTAGAGAAATAATGTAATGATATTTTAGAAAAATAAATTATAAAAATTTATATGCTAAAAATATTAAAAATAAAAAGATTGTGAACATGACATTTGAAGGACTCATAGTGTATTTATAACCTACAAGTCTTATTTTTTTGTGGAGAGGAAGAGCTGAAATGTAATTTCATCATTCTGATATTTCAAGTTATATTTTACTCAAAATGATATATATTGGATCAATATAAAATAATGAAGGACTTGGGTGAGAATTTGAAAAAAATTTCTAATAGGTGTTAGGCTTGGACAAGGTGCCTCAGTCCATTAGAAAATGGTTCTAGATGCACTGCTTGAATCCAAGCATGTTGGGCTACGATATAATAGCATGAGCCGATATAGGTGTTTGCTTGCATACCCAACGTTAACCTCAACATGTTGAGCTTGGACATGGTAGCTCAAGTCCATGTTGATAAGTGCTGGGGTGCATATCCAACTTGAACGTGTGCCTAACATGAGCTTAGATGATTATCCTCGAACCTATATTTCTTGATATCATGCCCAAGTCCATGAAAATAGTTTTTTAAGTCTTTTAAGTTTTTTTTAAAAAATTTTTTTCATGTTAAATTTAGATTTATCAGTTTGTTATAAATTTTATCTCCCAAGAAAAAATAAGTATCATTGAGGACTTGAAAAAAAAAAAAGTGAAAATCAAATACTTCCGAGCTATTGGTTTGGTATTGTTTTATATCTACACTATTTTTTAATCAAATTTTATTTTTAATTATTTTATTTTTTCAGTTAGAATTTTTGTTGAAACTATCTATATAGTTGGAAGATATTTGAGATTTTTCAAAAAAAAGATGTAAGTGACTTAAGTTATTGTTTTATTGGACAATAAACATATACCAAAACCAGTTTATACTTTAATTAAAACTATTTTTTTAAAAAATAATTTTAAAATGGTTTTGTCAACGGATCAAACCAAGCATAACAGTACTTAAGTGACTAAAATTGTTTTTGGGTGTACCTCAAAAAACACCTTCCTGATACTTTTAATGAGGTTGAAACGGATCAAACCAAGCATAATTTAAGAAAATTTTTTTTTTTTTGCCACGGTTCTTAAGGAATAACTTTCTATAGAGAGAGTGTTTATCTGAATTCGACCTCTCCCTATCCTTTATATCGCTAGCCAAAGTGATAAGATTCTTGTTTCAAATCAGTCCCACTCCTCTCTTGTTCCCACCCTTTTCCAGTTTCGTTAACCTAAATCTACTTCGCAAGGAAACTCCTGCAAATATTCATTCCTCCAAAATGTTTGTAAGATAAATGGAAATTAAATCCTTGTGGTGCTACTCCATAGCTTATCATAAATGGAATCCACTGATGCACTCTTTTTGCTAGCTGATACTGCAGATTGCTTTGACATCAAACAGTATCAGAAAGGAACTTCCCTAGACAAATCAATCAATGAAGAACATCAAATTATCCTCCTCTGTTGAATACAAGTGTTTTTAAGAGAGAGAATATATCAGAATTACTCTTGAACTCTAAATCTAATGTCCTTCTAGTTCTTCAAGTTATCTTACTATGTATCTGAGTTATTCATAGATTAGTATAAATACATGCATTGAAACTATTGTAATCCAAGTCAAAGTTCAAGTCCTTGAAAAAGCTATAGTTCAATCTTGTGAGGCGTTTGAAAGATTAGTTAGGGCATGTATGCTGGAGAAAGCAAGAAATCATGAAAGTAAACGACCAATAGAACGAGTGGTATAAAGAAGACCACACATAGAACAAGAAAGGAGAGATTTTTCTAAAGAAAGAGATGAAAAATAATCAATAAGTCATGATAAGAAGAAGACATCAACATGGAGCCAAAGGCTACCTGAAGAGCTAAATCTAAGGTGTTTGGTAAGAGAAATATTATGAGGATCACAAGAGAAGAAAAATAGATAATAATAGCCATGTTAAGATAAATACAATTGTCGAAGAAAAACATATTAAAAAGATGATAATGAGATGCGCATTATTAGCTAATAATAATAAAAATTATCCCAACTTAATAATTTAAGCTGTTAGGTAAGGTTCTAAAATATAATTTATATTATTTTTTAATATACTCTCTTAAATAAAAGTTGCTCGAGCTTCAAACTTGCACAAATCTATATTACATTGGGCTTAATTTTTTATAAAATAAATAGAGATAATGAGATTCGTACTCGTGATTATTTGATCATCAAAGCTCTGATACTATGTTAACAAATTATCTCAACTCAATAATTTAAACTATTAGATGATATTTCAAGATATGATTTATATTATTTTTTAATAAAAAAATAATTAGTACAAAAATGCAAGAAAGATTTTTTTTAAAATGAAGATGAAAGATTAAAAAATAACGACAATAACGTGGTTGTGAAAATAAAATAAAATGAAATATTAAAATTATTCTTATCAATGAGAAACGAGAAATGTTTACTCTAATAATTCTCCAACACAATTTAAATTTCAAACTAATGAGATTTTCAAAAATAAAATAACGTGTTAGAATTAATTTTAAATATTAAATGAGTACAAATAGTCCTTGAAACTTCCTATCTTTGAAGAATAGTATGATACGAAAGAGTTTTGTCTTCCACCATACTTCCCTTCCTACCTGTTCTCCCTTGATTATTTCCAGCAAAAATTATCATTCTTTGTTAAATACAAGTGTATTTAAGAGAGAGGATGAAATCGCAATTTTCACAAAAACACAGTTGATTTTGATTCCATCCTACTTAACTTTCTATTGATTTCCTGTATCTGATTTATGATTTTAAAAGTATAGGGAACCATGCATGATGCACAGTAATAACATTTTGCAAGGCTCCTGGGCAAGAATGACAGGCACAAATGGAACAAGGAGGATTCTGAAGCATCTGGTGTTACTTTTTAAACAGGCCTTCTTGATTAATACTGAAGACGACAGAAACTCTTTAAATTTGACAAAATGCAAAAGAAAATTGGAGAGCAAGAGAGAGAGGGAGAGTGCTGCGGTGTGATTAAAGTTTACAACAGTTAACAGAAACAACATACAAATTTTACTCTGGCAAAGCAAAGTGAAAACATTCCTGGCCAGCAGAGAATATGATCTGAAAGCTAGCATTGCTAATTTCAGGAATGGAATGTGAGGAGATTCACATATACAGTCAGCAACAGGCATTTCTGTAGCAAAGAGCTGTTTTTAACTGATCGGATTATCAAATCACGAAAAAAAATAAATGATCCGATCAGTCACTCAGGTGAATTTAAACAGTGTACCTCAAATCATCCATGGAATGGCTCCGAATCCCCTGCCTGGTCTTCTTCCTCCTGGGAGGGCCGCCGCATACAATTGAACACTCTAAACCGCAAAATCTACCGAAGCAAGAAAACGTGCCTTCATCATCCGTGTTCTTGTGGTTGTGTCGTTTAACAACTTTGCCTCCTTTAGAAGTGCCGCTAGTAGGAAAACTTGAGATATTACTGGCATCATAAACTGGAGGAAGCTCTGTCCTCCATCTATCCAGTTTAGATTGAAGAGCCTCCATGCTTCCATCCAAGCTCATTTCGCCAATTATCTCGCTCTCTGTCTCTTCCACGCGACGATGTTTGTTTCTTGCAATTACTGCCGCCACCTCTGATGCTGATGGCCCCAATTGTGATTCGGTAATAACTGGCTTACTCACAAAATTTGCCTTTTTCGGAGCTGCATACCTGAAGTTGTTGCTGCGTGGAGAACCAAGATCCAACCCCGTAAATTTTGGTGAGGGTTTCAGAATGTGATCCAGTTCGGTTGATTTGGTATCTGTTTTTGTCAGTGATTCAGAGGTCAACGAGGCTTTTCCAAATGCCCCATTTTCGTCCTCCTTGACAATCTCCGAGCCACTTGTCAAGGAACTAGCTTTTGATCTCCCTTTATTGAGCATCTTCCTCTCCTCTACTTCTGAGCCACTAATCATGGAACTACCATTCCCTTTCATTATCATTTTTCTCTTTGCCATCACTATTGACGCGAACATGGAACTGGAATCACTCTTCGTACGTCTTAATTCAGGTTTTGGAAGCCAAGGAAGCAAGAAGGAATTGGAATGAATACCACTACTTTTATCATCAGAATCATCTTTATGATGATTCAACTCCTCTTCACCCATAAGCTGACGATACCCAACGGCGGATACGCTTATCTGGGAATACAATGGCATGCTTCGCATTGAGCTATCAAGAAGCGCCACGCCAATGTTAAGAATCCCCTGGGGGCGTCCTGATGGTCGTCGGACCTGGAGGGCAACAAAGCGCATGCCAAGCTGAAAATGGTTGTGATGGTGAGGACGAGGCGGGGGAATCAGGTTCCCAACAATAACACGGACGGTGCCAATATGAATGTCACGGAACCAATGGAGGGCGTAGATTTCAATCATGACAGCGGAGGTGTCACCATGGAGGAACCTGTCATCAACGCGGAAAACAAACTTGTCATTCCAGGTGGGATTGTTGCATCCTTCAGAGTCGACTCTTGTCGAAAGTCTCCGGTCAGGGTGAACCCATGCAACTGCATAGGTTTTCATCTTTCGCGAGACCTTGACGAGATCTTGTGCAGAAATAACATTGAGTTCCAATAGTTGAAAGGGTGACAGGATCATATGAGACATTGTAATGATCAATGATCAAAACAATTGTTGTTGCTGTAATGATTGTAATGGAGATTCAAAAAAGCCTCCACAGTGTCGTCCAAGGAGAGGACGAAAAAAGGAGGGTTGGCATCGAGCGGACAAGACCTGCTCTGGGAAATCGCATCAGGGTCTGGTTTCCTGTCTCCGTGTCTTTATTTTTTATTTGTATTTCCTTCTCTCTCTTATATTGGCTGTGCGTTGGAAAACCTGCGAAACAAATGGGATGGCCAGTTAATAATTGGCTCTTCGTTTCTGACCCAAGCACCACAACACAGCAATTTGAAAAGAGAAGGTTTTAGGTGGGAATATGGTAGCTCGGTCGTGTTGAATATAAGTTTCCTCGAGTCAGACAAGACTGGCTAGTTTCCAGCTATTGGGGAGGGGAGATTGGCTTCTCTTTTCCTTTTTTTTTTAAAGTTCAGAGTCAATATCAGAATTAGACTGGCTATGATTAGAGAACATATTTGTTGTCAATGCTTGTAAAGGAAACACGTACGGATTTGAGTTGTCTCGGTGCTAACTACATCAGGGCAATCTGTTCTAGAAATGGACCGAGTCCAGAACAGTGAAAGTGGCAAAATTTCTGTATTATTAGCCACTGGGATTCGAATTTCAGGTCCAGAACAGATTCAGGCCATTTGTGATACTGCTGGGCTATGGATCTTCATAAACTTAGGCTATTGGTGATGGTCCAAGAAAAATGCCGAAGCCCTTGGTCCAATTACTTAACAAAGAGATAAGAAAACAGCGTGCATGACATGTCATTTGAGCGCTTGGAGGTGGATCTGAAATTGTGGTAGTGATTATGATTTAATTTTTATTTTTCATTCTTTTCTTTAATCTTTTGTAATATTTATCGCCTAATAAAAAATAATTGTTAATTGCCCCTCGTATTAGTTTAGGCAGTGTTTTAAGCAAAGAAATCTTTGAATTCCTGTCAGATTAAAATTAATAAAATACTAACAATTAAGAAAATCACAAATGAAGTGAGCCATGCTTCATTAAACCAAGTGGCCTTAAACGTGGGTCAGATCCTAGATCAGTGGAGGCTTCGATAATGCTCGTGAAAACCCTCGCCATTTATCATGTAAAGCCTTGCTAGCTACCTTTTCTTGTTCGAGCTATTCCATATCGGTTATGGAAAATATTGGTTATTAGGTTAGGTCCGGCTTGGTTTGTCTATGATAAAGGGGTTTAGTTCAAATTATTAGAGAAATTATTAAAAAAAAATATATTTTTTTAATCATATATAAAGAAATATAATTCATATAAAATAATAAGGTTTTTATTTATTAAAAGAATATAGTTTTTTTTTTTTCATCTTGATTCTATATATTAATTTGATAAGATTTATAAAAATGTCTGTAAAATATTACTTTAATTCTAATAATTGTAATGAAACTAAAGTAATTAATTTTTTTTTTTAAAAAACAATTCTTACAAGTTTCCCAATGTACAGAAAAGATTAGTACCTTATCTTATGAGCTAGTTTTTCAGAGGTAAATATGTTAATGACCATATATTAACAACGGGTATCGGAGCTCAGGTCTGTTAACAGGTCTGTTAACAAGTCTAAACCCTATAGCTAGGACTAAATTGATTTGTTCCAGCTCCGATCCCGGGAAAGATGTGTGAAAAGGAGATCGTTGAAGTTATCCCGTACCAGTAGAGACTTTGCAAGTGGTAGGGAAAACCTCTTTTCATGAACTGGTTTTTTAGAAGGGAATGGCCTCAAGATCACCTAACATCCCTGGCCTCATTTACTGGTCTAGCAAACACTTACGGTCATCTTGCTATTCTGCAACTCGAGAGAAGAGACCATCATGAAAAGAAATATTACTCGCTCGTGACAATATTTATGGTCATCTTTTCTTGTACAGTTTGAAATAAAAGAAACAATAAAAAAAGTTAAAAAAGAACTCTTTACGTAAGGAACAATTTTCACCAGTAGTTACTTTGTGCAAGGTCAAAGGAATCTCCAGCCGTCATAAGACAAGATCCAATAAAAATGCTTCTGACGAGCTCACCGCTTCAGCTTCAGCAACTGGACACTTGTTTTCACCCTTCTCAGACGGCCCTAATAAAGACTTAGAAACTACTATTAACAACGTCCACACCAACCACATCGAACACCACCCGTTCTTTCCGTCACGGTTTGCCCCACCTGAACTTGACACCATTATCAGGCAGCAGCTCATCTCCACTGTCTGAACTCAATCAAGAAAAGGGTAGTTAATTTGCGATTTGACAGCTTTCGAAGAGCGTGGTCGGATATCAACTTGGAAAATTTAGTCTATACATCTTGTGATCAAGAAGAGTTTCATAACTCGACTACTACACCAAACAAGTTTCAATATAGACATCACAAGAGAATGTTGCTTTCTTCACCTTCTTTATCAATATTTAACAAAAATGAAGGGCCAGAGGATGAAGAACAAAGTGGACTGGATATGGGAACAGAAGAGGAATTGATGAGAACTATTACTATTGGAGAAAACATAGAATCTATTGGTAGTGGGGATTTCAGTTTTGGAAAGAAGAGCATGGGGTTAATAGAAGAGGAAGGAGAGGAGCAGAAACAAGGTTCAGATGGGATTGAGAATTTTGATAATGAAGAAGTAAATGATCCGGTTAGTCCTTCCATGTATCTTGCTGGAGGGCTTGGGATTGATGATATAGATTTGGGAGGTGATAGTGGCGGCGGCGGCGGTTTTCATTTAAGTTTTCCAAACTTTGACGAGGGTGGTGATGCGGAAGAGTACTTTAAGAAAATGATTGATGAGTATCCCTGCCACCCTTTGCTTCTATCAAACTATGCTCGGTTCTTGCAGGTATGATCAGTGTTTTCTTCTTTTCTGACTTTACTCTTGAATAATTGTCACTTCAAATCCCTATTTAATATAACTCACACCTGCATTATGATCTATCAATCTTACCGTGATTGATTCATCACCAATTGTCGTTGTGTTTACGAGAATAGCTGCTCGGTTATTTCGACCTCCTTATTGTAGAACATGTGATCTAAACTTTGAATAATCAGGTCCTAAAAATGATTGTTATTTCTATGTTCAGATCTTTGTCAAGATCCGATTATTTAATGATAAAGTCCGGTCATGTTCAGTAGGTTTGAGTCTCTAAAGTAAATGTCTTCTTGTTGGTGCTTCTGTGTCAATTTTGGAGTAAATTGTAAGGTTGGCTTGGCTTGCTAGCTGCTATTTTTTCAATTATTCCTGCTGCTGCTGGTACTTTTTGTACTCTTGCTTTATGCAAATCTTTGGATGTCTGTTCGCTACATGGAAGAACAATCGATAAAATATTGAAATACTTAGAATGCCCATCTATTTTTTTATGAAGGAAACGAAGCATTCCAACAAAAGTTCTCATTTAAGTAAGAATGGTGTTCAAACAGGCATACTGTTGATAGTGTTGCTCTTCAATATTGTAATTTCTCAAACATTCTGAGAATGGACATTTATATTTTGTCGAGGTCAAAAGAAAATGATCGGTTTTTCATTGTAAAGCTTCTCTTTTCCAACAGTCCAAGGGAGAGCTTCGTGGAGCTGAGGAATACTATCATCTTGCCACACTGGCAGATCCTACAGATAGTGAAATTCTGATGCAGTACGCGAAACTGGAATGGGAGCTGAACCATGATCAAGGTAGAGCATTAGTTAACTTCGAACGTGCAGTTCAGGCAGCCCCTAAGAACAGGTGACTAAGAACTTGCTTTCATCTAGCTCCTTTTCAAAGTGTTGCAAATCTAATTACCCTTAATAGCACCCTGTCTATTATTGCGGTGGAGGTACTTTTACAAAGTGCTTTTGTGCTGAAAATGCACCATATTGATGCATTTGTGTGCTTTTGATATGGTGTTGCGAAAAGCATGAAAAGCACCCCAGGCATCAATTTGATGATTTTAAGTGCAAAAGCTCTTTCAGCTGCAGTGCCACAAGATGATTATCCTGCATGGACTTTGAAAATGATCGCAACCGTATTTTAATTGAGATGAATAAGCATAACTTTCCTTTCCATATTTTCAGCGATGTTCTTGCAGCTTATGCCAGTTTTCTCTGGGAAATAGAAGACGATGGGGAAGGGGATACATCTCAACCAGAATACATCCAGGTGTCTCTTCCGGGTCATAAATTTGTGAATGTTTTATCATATGGTTCTAGTGTCGTTTTGAACGTGTTGAAGGTTAAAGAGGAGGCAATTCCAACTAAGCTTGACAGCCTAGCCACTAACTAAGATTTTAAACTCTTGCAGCTTCCATCTGAGCTTAATATTGACGTGGAAGACCATGCTGCATCTGATGCCAACGAGGGTGGCAGTGCTGAGGAGTATTGTAGGAGGATGGTTGAGGAGAATCCTTGCAACTCTTTGGTTCTAAAAAATTATGCTGAGTTTCTGTATCAGGTGAGATCTGTGCCCACTTTAATCTCTTTTCTTCGTAAGGTCACTCTTTGTACTGATGCCTCTAGACTAATTAATTCTTTTAAGAGTTTGAATACGTGGAGGGATATTTTGCTAGCCTGAAAAACTGTTTCAAAAAAGTCAGGAAGATCTGGAGAGATCTAATAGAGGACCAGTAGTTTGATAAGGACATAGCTAACCTAGGTAAAGGACACTTTTCCATGACCATGGCATACAACTACAAGTCGATCATCAAAGAGGAAAGTCTATCTTATGATCCAAGGAAATAGATCTTTCCAATGGGGGTGAGCGACTAAACGTATAATTCAATATGCCATCTGGAACACATTCCATTAAGGACTAGGTGTTAGTCACCATTTATTTTTCTTGAGACAATAATCTTGGGTTGAGGGTAGAGTCATTACTATAGATGTAGCTCTGACATTGGAGTAAGAGAAAGAAAGTCATTCAATTCATCCATTTGTTACTGTGGCGTATTTACAATTTGAACATATTTAGGCTATAATAGCGAAATTAATTGAATCCCATGATGGATTGAGTTGTCCTTCAACTGTCATTGCACTTCATCATGAAGAGTAGTTAGAAAACACTATCTGGAAAGATTAATAAAAAATACATGCACAACATGTATCATATGTCTCGTAAAAATTCAAGTAAAGCAAGCTTTGCAAATACGTGAGTTGCAGTGAAGACATGGCTTAGGACTTGGCAGATCTTCAATTGTGGTAAAGATAATCATTCTGTAAAAGGATGCAAGGGTTTGGCACTGGAAATCAAAATCTGAAAAAAGCTGCAAACGGTGTGAGAAAGGTAAATAAACATGTTAACTAGATCTAAGAAACATGTTTAGTGATATATAAGTCTTCTATTTTAGGCTTTTGTAAACAAAATCAAGCAGTATCCATGTAATCTCTAATGCAGAAACATAAATACAAGTTTATGATGATGACAAGGATGATTTTGCGAATGTTTTCTGTATTTAGAGTAACATCCCGTGTAAAATTGAAGAAAGCATGCAGCATGGGGTGGAGATCACAGTGCAAATTTTTTATTAGGTGTTGTGGGAACAAGCTATACTGTGGACTATAGTGTATTGCGTGTTATGCTTCGTTTACTATGTTGTTTACTTCTTTCATATGAACTCCTACATTGGAGTCTGGAGTTGTCATTAGTCCACTGTCATTTTTGACTTTTAACAATTGTTTTCAACTGACAGTCCAAGAGAGACCTCGAAGGGGCTGAGGAATACTACTCCCGAGCCATACTGGCTGATCCTAGTGATGGTGAAACCCTGTCGCAGTACGCAAAATTGGTGTGGGAACTTTATCATGATCATGATAAAGCCTTGAGTTTCTATGAGCAAGCAGTTCAAGCAACTCCTTCGGACAGGTGCATCCCTTTCTCCATAATTTAGAATTCTTAGAACTCAGAGGGGTTTTGATATTCTTTAACGTTCATAAGACGGTCCTTCAGAGCTCTAAAGTTTACGGTCTTCAGTTGGAAACTGTACATTATTGATGCTGGGCCTCCAGTTTCTTTTCCTTACAAGGAAGAGAACATTCACTACAAGGAAGAGACTCTCTCGAAGAAAAGGGAGATGGTATAAAGGAGTCTAGTTTTAGAGATCAATACGTGTTTACCAGCCACTCGTTTCCCTATAGAGAAATTTTCTGTATTTTACTGGTCCGATGATTTGCATGATATAAGATGCTTTGATTGTTTGATAGGAATAGCAGCCAGATTATACCTTCCAATACTGACTGATTCTTGGCCTCGTTTTTTTCTTTCTTTCCTTCCAGCAATGTTCTCGCAGCGTATGCTAGTTTCCTATGGGAAACAGAAGAAAATGAAGAAGATAGCACAAGTCAGTTTCAGGTCCCCAATCACCATGATGGTGCTGCAGCAGCTGCCAATGCTTAAATCCATCATAAATACTAAACCAGGAGTATAGTTACTAATACTTTATCGGAAGTTAAACAACAATAATGTGTTAAGATGGAAGCTCCAACTGAATAAATTAAAATATTATTAAAACTGAGAGAAATTGCGACCAAATTAACAGCATTTTCTGATGACTTTTCCATCTGCTTTATTCAGTTCCCAGCAGTCTTGAACAACATTCCTGTTGCATCAATGGGTTTCCGTTGTATTTACAGATATAGTGTTGTGTGATGTATGCACAGACTGTGTGAAGGAGGGTGAGGCCATTTTTGTGCAGACATCAATACTTTTGGACCTGTGCATATGATCTGCATGCTAACATCACTATTTCATAGCACATGGGAAATAGAATGACCGTAGGAGCGCTCAAGAACCTTAGAAACATTGAAAAAATTTGAATAAACAAATAGATCCAGCTCAAGGAGCTTCATCAACCAGAGGTGCTCGATTCACATCAAACAAATGATCTCAAAATTGCAAACATATTGCCTAGAATAATGAATGTTCACTAGAAACAAGTATCAAGAAAACCCAGAAGAGTGATTCATATGGGCAACATCTAAATCAACCTGACCTGAAAATATCAACACATCCTTCTTAAAACTAATAAATGTGAATGTGACTGATTTGCAACTGCTAAACCAAAAACTTTTGCTCTCCCTTTGTTAGGAAACCTAAACTATCTAATCTGTTTGATCTTGTCCATTTCTTGATACGTGGTGACCTGAGAACCCTCTATCTTGGCGTGGACCAGGCCTGTAATAACCATTTCCTTTTGGTCTGTTGGAGTCCCTGTCACCTCCATCATAGCTACCTCCTCTACCAGAACTCCGAGTGCTAAAACCACCCCTTGGAGCATCTGTTGGGTAGCCACCCCTGCCTCTACCCCTTCCTCCTGTTTGGAACATTTCAATCACCACAAAATTACAACAAAGATGCAATACCATACAAGATAACTGCTCAATAGAGAACCAGATGCTTTGTATTGCTTCAACAATGCTTATCCTAAAAAGATAGAAAGAGAGAAAATTCCCGACAACAAAAACTGTTCATATATTGCTTATACCAATGCATGTTATCATTCACTCTGCAGGTGTACTGGGCAGATTAGATATTTATTGCCATCAAGACATTTCTGTCACCATGCTTCCAAAAGGAAAGCCAGAGGGAGAAACAAGGAATAAAGGTTTATAGTAAATATCATTGTCAAGCTTTTGTTATCATTATGATCAATAGAAAGCAAAGCGGTGGTAATAAATGATGGCAAGAAAATAAAAAGTGACAGGTCAAATTGGGGACTTCGCATAAACAAAGCCATCCAAAAGCTCCCAGGTAATTATTAAAATTATATATAATAAAATCATGCAAATCTAATTTTATGCAGCAATTAACCAATAGCAAGCTAATAAGGAACATAATATTAGTGTTAATGATAGTGGCATGGGAAAAATACGTACTTCCTGCTCGAAATGGGATGTTGCTGTTTGGTCTTCGCTCTTCAATGTAAACTTGCCGTCCACCAACAATTGCACTACCCGCCTATAGATATACAATAATATATAAGGATGTATTGCTACATTACTCAAAAAAAAAAAAAAAAAAAAAACTACTTGCCTTTAAGGAAGGTTTTTTTTTCACATCAATGTTATAACCAGAATTAAAAAGTGAAACAATGGCTTTTCAACAAAAAAAAAAAAAAAAAAGCACCCAAGAATCTATTAGGCAGTGAGAAAAGGAAACACAAATGACTTGGCAATCAGTTCACAAAAAATCAGCCTCCCCACCATCAAGAAAATGATCAGCAGAAAACTTGTTTCTGATGTGGAATTACAAAGTAGAAAGACATGAGAAAAAGTTCAGAATGCCTCAAAATTGTACAAAATGCCTACATCAGAAAGCTTGGTAGAAAAAAGCACCAAATGCCTTGTACAAATTTAAACTGAGACTCCAAAATGTAAGTTGGAATTTTCTTTTTAAGCGAAACTGTGGATGTTACACATCCTTCACATTTGAAAGGAACACGGTTAATCAGTGAAAGTTCTTAATTACAAACTGAATAATGAGAAAGAGCAACACATGATGAAAAAGCAAGGTGTGATAAAAATGCTGATTTTAAGGTTATTTAAACTTATTTAGACCTTGACTGCATTATGAACACCAGCCATATCTTCAAATTCAACAAATGCATAACATACACCAACATCCTGCATGTAAACAAGAATCAACCTTTCAGCACAACAGATTTAAGGAAGAAAAGCAAAAATATACAAAACAGGTGCATGGATTTAACCTTGCGACTTCGAATGACTACTCCATCAGGCATGATTTCACCAAAATTCTTGAATTCCTCTTCAATCTCAGCTTCTGATAAGGTAGGCAGCAAGTTTCTCACATATACAGACCTTATTTCATCTGAAAGTGATTCACACACCCGCCCACCCCAGATCAAAAAAAGAATCAGTTTCAATGCTCGAGAAATTGAAGGAAGTCGCTTTCAAGTTCCAAAATATAAATAAAAATAAAAATACTTGTGCAGGTCTACTTTGGGGGGGGGGGGATCAAAGTTATAATCAATTCAATCAAATTGTTGTAGATGTTGAAAGTGGCATGATTTATTGGAAATATCAATCACTGTGTCAAAGTGATAAAATGTAAAGGCAGAGCTCAAATAAAACCTTCATGAATTTCCTCAGCTGTCTCTGCCTCTGGCCTTTCAAATGAATCTGACATCACAGTTGATTGTTGAACAGGGGCCTGTGAAGCATGATTCCATTCTGAAGCAGGATGTACATTCTTATTGACAGAAGGCTGGGGAGTCACTGATGTAGCAGATTGCCCCTTAGCAACACGCAACTTTCAATACAATTCAGGAAAAAGGAAAAAGAAAATTCAGTCTTATATATAGATGAATCTTAAATACTACAGATACATATTTTATGCATATATGTGCTATATATTGAATCAACATAACTACCATGTATGGTACATACAATAGAAGCATATGTGTGTTTTTGGGGCTCTCTTTCAGGTTCCTCAACAGAGGCAGGCTGGCGGTCTGGCGCATTGCTTGCTGTATTTTTAAGTGAGCCATTTGGCTTTTCCACAGAGCTTTCCTCCAGAATGTTTTCAGACTCAGACGCTTGCTGCAACCTTTTCTCTGGGAAAGTATAGCTGTCAACAGGACCATTTTCTTTGGCGTCAGCAGGGGCCACAAATTCCCTAGCCTGGGTTTCTCCACCCATTAAATAGGTAGGAACTGTAAAGTTGTAGATAAAAAAAAATTATTTTCTGTATCTGGTGAAATTGACTTTTGGCCACACTCGATTTTAACTAGAGATATTTGGTAGCATTATTAGATTCCAGTCATAACTTCACAACTCCTGACCTTGAAAGTAAATATACATCCAGTAGCTGTACACTTGCCATTACTCTATTGCTTAGAACTCGAATGTCAATCACACAGATTCCATCAAAGAACAATGACAACATCAGTAACTTACTTCCTCCCCATCTATGTTGAATAGCAAAGCAATATGTGAACAAAATCCAGTATTCATCATATAGACAGTTCAGGCTAATCCATAATACCTGGCTCAGGAATGGCACTTGGAGAATTGAGTTCGGAATCAAGATGGATCTGGGCTAATAAGACTGCTGGATGATGGTGAGTTGGTTGTTCGTCAGTGAAGTGAAAAACATCATTAAGAACAAAATAGCCTTTCTCCTGAGGGGCAAGAAAAAATGTCTCTACAAATTTCCTCTTATTATCAAAGCCTTTTACTTGCACGTAACCAGAAACCATCACAAGAACACCTCCATTCCAAGAATCTAGGGCATGCGCTGTCCTGATCTCAATTCCAGTATACTTGAGTGACATGATGAGAGCATGGATTTGCTGCCGAAAAAGAAAAGGAAAGGGAAACTGTTATCAGGGTCCTAATTAATACACATCCATTCAAGATATAAGAGATGTACAGAACAAAAAAAGGGGTCATTGCCTCGAAAACTATAAACTTCTCAGGTTTGCAACCAAACATCATTATGCATCAATGTTAAAGACAATGTATCTCCTTATTCTTTGTCCACGACCCCACATCAGAAGAACTTTAATTGGTAACGGTCTTTTATCAAAATACAAGTAGCAAGGGAGGGGGGAGAAGAGAAACTGACATAATGTTAATAAAGCATACTTGATTTCAGGTAACATAAAAGCTTAGAAAGAATGTCCATGCGTGTACATATGTGCCTGCAAGGGAAATCACATTCCGCCATAAAGGCACAGAAAGGGAACTACAGTTTCCCAAATCGATTCAATTAATAGAGCCTTAATGTTCAATTGTAATAATATTTATATAAATTAAAAAATTCCAAGGGCTCATATGCTAGTGTGGTGGCTTATAGAAAAGTACCATAATTAGAAGCTCTGCACTTATAAGAGGTTGTTGCAAGGAGTTTATGATGTTTTAGCTGGCATGATTTCAAAAAAAGCTTCTACAACAAAGAATAATGTGTTTTCTTATCCTTTGGTAAATAAAAGGTACAAGATTAACCTTTCTTCATACAGAAAAGTTTATTGAGATTATAACCTATTTGTGCATCCTGTCCTTGTGAAATCACCACTGGCAAGCTCTGAGCCTCTTTACCTCTTAACTTTAAATTACTTCTAAAGCAAACCAAACTGTTACTAAACTTTATGCAGCAACCAGGAAGCAACTTGAAATCAGCTTAACAAACCACCAAACAAGACCCTAGGTTGTCTTCTAAGAAAAGCTAAAATCAAATTGTGAAAATTCATCACTATACGATGGAATACGAACCATAATTTCCCATAATAAATGAACTAACCTTCTCTTTAAGAAGAATGTAATTTATAACAAAGATTGAGAAAAAAATTTCAAGAAAACGTTTATAATTTAGGTCATAAATAATTTAATATTTTTCTTTTTGAATGTTTCTGGTTGTTGATAATGAATTACAAAAAGATCCTTAATATGAGTTTGTGGCTAAATAAGCTATGGTTTTTATCTTTTAATTTTACTACGAGTCACATATCTTTTAAATGTAAATATTTTTGTATATCAAATGTGTGTGCCTTGCTAAACACTGTGCGTGCCTATATGCTCTGTGCTAGCCACATTGGATTCAACACGCACTCACAAACACCGGCATGTATTCATATAAGCACAAATGTTCAGTTTACAAGTTGGTTTTATTAATGCTCTCTGTGACCTTATTATGTCTCCTTGGAGATGGTTATCAAAAATTTATCCCTAATAAACAGTGAAATTTTGCTTCAAGGTTTTAATAAACAAAATGCATAACACAGCATAGAAGAAGTAGAAACATGCTGTCACTATCGTACTCGTGTAGTGAAACATTTCGTTTCTGATTGAGAAAAAAAAGAAAACACGCACACACAACTTAAAGCTATGTCTCTAATGATGGAAAGTAAAATCAAATCGTAAATCGCTGACCATTCTAAACAAGAATACACAGGACATCATCGTTTGCATAATTTTCCTTCTTTTCTTTAGTTAATTAACGTTAAAAAAGAGCCATTACCTTGTTGCCATTTTTTTTTGTAGTAGCTAATTTGATTCAAAACATGCATACATTTAAGGGTACTCAAAATTTTAGCTTGTATTAAAAATGGGAATTTCTCGTTAAAGAAATCGAAAGACACCAAATAAAAAAAAAAAAAAAAAAAACAATGATGGCACAAGTAAAGCAACTGCAAAATGGCCAATCAAATATTATAGAAATCAATTAAAAGAGAGACAGAAAGAAAGGGAAGATTACTGACGAGCATTGTAGCAGCGGATTCTCTGATAGAGCCATCAATACGAAGCATAGTACTGGCATCGCTGTAGAACTGGTGGACAAACTCGGGTTGTTGCTGTAATACTTGATAGTACTGTGCCACAAAGTAAGTCCCTACCTACAACAACCAAACATTTCTTTATTTTCAGTTACAAATGATAACGTAAAGAGTATAAAATATTTTTTTTTTAAGGAGCCAACGGACGGACGAACCTGAGCAGCACTGACTGGAATGTGATAGGGCACCGACGACGACATTTCCGAAAAAAGAAAAACCTAGATCTATAAATGTCCCTCTCTGTCTCTCAAGATCTGCAGCATCAACACATTGTCTAAAAATAGAAGATAATAAACAGAGAGAAAGCAGGATCTGAGTGGTGACAGTTGTATTTGCTAGATAAAGAAAGAGAGATACCTGGAGACTCACTCACTCACGGGAGGGAGGGAGGGAGGGAGGGAGGCAGGATAATACTAATACCCTACAAGATTTGAGTGAAGAAGATTTTCTCCCACTCCTTTCCCCCTTTTCTGTTTTTCTTTTCGTTTTGATCATGTGTTGTTTGTATTACTATTACGTTGTGTTCTTTCTTTGCCCTTTCTTTGTTTTTTTGGGACAAATGCATCATCATCTTGTCCCTTAGGTTTCGGAAATCTTAAATTAACCCCTTGTAATTTGATTTTAACATAACAATCCTTATATTTTTATTTCGTTGTCACATATGGTCCCTCTTACAATTAATGAATGTACGGATGTTTATTTTTGCTGTTAAAAAGTATTTTTGCATTTTTTATTATTTTAATGTGTTAATATAAAAAATAAGTTTTAAAAAATAAATAAATATTATTTTAATATATTTTTAATTAAAAAATAATTATTATTATAATTTTAAAAACTAAATCTATATTGTTAGTTATTAGTAGTAGATATTTGGATATAAAAAATAACCATAAATTAAAAAATATCAAGGTTAACCTATAAATTATAAATATACCACTTCTCTTTTATTTTTATAAATATAAAATTTTATTTTTATAAATATGGAATTTATCAGATAAAGAGAAATGCAACTTTTAATATATTAATTAATTTTTTAAAAAATAATATAGGCTATTAGGAAAAATTCATTGAAATCTATATTATTATTATTGTTATTGTTATTTTTTATAATTATTTTTCAAAATATTTTTTGTTTAAAAATATATTAAAATAATTTTTTTGATTTTAAAAAAATTATTTTTAATATCAAAATAATCTAAATATGTTAAAAAATTATTAAAAATAAAAATAAAAATAAAAACATCACGAGAGACAGTGTCTTTGGCCCTCTTTCCTATGATGTCTGTTAGTGCTAGCCGTCAAAATAACTATAAAAATAATAATTAAAGGGACTTTTAATTTACTTGCTAACCCTACTGCTTGGTGCTATCTTGCGCTCGTGGAACATGGCTCGCTTTCCTTTTTGTCTACCTTTTCATTTTCTTTCAAGGACACCCGAAAATAAATAAAGAACCTTTATTACTTTCTTTTTCATATTACTTTTTAATTTAAAGCTTGTTTTGTTACTGTTTTTTTAATTATTTTTTATTTAAAAATATATTAAAATAATATTTTTTTATTTTTAAAATTTTATTTTTATATCAAATATTAAAACAATCTTACAAATATAAGAAAATTAGTTTGAAGTAAAAAAATTTAGTTTTTCAAAAATATTTTACAACTGAAAAAACAAATAAACTCCTTTTATTCTAAAATATGTTTTCCAAACTCTGCTTAAATTCGGAAAAATGAAAAACTAGTTTTAACATAGATTTATTCTTAACAACACTAAAATTTCTGGACAACTACTTCATCATTTAATCAAAATATAGGTATGTATCCTATAGTGCAAAATGTCATCACCATATTTACAGATTAATTTTTGAAAGGACAATTCAGATCTTCTGTATCACAGCATGAAGGTCATTTGTTGTCTGACTCAATCATAGCAATGCCAAATCTATGCTTCTGCTAAACACTGTCAAATACTGTGTTTGATTCCTTAATAATATAATGCTGCTGTTGTTTCTTGTTTATTCCATGCTACAATGGAAAAGTTGCCCCCTTTTTGTTTACAGAATGAGGGACATCCGGGATCTCCAAGGATCTAATGGCAACCATGGCAGAGACAATGTCTCTAGAACATCATCATAGCAAATCATGACCATCGGGTGTCCATCCACTACATCTTATTCTGGAAAAAAACTAGCAATTGTAGATGAAAGTGATACACAGGTCTTTTTTTTGTCAGCATTGTCAAGTAAAAATGGTAGCTAGGTATAAAATGCAGCAATACAAGCAGCAAGGCAGCATACACGAGAATTTTTTCCTTTTTCTTTTTTGTAGCGTATTCATAGCCTTACCAAATAAAACCACAACAAATTCCATAAGGAACTTCCACTCATGAGTCAGAAGTGGAAGGTCAGGCAAACACAATAGACATGTAAGAGAAGAGAATCCCAGGTTGCCAAGTTACTGCAATAGCAAAAGTAACTACTGTTTCTTTCCATTGATTCTAGGTGCTATCGGCATTGATGTTCAGCATCCCTTCAAAAATCTGCACTTTTTCGTCCACAATCTCATGATTTTCTCCCTTGAGCTAAGCTTACGCGCAATGCTCGTCCCTCTAGTTCCTAAATAAGGAACACAAGAGCCATTGATTAATTGCTTTCCAAAGAAAAAAAATGGAAGTAGTAACTGAGAAGGTATTCAGAGAGTAGAGGGAGATGGACAGTACCACTCCATCAAGAGATACAAGGGCTGTTTGCATCTCTGCTTTTGTTGAATAACATACAAAACCGTAACCACGGGATTTTCCTGTCTCCCCATCATATAGAACCCTTGCTCCAACAACGTCACCATATTCTTGAAAGGCTTGTGTCAAACTTTCAGACGTTGCTGACCAAGATAAATTTCCAACAAAAAGTTTGTATTCTGTTTCTGGATATAATGGTTCTTTAGGTTTAGGATTGTCTGAAAAGTTCACCCTCAAGAGGCGACCCATGTATTGCTGAAAAGGAGAAAAATATTGAAGCTTGAGGTCACATGACTTGTACATATTTTAAGCATTCACACTCACTCACAGAGAGAGAGACAGAGAAAATCATAGATGTGAAAGACGAGTTCTTACGCTTTCATCAAGATTTTCAATGACTGCATTACAATCTTCAATGCTGCTCATTGTCACGAATGCGAAACCTCTGCTTCTTCCAGTTTCTCTGTGATAGAGAACCTGCAGCCATGCTCATTCTTCAGTAAAGGAAATAAACAGTGCTATAGAATCCCATGAAGGCATTAGTAGCAGGATTAGGGCAAATTGTAAGCTAAAGAGTAAAGAGTAATCAATACTTGAGCACAAGTTCTAAAATATTCAAAGCATTTCATTACCAATAATCAAGTTTCCATCATGATACAGTACTTAAGCATCAATGTTCTGAAAAAAAGTATGAAATCAGTAATAACAAGAGAAGGGCTGTCTAAATTTGGATGTTCAGGAGTCTTGAAAACAAAGGAAAATCAATGCAGCGCTTTATTGCACACAGAAGCGGATTTCACTCTTTCACTTCCCAAAACCTCGTGTAGCAGTGAAAATTGGGAATAAAACTTCTCTAGCAGCAAATGTGAGATCATCAGTTAAACAATCATTCACCTCCCCCTTTTCACAGGCAACAATTATGCACCTCCTCGTGCATCGGTTCACATTGAACAACCTACTTAGTTGCGACTCATCCTTGAATCCAAGTGAATGTAGCAGATAACAAGGAAACTGTTGCCACAATGATAACATGTGGCTCCTCCTCCATGGTTTTTTTCTAGGACAGTGGACCACATTCCTGACTGATGGAGTGATCGTGATAACAAGGGAATAACAGCATACTCAAGCCTCCAATTTGCCGATCCAATCTTTTCAAAGAGGCAACCTACAACTTTGTCTTGAGATTATAAAACTGAATTATCAGGCTTGTTCCATTCATCCAAGTTCAAGAAGCTCATATAGTTTATGTTCAATCGATTACCATTTACCACTCTATTGCCAACTGATCACCAACACAGGAATTTCACTACTTAGATTGAATTGTCCAATTAACCTACATTTTAAAGTTATCAGAACCTTCACTCATGGCATATTAATGCAAACATATGCACCTTGCTCACACTACCAAAGCAAGCTCAAGTTTTCATAGCCCATCAAAAAATTTAGATTTAAAGCACATGCCATCTGTCGATCCAAGTATCTCTATGGTGAACTTTCGAGCTGAATTTTCTAGCTTTAGCAGAGCTATATTTAACAAAGTTATTTGGTTCTTGCATGTTTGATGAACCCACTTTGCCACTACACTATATACGTTGGCATCATACACAGGCTTTGCTTATTCATGAGTTGATGGTAAATCTAGTCATAATTGCATATCCTACTTAAGTAAAGTATAAAATAGCTAATATAATTAGAAGGAAATAAATCACCCTCTCAATTATCTCATCATATGCATTAATGTTTAGCATACCTCGACCATCTCTGGACTTCCATACTCTTGAATGATTCCAGCAAGCTGTGCGCTGTCAACATTATATGGCAAATTCCCAAAGTAAAGCTTAGTATTAACAGGGATCTCATTAGTTTCTCCTTTTGCTTCTTCGGAAGCCAGTTCCTCTTCCTCCACCGCAGAAGCAATTGCAGGTGCCTCCTCTTGAGCAACAGCAGCAGATACTCTCGGCACCCTCCATGTGACTGCAACTTGTGAAAGTGGTTCTATAACATAATCAGAGCGATATAACGAGGCTAACATGATGCGAGCTGGCGAGACTTTGAGGAGAGAATGATCCAATGGACAGTGCTTGATATGCATGCGTTTGAAGGAGTGAATTGATGATGGAGAGAAAGATGACCCTGCAGCTGCAGCAGCAGAGGCAGCCATGGTGCAAGAAAATGGCTGGAAAAGTGCTGGTGATGGTTTTTTCAGTTATGGGTGGGTATGATGACTTGAAAGTAAGTGCTAATGGAGGGACGGGAGAAGGGTTAAGCTGTGCAAGCTGATGTGGGCAGATTGTGTCCAATGAGATGAGGGTAGAGATATACACAGGGGGATAAGGTGAGTTTACCATGGATCAGACTCAGACTTCAGTGGTGGTAATTATTGGTCTCTCTTGCCTTTTTGACTGCCAGAACTGATGCTTGGTCTATCCGTTGTTTGACATGTCTTTCTAGATTCATCAAGGAAAAAAATGAACGACACGCCTTCCAAGATCTGTAAATGAGAAACATGTCTTTTGGACCAACTGCTGTTGTCACTCCTCTCTTGATAATAGCATTTCACTCAACAGTCTCGTTATAAGTTCAAATTATTTTGATGAGTGAGCAGTGAAGTGTTAGATCCTTCTATTGGCAATTGCCTAAAAGCTAGTACATGAATGGGAAATTGTTTAAGATCCACATTTGCATGCATACATATGTATATTTGCTATTGAAAAAAAAAAACAATGGCTGCGGCCAAGAAACATAAGGGCTCTGGCATATCTTCTTAAGGAAGTTAAAAGTTTGGTTCTCAAGAACTGCTTCTGTGCTTTTAATGCTTCCTTATAAGGAGATCTACTGTTACTAAATCACAAGTAATTTTGTTCCTGGATAGTCTGGATCAACAATTTCAATAAGATGTTGGGCACAATCTGTCTGCTATGGGATATTTTGGATGTTACTCATCCTGTGACATCCATTCATCCATGTACTGTTTTGCCACTCTCATGTACACGTCAAATGATGATATTGAACATATAGTCTGAGTTTGCTAGCTCCACGAATCACCATGGACTTTGGCTGGAGAGCCATGCCTGCAACTGCCCCATGTATTGTTGAACCTTTCCATCAATGATTGGTGCGGGCTGGCTGATCTTTCTGATCTCCCTTTCTCTGGATTCCCCTGAACTACAAGCTCATAATGTGAGGATTTCTTCTTCTGGGCTACAAACTCATAATGTAAGGACTAAGGACTCTGTTATGTGAACACTGCTCTTCATGTGGTTTCTATTACAGTATAGCAATATTGCAACTGAGGTTATCACACTTCTATAAGGAAACAAAAATGCCCTAGCTATAATCATAGCTATCATGATCTCAGCTGTCGATCCAGTGTGTACAATCAAACAATTAGATTCTCATGAAACGTGGTTTATCGGTTGCGATCTTTCTTCTCTGGCTGGATGCTTCAGGTGGTGACCATTTCTTTACTTTAAGCTCACTCTTGTTATCAGAAGTGTTCTTGGACTTTCTTGTACTTGTTGGACTTGCATCAGTGATTTGACCGGGGACAACTTTACATGGTTCATGTCTACTTTCCATCAGCTTACTATTCTTCGAAGCTGTAGGTCGAGCCACTTTAGTCCTGTTGTTACTTCCAATCACCGCATCATTGTCTAGATACAAATTCGAAAATCCACAAGTTAAGAGATTTTCACAGCATCTAAATAGATCGTGGGCATTCAAACACATAACTGGAAAGGAGTGCAGATAGCTGGCCAGTGCGTAAACAGCAAAAAGACATGCACATGAACAAATGTGATACTACAATAGTATAAAGGTTATCAGAGATCCTAAGAAAACTGGTCATTATGTTCCTAAACAAACACAGCATCTTGTTCCCCAAAATTTTTATAATCTGATGCTTCTAAACCAGACAGACTTTAAGTTATTTCAGGCTTTATGTATCCAGAGACTTCCCACTGACATGGTTTCCTAACCGCATGGAGTTCATTAGTACCTTCTGCATCTTCCATAGTCTTATTCAATAATTTGAAAGGCTCAGAATTTAGAACATAAAAATCAACAAGGATATCATACGATGAAAATCAAAGCTTATGCGTTGTAAGAAAGGAATTGGACTCTGGATGACTTGCATTGTTGCCTGAAAAGCCAAAAACCAAAAGCACGTTTCATTACTACAGTTATAGCTCCTACACGAATATATATCAATCTTCTGTGCTACAAACATAAGAGTAATGAAAGCTTACTTTCATTCTCCAACCCTAAACCACGTTGAAGCTAGCTTCGGTTTAATTTATATTTCTATGTCTATATGAAGCTCTTTGATGCACCTATTAAGACATGATAGAGTACGACACCATAGTAATAGTACTTCAAGAGATAAATTTGGATTAAATGGTTAACAAGAAAAGATTATTACCAGGACTAGATAATAGTAAATAGTACTTCAAGAGATAAATTTGGATTAAATGGTTAACAGGAAAAGAATATTACCAGGACTAGATAAGACAGCACGTGGACGTGGGATCGAACTGGCTCTAATATTCAGTCTATCCTCCTCGGTAGAATTGCTTTTCTTCTCTGCTTCTGAGAATCAATAGAGTTAATTTGTAAGAACTGACAAATATCTCTGCATATAATGTGAATTTTGTGTCATGAATGCAATGGGCTAAACTTTAACCTTCAGAAACAGAAACTTTTGGCATGGTTACATTCGGTACATAAGACTTCGGAATTTTGGCTACGACTGGTGGAGAAACATCTTGGTGCCCCTTCACTGCAAATAATGAAGGTCAGCAGGAACATATGGACCAAATATCAAAGAACAAACTGATTGAAAAGGGAAAATTAGCAAAAAAATTTCATTATTTAATTTGTCAGTGTTTATCTAATTTGAAACAAAGGATAGCAGCTTCTCAGATGTATGCTCATTGCGTAGTTTCCTATCTAATGCTTATTTCACATTCTGCACATGATTCTGTACCATCTTATTTCTCAGAGCATAGCACTCCTTGTCAAATAATAATAACACCCAACCATCTAGGTGGTGGCCCAGCGGTAAAAGCTTGGGATCAAAAGGTTTGCTCTCTTTGTGGTCTCAAGTTCAATCCCTAGGTTGCTCATATAATGGCCACTGGAGGCTTACATAGTCGTTAACTTCAGGGCCCGTGGGATTAGTCGAGGTACACGCAAGCTGACCTGGACACCCATGTTAATCAAAAAATAATAATAATAATAAATAAAAAATAACACCCCCTTGAGTTGTGACATCAAAATTACCAGCAAGGTGGTGAAAGTTCTAAACACCACTATTTAACTTGATAATTGAATATTGAAGAGGTTATGATAGCTAATGGAGGCATCATTTTCATAAAATCCCCCCCCCCCTCTCATTACTAATAATAGTAAAATTGGAATAAGACAGGCATGTCGTATGCTCGACATTTGTTGCCCTGGTTTATACCCCGGAGTATTGCTACGGCCGATCTGTCACCCAACATCCTTAAACAACCTAAAGGCTTCAGCAAAAATAAACAGCCGTGAATACTCATCCAGCCGGTTAGAAACAAAAAACAGCTTTGCTGAAGACAGAAATTTCTTTTACACCATCCCATCCGACTTAAAAAATAAGACATACATGAACTTGGCAGAGCAAAAAATAACCAATACTTTTTTTTATCAACTATCAAAGCTTAACCATACTATCAACAAGACAACAACGCAAGCAGTTGAATTCTTGGCCAAACAGCAACAACCCAGAATAACATATTCCAAATATTTGTCAGACAAAAAATAAGTATAACAGATCTTATCAAAACGCATATGTCCAACTATTTATCCCAGCTCGGAGTAGCAGAGGTAGCTTAGCAAGCTCAGACTGCTGACAAGATAAGTCAAACTAACTGGGAAAAAGAAAAACTTTTGCCACAAAATTCAAAATAAAGAAAGAAAGAGAGAGCAGGAAGTACCTGGAACGCAAGAATCCTGCAAACAAAGAAACTGGATATCTTTCAAGGAAAGCAAAGAACTCCAGTCGTGTGCATGTTGATCGTCTCGCCCATCTGTTCTCACCTTCACCTTTGGATACACTTGAAACAAATTCCAAGAAAAAAAAAACTTGTCAGAATACAAAGAAAGTTGACAGCTTTCTATAAATAAATTCCAAAGATCAAAAACCCACTTTGTGTTTTTTGTAATCAAATCACTTGCTATCCTGTTATGGATGAAACTATCATTAAGTATGATGAAACGTGGAGGTGGTTTTATTGCTCTGTTGTGAAGCAAAACCACAGCAGAAACAGTAAAAACAGGGGCTTTTGTGAAGTGGGGAATCCAAGGTGAGAAGAGTGTGTTGATGAATGGGTTATGGAACAGAGTTCTGAAACTGAAAAGTCTGTAAGAGAGTGAATTGCGTTATGCGTCAGCTGAGTAGAAGAAACTTCAAGAAAGCAAGAGCGATGGTTTGGTTTGGTCAAAGACTCAATTGATGCATATGTTCGGCATTTGGCAATAGGTTGGGCCCTACTAACCATTTCTTTTTGGCAATGCACTGAAGCGAATCGGATACGCAACAAATAAATGATATTTTATTAATTAGTTTTAAAATTTATATATTTTATTAATCTTCATTTAAGATTTTCTTCTCTTACTTACATATAATTTTAAGAAAAAAAAGGAGCACAGATAATAATTAATAATATCATTCCATAAAATTTCTTTTACTATTATATTTCTGGAAGAATTGAGATTCGACTAAAAATAAAATTATTTTTAACATTATTTATTTAATTTTAGTATTTAAGAATCTTTAAACAATATAAATAAATTATGCAAGGCAGAGATTTTTATAGATTTATAAATCCCATTAAAAAATAATTAATATTTTAAAAATCAGTCATATTAACATCCTTCTATTGCCTCCTCTCTTTTTCACATAAATATTTTTAAAATAAGTTTTTTTAGACGAAAACAAGTGGGGAATAATGTAATCTCATCCATTCAACCCAGATAAACTCTATAATTTTAAAACCTATTCCATGCAAAATAATTCAATTAACAAATCAAATTAGTTCTGATCAAGAATTGATTGATTCCAAACAATCAAGCAAAAATGATTGTTAAACCAGGTGGTGTCAATGTCATGTCACTGCTGATGCTTTAAGCCGTGTAATTTGTAATTACCCCAAACCAAAAAGCTCGTTTTGCTTTTTTATTTTAATTGGCTAATTTCTTGTTTATCCTTTGTCGTTGTGTAGATTTGAGCAGTATGGTGTCAGTTGTGTAATCGTGACCTTGTGGATGCTAAAGCAGGTCTAATAATTTCTTATTTCAAGCTGCTTGATAACATTACCAAAGCCCTGTCTGGCTTGTCTTGCAGAATGCACTGTGGAAGTATCTTACCGTTTCTTCTCTCTCATGCATTTCATCAAACACTTTGCGTGCTTAAACAGGAAAGCCAGTCTTCAAGTAAAAACCAGTCAACGCAGGTGCAGAGAAGGGGTGGGCATTGAGAGAGAGCTTGATAGATAAAGCATGGAGAGCGACACCAGAGGAGAGAGCAGAGAGGAATTGTTGCTGGATTTGGAGTGGAATGTTGTTAACAAAAAGAAGGGTCCTTTTTTTTTCAGTAGTTGTGGTGCTGGATTTTGATTGATTCGTGCGTCCCTTGTCACTGAAACTGAATCCAAATCCATCATGGTATCAGTCAGATTCTCAAGTCTGTTGTCGCCGCCGCCGCCATGCAAATTAATTGATTGATAGCACAGGGATGATGATAACTGCTGTAAATCCTAAAATGTTCTCTGTTAAGAAATCAATAATATCACTGGAGAAAAATAAAGGTTATATAATAGAGTGTCGCCCACTCTGATCTATCGACAAACCATCATCTGGTCAGGACCCCAGCTGTTTGAGTTTCAACTGATTATTTTTTGGTGCTTTGCCTAACAAATTGTCCAATCATTGATCGCCTCCAAGGTGTATAAAAAAAATCAAGTAAAATTTAATATGAAAAAAAAACTAAATGACGTGAATGGAATCAAAATAAAATTTAATTAGTAAAAAGATTTTAAAAATATTAAAAATTAAATTTGATATAAAAATCAAATAAAATTGAATAAAATTAAAAAAGAAAAGAGAAATCAAATGAAGATAAAAAAAAAATAGCAATAAAAATGTAAAATTTAAATTGGATATAAAATATAAATAATAGAATACTCTCATGCTTTGCCAGTTATTTTTTTTGTATTAATATTTTATATTTTAAAAAACTAAATTACTCTTAAGTCAACTTGATAACAAAAAAATAAAATAAAATTCAATGGTAGTTTAGTAATTTAACTGTGTAGAGAAAGAAAATGTCTAGAAAAGCAAACAAAAGTTAATGACCTTCTTTTATTATAAGGCTAATTAGTTTATTATATTATTCATAAAGAAAGTAAAAAGTAAATTTTGCTTCTAATTAATGTTCCAATGACTAATGTGTTCATATAAAAAAACTAAATCACCCCTTAATTTCTTTATAAGTTACTATATTATTTATTGCTACAATAATTTCCTCACAAAGTCCTAGCTTATATTAATTAATTGAGACCCTCACATACAATTGTTGTACAAGTACTTTATGGTAAAATATTGAATTTATTTTTTTATTTTCAATAATTTAATGAGTTTCTTTAAAATTTCTCAATTTTTTATTTTCTAATATCATTTATTATTCAAGATATCATGAGTAAATAATATATCATGCTTAGATCATTATTGATGATTTTTTTATATGTTTTTATATAACGAGTTTCTTTAAAATTTCTTAATTTTTATATTCTCTAATACTATTTATTATTCAAGATATCATGGGTACATAGTATATCACGCTCAGATCATCATTGATTATTTTTTTATGTTTTTATATTTATTTTGTCAATATTTTTTTTTATAATCATAAATTTGATTTATTTCTAGTGTCTATTTCTTTATTTTTATTTCTCTCTCTTTTCTCTCTTTATTATAATTCATGTAGCTTATTTCAATTTATTTATTTATTGAAATTTCTTGTTTCTTAATTGCAATATAACAATGGTATTTCACTATTTTAAAAAAAACTGTATTATTTTACTTATTATTTAATTAAAAAAACCGTACTAATAAGCAAAAATATCCGTAGTTGCCATGGAACAAGAGCAACATTTCCCTTGCTTTCTTTTGGAAATTAGCTTTTTCCATTTCATGTCATTTCAATAAAATAGTTTCCTAAGCTTCGCATCATTTGCGGCTCAATGTTCATTGTGGGTTTTACTTCAAGGAGGAGGATACGTGTGTGAGCTTTTTTCAGGTTTGAGATCTCTCAAAAGATAACCTTTTAGTTGCCTCAAAAGCTCAAAAAAAATACCATCCAGATGATCATCTCCTACATTTATCACCTCGCCATAATCTCCAAAAAACAGAGAAATTGTTGCGAGAAGAATATCGCATGCTGGTTGTCATGGATAGATCATACAGCAAAAAAAGAAAAAAGAAAAAAAACGAGGCCATCTTGCTATATATTCCCTTGCCTCGCATGAGGCTTGTTCCAGCTTGCTGCCAATGCATATGATAATTGCATCTAGCTGTCTAAACTCTAGCACTCTTTTTACAGGGAGAAGAAATGCGTAGAGAGATTGGAAGTCATAATTTGCAGTGCCAAAAGCAGGGCATGGTTATAAGATTTTACAAACTGTTCTTCATCATGATGTGAATTAGACTTTCTATTTTTTTAGTGAAGAACCCGAGACTCTGCATCAGATATCCACTTGAATCCGTAGGTCCATATCATTGTTAATCCAAGCAAAAACAAAACAAGAACAGGAAGAAAAGAGATGATGAAATGCATGAGCAGTGAGATCCATCTGCATGTAGAGAGGGAAAAAGAGAGAGTATATGTTACCACTTTCTAAAAAGCATAAAGCAGAAGAAAATGGGGATGCATTAATCTGGAGAAGAGGGAAAAAGCGGCCAAACACCCACATGGCTACGCAAAATATAAAGGCAAAGCCCATAAATTCAACTCTCCTCTGTCATCCATTCAAATCGAGAAACATTCATTCTGCTGTCTGTTTTCACCTTTGTGAAACACGTTCAAGCCCTAGTTACTTACTACCATCCCCAGATATATACTCCCTTGCCGAGCTGTAACAACAGAACAGACCCCCATTGGCCATTTCTATCCTATATTTTTCTTCATCAAAATGGGTCCACTGCAAAAACTCATTTCTCTACAGAAAGAAATGAAATTGTAGAAAGAGTCCACCTCAAGAAAAGGTGTTTGCCTCCTCTTTAGGACCCTCTCGTTCTCTTAAAAATCTGCACAAAATAATTAAAAGAACAAAAGAGATCATAACCAGTGAAATGTAGAGTATAATTATCCAATCCCATAATGTTCTTCGAAGTGCAAAAAAGCATACCTTCACGTTTCTTTATCAAACCTCTTGCAAACAGCAAGAAGATGACCAGGAACCCCACACCAGCTGCCCCTCCTACTATAATGGCCACCGTCTTCCCTGTGTTTTGCCCTGTCCCTGCTGCATCCGTCAAATCCCATCCCAAATCCAAATCTTTATTATATATATTTCTCAGGCCAATTAAAATTAAACCACCTTCAAACAAATTGAAAAGATGCTGCACATTCTTCACACAGGATAGTTATATACTAGTTCCAATAGATAAGAGACCCAGTAATCTATAAAAAAAAAAAAAAATGAGCTTCTTTTAACAGGGATCAGAAACGAATGGGAAATAAAAAATCAACAACCATGACCATATTCTAATTTCAATACACGGAGAGACCCACTAATCTATTTTTTTAAAAGAACCTCCTTTTATCGTTATCAAGAAAGAAAAAGAAAAACTATTTTCAAAGGGAAACTCAACAACCCAAACCATATATACTAATTCAACATATAAAGAGACTCGCTAAGCTATTAAGAAAGAACCTTTTCTTTACAGGGAAATAGAAATGATTAGGAAGGAGAAAAAAATCAAGAATCCAGCAAAGCAAGCCTCGACCAAAACGAGTGTTACTAAATACTGATAAATAAAAAGCAGAAAACTTTTCTCTCAATACCAGATTTAGATTTCCTAAGAATTCCCTTCTAGTACATACTACCTGATGAAATTGAATTAGAAGACGGGGAAGATGATGACGATCTCCTGGGCACCCCATTTGCGTAATAACTGTAACTAATAAAGCATTTATGCAGGTAGATTTGGCCTGAGATAGCGTTCCCACACTCAACCTGAGCTCTCTGGACAGCAGTTGTCACACACTCACCACAATCTGAATCTCCAACATCACCTTCACACTGCCCAAGAACATACACAGATTGATAGTTGGTAGCATAGAAGCCATGGCCACTAACCACACCATTTTGCATCACTGATAAGGCAGTATCTCTTCTCTCTTCAAACCCGCTTCCTGCCATATTCTTAGCCCCACAAGTCTTGTACAGCATTTCCATACCCGAAATTTGTGCAAAGCCAGCAACTTCATACAGAATGTAACATCCATAAAGCTGGATTCTTGCCGCTATTGTTTTGCCACAAAGTTTGTCTGTTAGAATGGGGAGCTTGCTGACACAGTTGTAGCAGTCAGTATTGCTAAGGTCTCCTCTACATTGGAAGAGACCAGTTATTGTGGTTTGGCCAGTCCCGGTGGTGGTTTTAAAGAACTTAGTTTTGGTAGACTGGGAGACTAAAGAACCGAAAAGTGCAGAGATGGCTTGTGAATACACACCATTTGGATCTTGAAAAGCTTGCTTTGCACAGCCCTTGTAGACCAAGGTGCTGTAATCAGGGGCAGACTGAGAAAGACTAACAAAGAGAAAGGTGGAGAGAAAGAGGGAGCAAAAAAAGGGTTTTGAGGGAAAACCCATTTGGGAAATGGCAGAAATGGATCAAATCATGACAGGTTAGGAAGGATTTGAGAAGTGGGTTTTGGTCAAAACAGAAGAGAAGATAGAAAATGAAGGAGAGTTTGGGTTTTGGGGTGTGCTTTGAATTGCTCAAAAAGAGTTTGCCTGTGGGTTTTGGATTTTAGTTTTAGTTTTCTGGTGTTTGGTGTTTACTTTACTTTTTTCTCTGTATATGCGGATTGGTATGACTTATGAGAGCTGGAGAGGTCTCTCTCTCTCTCTCCCCTTGTCGCCGCCAGCGAGAGTACACAGTCCAGTAGACAATAGAGAAGTGTTTTTTTTTTTTAAGTACTGCTCTCCAATTTTCATTGGAATGGTGAACAGTGAGTAACAATACTTGTGTATTTTAATATTTTTTTAGTATTTGAAGAGAATGAGAACAAAATTGGTTTAAAATAAAATAATTTTTATTGAAAGGTGAAGGAAGAAAATATTCTCTCTATGAAAGGGGTGAAGGGTATGAATATAAAGGAATCTGGGTTTGTGCGAGTACAGGGCTTGAAGTTTGACTGAAGAGCATCGTACTTGAGCTAGGGTTTGAATTTTGAATGCAGCAATGGGGTCGTTGTTTTTTTTTTTTTTTCGTGAACTCATTTATTTTTCATGTACTGATCATGAGGGTTGAATTGAACTCCTAGCAAGAATTTATAGCTTTGAATGAAATACACGTCACCAAATCTTGAGTCATTTATGATCTTGTTAATCTCTATTTTCTTTTGTGTATTCTAGTAAATGAACCACTACACATGTGGTTAGTTGAATTTTAACAAGCTTATGATAAAATTTATTTTTGGATGATATTTATAATATGTGTAGACTTGAATAGTATTTTTTTTATTTAATTAATTAATTTAATTTTTATTTCTATTTCTATTATTGTTTTCTTGAATTAAAAAATATTTTAATAAATAAATTTAGCAAATATAATTGGATAAATTTTCTAGTTTGCGAGATTAAATATTTTAACCTATATTTGTATCTCAATTTTTTTTATTTATAGTTATTATTTATGATTTTTATTTATTTATTAATGCACATAGTTCTCAATTTATTTGATTACGTACATGGATAAACTTGTTATTTTCATTTAATTTTTTTCCTATGACTAAAACATGTTGAATATATATATAATTTTTTTATTTAGAAATAAAATATGTGAACCACAACGCAACGAATCTTAGATCTAGTAACTAGATGCTATGCCTGCGCGATGCCGCAGGCTTGATGCATGCTTGTGCGTT
The DNA here is from genome assembly GCA_018804465.1 of Populus tomentosa. Taxonomy (NCBI): domain Eukaryota; kingdom Viridiplantae; phylum Streptophyta; class Magnoliopsida; order Malpighiales; family Salicaceae; genus Populus; species Populus tomentosa. The sequence continues at coordinate 6,367,666 of CM031987.1, forward strand.
GTCGTGGGGTTGTGGAAAAAATCATAAAAAAAATCATATAGAGGAAAACTATTACAGTACATAATGTTTCCAAGGAAAAAACTAAATAGCTAAATTCTCAATCACATTAGTATTAAAAAAATAAAATCAACAATGATAATTTAAAAAAAAATCATAACCAAAAAAATCATATAGAGAAACATTGTAATAAATTTATAGTATTTCATGAGGAAATCTATAGTTGTAATTTTCAATCAATTTAGTATTAAAAATAATAAAATCAGTAAAGATAATTTTGAAAAAAATATAACAAAAACAAAATTATATGGAGAAACACTGTAGAAATCCACAGTGTTTTAAAGAAAAATATTATGAAACTAAATTCTCAACCAGCTTAATATAAAAAAAATAAAATTGACAGACAATTCTGGAAAAAAAATAGAAAAAAACCATGCGAGGAAACATTGTAGCAATTCACAGTATTTTAAAGAAAAAAACTACAAAGCTAAATTCTTAACCAGCTCAATATTAAAAAAAAATTGACAAAAATAATTTAAAAAAAAATATGTGAGAAAACATTGTAGCAAAATAAAAACCATGTGAGAAAACATTGTAATAATCCACGATATTTTTTTTAAAAAAACTACGAAATAAAATTCTCAACCAGTTTAATATGAAAAAAATAAAATTGACAAAGATCATTTTGAAAAAAAAATCATTAAAAAAAACCATGTAGAAAAATATTGTAGTAATCCATAATATTTTGAAGGAAAAAAACTATAAAACTAAATTTTCAACTAATTTAATATTAAAAAAAATTGACAAAGATAATTTTAAAAAAAATATATAAAAAAGAGATAATCTTTGAAAAAAAAACATGTAAAATCCAAAAAAAAAAGAAAGGGGGGGGGGAATAGTAAAAAAAGAAGACAATTGGAAAAGAAAAAAAGAAGAAGAAGAAAACAAAATTTAAAACAAATATGAGAAAAGTTACAATACTTTTCCACGTATTTTAGAGCATTACTTAGTAATCCAATTATGTAGCTACAGAATAATCATGATGTCGGGTCTTCTAATTTGCCGTCCTCCCTCTATCACTCTCGGCGGGATCTTTCACAGCAATCATCCTCTGCTCATTGATGATCTTCACAATCCTCGTCAAACTGCTGGCCATCTACTTCAACTCTGGCCCACACTTTCATTGTTTTGTAATTTGCACCTTCCTAGGATCTTGGTATAATTTTTTTATATAGTTTTGGTATGTTAATATTAAAAAAAAAAAAAAACAATTGCTATCATTATATTAAACAACTGTCAACAGGTTCATCAGTGAAATCTGTGAATAAATGGAGTTTGCAGTTTACTGCCGTTCTTGAAAACTAAGCAGCAATAAACTATAATAAGAAAATATCAAGAATAAGATGAACTGCAAGTTCTTAAAAATAATATGAGGACAGAGGAGTTGAAACGTAGTCGCATCCATGAACCCTGCAGAGAGAGAGTAGAGCAGCGAATAAATTCATGGAGCCCGAGCAGCAAGAAGAACCAGCGAAGTTCTAAATTTAATGGTTGCTGCAATTACAGGGGGAATTCTACACTAATCTGGGCAACAAGATTGAATTGCCAAGTCCCAGTTGCTTTTGAATATGTACAGAAACTTTCATTACCTATAAACTAGAAGAAGAGGTGATTTTCTATGTTATTCTATAAAATATTATTTATTAAAATAGTGTTTTTTTTCTTAATTTAGTTATCACATTCGCATCACACGAATCTCATGTTTTAGTAAATTAACCTGGTTGACTCAGATTTTTTTTTTTCTTTTAATTTTATTATTTAATATTGATTTGATTGAAAACTAAACTTCATAATTTATTTTATTTACTTTTTATTAAGTTATCTTAATCTTATGATCCGAAAATAATGCTTAAAGGGTTAATTCAAATTAACTCGAGTTGTTTTTTTATGTTTTTTATTTAATTGTTTTTTTTTAAATTTTTATTATTTAATACTAACGCAGTTGGGAATTTAATTAATTTTTTATTAAAATATTTTAATTTCATAATCTGAAAATAATACTTAATAAGTTAACTTAAGTTTTCTCAACTTGTTTTTTTATGTGTTTTATTTAATTGATTTTTTACTAAAAGTTTTAAAAGAGAGAGTTATGTATGGTTCGTTGAGAATTTTTTTTTACTAAAAGTCTTCAAAAAGAAGGAGTGTTATACGTGTCGAATGAAGATTCTAAAATATATAGATTCAAAAAGAAAAACAAATCATGCAACATTCACATAGCAAACAAAAGTACCTATTTCCTCTAGGTATAGGAGGTTCGTGATTTTATTTATTTATTTACTGAAGTTTTTTTTTCAATATTTATTTAATTAAAAATTTAGTTCTGTTATTTGATTTTTATAGGTTTTCCATTAATTTTAAAAATAACTTTAGTCATCTCATATCTTTTTATTTATTGCAAATTTTGCTTTTTTAAGAGAAAATTTATTTTTGAAATTAAATATAAATTCATTATGCTTATTTTATAATATTTTGTAGCTTTTATGAGACTTAAACCTCTTATTTTGTTTTTATTAAAAAATAATAATATTGTTTGGTAACAAATTTAATTATCTTACGTTAAAAAGAGTAGGGAGAGACAGAGAGAGAATAGCTAACTCCTTGCGAGGTGTCGAGGGTCGAGAAGGCAAACGCAAGTAAAATTGTCCCCTCCTCCCTTTCCACCGACGATCTTTCCTCTCCCTATGCTTGTGTGAGAACCAACACGAAAAGGAAAAAACACAAACCTTAAAAAGCTGCAAACACAAAACGTTCATTGCAATTTGTTTTTAGAGAAGATACTATTCGCGCCTGCAGTTGTTAAATCTTCTTCACTGCGAACTAAAGAAATCATTTAATATAAAAGAATGAGTGCGTTTAAAGAAAAAGTCTCAAATCAACTATCTCGTCTCTTTGCCGGTTCACCCAATTCTTCTTCTCCTGATAATTCTCAGGTAATTTAAACTTCCTTTTATGATTTCCTGCTTTTTATTTCTATTGTTTTGATGGGTTTTCTTCTTCTTCTTCTTCTCTTCGTTCCCTATAGTAGAATGTTAGATCTGGTTGCTTTTATACAACGCAGCTGGGCACTTGAATCGCTTTTGTTGATTTTGATTGTTTCAGTTTGGATATAGAAACCTCAACATCCTGGACAAGAAAAGGAATTCAGATTTGGTTTTAGATTTTTAAGAATTCTGTTTTTGGTGCTGGCTGGATCCATTGTTTGGTAGCTGAAAAAACATAACAAAATACTGAAAACCCTTCTTGGTAGCTAAGAGAATACGAGAAAGAAGGCAAAAAGAAACACGGGTTCTTATACTTTCACTGCTTGTACCGGAAAAAATCAAAACTTTATCGAAACCAACTCCTGTAGCTTTGAATTTTTACGGATTTTAGAATTTGTAAGGAGAAGGTAATTGGTTTGTTTTTGGGCTCTTTATACTTGTTAATTTTTATAGGTTCTCTTTGTGACGCAAGATTTTTGAATGTGTAGGCCAGGCCGTGCTCTAAAGGGGAAAAATCATCTTCATATTTTCCTTTCGCCATCCCTTCACTAAGCTTTGTCGGGTCTAGATCTAACAAGCACCAGGATGAGTTAAAACCAATTCAATCACTTCCTGTTAGATGGAACGGTAAAGATCTTGAACAGCGAGAAGAATACTCAGATAGGTATCATGAATGCAGCACAATATGCGAGACAGAGGAATTCCAAAAATCTTGTAAAGACGACAAAGAATACAATGCAGCTTTCGAAAACAATCAAACTATTAAAAGTCATGACGGTAATGATGACGCTGCCCCTGCAAGGAGCAGTAGTGATAGTGATTTATTTGAAGAAGCAAATAATCATACTCCACGAAAGCCTTTTCCCTGTCTCATGGATGAGTCCACTTTTATTTCCTCAGAGCTGTATGAGTTCTTGCTCTCATCCCTTCCTAATATTGTGAAGGGATGCCAGTGGACCTTGCTGTACAGGTAAGGTTTTTTCTAATAAACCCGCAGCCTTTTGTGCTGCTGCACAACTGTTCTTCCATTTGGATCTTGATTTTTTTTGTTGGTGATTTCAAATGAAGGGCAGTACGTTGAAGCATGGCATATCACTTCATACACTTATTCGCAAGAGTGCTGCTGTTTCTGGTCCTTGTTTGCTGGTATGTCATTGCTATGTTCTGACAAATTCCATATGGCAAGGGTTCATCATTTTAGTCGTTTTTCAACTGGTTTAAACTTGTTTTCTGCTACCTATAGATTACTGGCGATAGACAAGGTGCTGTGTTTGGTGGGCTGCTAGAATGTCCATTGAAACCTACTGCCAAGAGAAAATATCAGGTAACCTTGTCTTTACTGTATTGATTTACAATTTACATGTTAGGGTGTTGTCCTCCCTACTTTTTTCTACATTCAAATTTCAAACGGTTCCTTGAACACTCTTACCATTTTCTGATACTTGTGACAGGGGACAAACCAATCATTTGTATTTACCACTATTTATGGTGAACCAAGGATATTTAGACCAACTGGTGAGCACTTTTACGCACTTCATTTCTTTCCAGATCAATGCAAATAATAACTTCATTATACACACATCTAGCAACTTGATAAATGAAACTGCTATCATGTTCCGGGTATCATCAACATTCATATTTGGTTAGTTTGTATATCAAATGATGATTTGATCAGTCTCTTACAAAGAGAATTGAGGAAACTTTGTTGCACGGTGCTAAGATGTCAATAATAGTTGAAGCCAGTGCATGCTGAGAAACGTATACATGGTATGGGAGGGGTATTCTTATGTAAAAAAAAAAAAAAAAAACATGCTTTATAGACATCCATGTTTTTTCAATGAAACTTTGGTACTTTGAGTATCCTGTATCCTGTGTGTAAATATTAAGAAAGAGTCTGTCTGCTGAATTTGTGGGATGTTTGGGTGGTGAATGATAATTATTTAGGTGACCTTAGGAATTACAAGCCAGAAATATTTAAGCTTCCTAAGTAGTTTGTATTGTAATCAACCAGGACTTGGGATCAAATTAAAACAATAACAGTGATGAGCCCCCGCTCAATTAAATATACCATTTTCAAAGAGAGCATTTTGAGGTCTGCTGTCTGCAGCCCTTTTTTCTGCTAATGCAAAACATAATAAATCAACAAGTTTATTAATTATAAATCTAATGGAAATTATAATTGATGGTTGCTTTCCTGATGGACAGAAAGCTGCTCTTTGGGAATTTGATGTGCACTTTTACTATTTTAATTCTCTCTAATGTTAGAGTTTGCAATCTTTTGTTTCAGAGAGATACCATTAACTAAAGATTGAAAAGCCATAAAATTTGAGCTAATCCCGTGGTTCATTTATGTAAATAGGTGCCAACAGATATTACTACTTGTGCTTGAATGACATACTAGCACTTGGAGGTGGTGGCAACTTTGCTTTGTGCTTGGATGGAGATCTGTGAGTTCCTTTTCTAGTAATTCCTCTTTGAAATGCTCTCCATTTGCTGCAAATTTTTTAGTGTTTGTTTCTTTATGTAACCTTTTTTTTGTTAATCTTGGAAAAGGTTGAATGGAACTAGTGGACCTTGTCAAACATTTGGTAACTTGTGCCTGGCCCATAACCCAGAATTCGAGTTAAAGAATGTTGAGGTAATCTAACTGTTTTTAACTGTCCTTGGTAGCTTTGGCAATTTTTGTTCCATTTTGTTAATTTTTTTCGAGTTACTGTCTGAATCCCGTACAGTTTCATGGTTGACAAGTGAAAAAGTAAACATGGGCTTTTGTCCTTGCAACTTCATTGAACCCACTCAGAGCCACTTGTTTCTAACCTTTCATTTGAATGCTTGTCACTCTCTGGCTGCATAGGTTAAGGCTGTCTCCAGCATGTCATGGTTTGCGAGTGAATAATTAAAATACAAGGCTTCTGCTTTCGTGTCCAGACTAAAAGCAGACCACCGAATCCTTTCTATTTTCTCATCTTGTTTTACTCATCATTGTTTTGCTTGTTACTCTATATTCTCTTAAAAACAGTTGAAAGTTTGGATACTTTTCTGTATTCTTGTGCACTTTTACCATATTTGGGCCTACCTTAGCTCTATGGATGGCATTGGTGTTGGTGTTGGTGTGGTTGACAGTAAGTTAATTGAGAGCACTGATGTTAGATCTCCTAGGATAAGATTTTAATCGTCTTACAATTTCGGATTGCTTGAACCTGGAAGCTTGAGCAGGTGAAATCAAAGTTGGATATATGATATATGTTATTGGAAGGCATTTATTGACAAATTTTAAGCATCATAGGAATAGCTACCATTTCAACATCTTAGATCCTTTTTTTCCCCGTAATAACGATATATTCTTGTTGCAGCTCTGGGGGTTCACACATGCATCAAAATACCTTACCTGATGATGCTAGGCAAGATATGGAAGCTTCTTGTTTTAACGCCTTTCTTTAGTTTGTGATTTCATTCTTTATTCTTTGGATCATGGAGTGCTCCATTTATGCAGAGAATTGACCCTGGTAAATTTTAGATTTGAATTCTGATTTCTGTGAATAAAGCCACGGTAATCCGGCCTTCAGACTTGAGACCATTTCCTCAAATACATTGTAACCTGTGTATATATCTGGCTAGTTACGAGTGGTTAGCAAGAAGCAACAGGAGCTTTGGAAGCTATTATTTATTTACATTCATCAGAAAAAAATAATCTATAATGGTGAATATATCTCAACATCTTCGTTTGGAACTTCAACCTGGACATCCTGGTCTGGAATCTGTTGAGATGGAAATGGAGGGACTTTGTAGGTTGGAGTCGTGTTACTTGGAAATTAGCTATCGGCTAGTTTCTTTCTGAATAAACAGAGATATAAACACAGAATACGGGCATGGCAGGTTCAATTAACTTGGGTTCCATGCACGCTCTAAAAAGGGTGGATGGGATCAAGATCGACCAGAATCACCAAACGTTTCTTCCCAGAGAGCATTGCCAACCTTGCATAGTTCAACTAATGGGCGGGGCGCAATAATATCCAGCGGTGAGGTCCACTGCATACCACCACTAAAATGGGCACAGTGAGAAACTATATCTCCGCATGCATCTATCAGTTCACCAGCGGCTTGAGGTAAGCTCCTCTGACATGAACAAATAGGCAACGCCGGCGACCATAACAGAGGTTTTTATAACACCAGCCTAGGTTGTGCTTGTCAATATACCCAGCCACCTGAACCATGGTGCATTAATTAGCATGGCAATTGAATCACATCAAACAACATTTAACTACAGTGATGAAACACAGATCTCAACTGGTTATCCCTTTAAGAAGAGCACTTGACAATTATCAAGTGTGCCCCCCAGTACACAACACCTCACCGTGTAGATTATCTGGAAGTTCCAATGATATAACAAATACAAAAAGACTGGTAGTAGCCGATCAAATTTAAGTTCTTCAATCCCAGGACAACCACCCTGCGCCAAAGCATATTCCATGCCTGAAAACTGCATGAAGTGTTGGCACCACATGAGCAAACTACTTGTTCTATCGTTTTGCTGCACCCGCCACCTATGGCAGCAACTGCAGAAATCCATAAGCTCAACTTTCCAAGTTGGTAACTTCATTACGGTTCCAATGGAGCTCCATCCTCAGGCAAGCCAAATATCCGGAGGTTGTGATCCATAGATCCCACAGCTATGTACTTTGATTCAGGACCAAATTTTACACAAGTTGCTCTCCCTGCAACCAAACACAGAATAGTAGAGCATCTGTAAATTCCTCCAACAAAGTGGGAAGCAACAAACAATAATAGACAAGAAAAGGAGAAAACCTGTGCCAGACAAATCAGGAAGAGTTTTGATACAATTCCAATCTGCTTTAACACTGCCAACTTGGTAAACTCTGCACAAGTACAAGACACAAAATCAGATGGGAAAAACGTTTTTAATAATTTACTGAATTTTTCTAAAAAAAGAAGAAAAAGATATGGTAATAGCTTTTCCGACAAGGACTCGGAATATTCTAGCAACAGAAAATTTTTTCTTCGTGTTATCAGAACCCAAACAGTTTTGTGAATAGGCAAAAAAGCAGAGCTGTAATCCAACTTCAGACAAACAAATTCTCAAAATCTATTGAAAATGACTAGATATTTGGAGACTGAACCTTATATCTGATCCTGAAATTCCAAGGTAAGATCCACTGTGGTCGAACTCCACTGCAATAATAAAAAAGAATATCACATCTTCCCACAGAAGAATAAAAATACATGCATATTGCTGTAGAACAAGATTGCCCACCCGAGAACTTAAGAGTGCAATAAAAAAACAAAGCCTCAAAAAATAAAAGAAAGAAATATAGCCAAGCTTGAAGTTTTTAAAACCACTTATAACACAGAATTCATCGTAGCAAGTATGACTTGTCAGGTAGTGGGAAGCAGGTTGACCAGGGAGTACCATAAAAGCTTGAAAGTCATAGGAACTATAGCCAACAAGATGTTGCCACTAGCCATGAAGGCATACACATATACACAAGGAAAAGTATCACCATAGAAACACACACCAGAGTTTGTAGGTGTGTCAGAATCATAGAGATTGAGCGTCCGGAAGTTTTTCAATTTCCTCAGATCCCACAGCTTAACACTATCATGGGCAGCAGTCTGTCAAGTACAAACATTAAATCAGACCATCTATCACAGCATGTGTTGTTCGGAAAAATAAAAAGATACTTACAGCCAGAAAGTATCCATTTTCTGAGAAAGATATTGCTGTCACTGGTCCAACATGGCCTTCAAATTTTGCAACATTTGCCTGCATATAAACAAAGAATGCAAAAGAAGTAAAACTTCAAATAGTTTTAATTAAACCATCAGACGAGGGTTCTATTTTTTGCACATCTGGCCTCTACATGCTGCACCCTGAAAAAGCAATAAACACAACAATTTTGATAGCGAGTACCTGACTTTTTACATCCCAAATTTTAACAACTGCTTCTGAAGTGCCTGTTCCAAGGATGAGACCATCAGGATGAAAGGCAGCAGATGTATAGCCATCAGTTTTGGAGGTGTCAGCAACCTGCAAAAATAAATATCCATGTATAGTTTGCCTAGAACCAGATCCAACATACACAATGAAATTTTAACATGAAAATTGAAACAAAAACTATAAGCAAGTTTTGAAAATTAACATTGACCGAAACATTTAGAAACCTTGTGTAATAGAGGATATTTTAACCTAAGTATTTGATAACAACTTGAAGAAAAATTACCATAGTACAGGAAAAATACTCCAGAGTTGCACAATACAAAAACATACTTCACCATTCACTTTCTGTCTGATCTTAGTGACTTTTTAAATGTGCCTCTTTTGAGCTTTCGAGCATGAAAAAAGGCATCATAGATGGAGAATAATGGGCAGTTCAACATTAATTCCCTGTTAACTTTTCAACTTATTATTGGCAAACTAAAATAATTGAAATGGACCACAAGTATGTGATAGGAGGATTCAATTCTTTGAATTTAGGTAAAATGTAAAGGTAATTGCTCCTGAACTTTCATGAATTCTGCAAATCATTATATCAAATGAAACACAATAATCAGTCATGAAAGTGTGAATCTCAGAACAGGTGATAAATTTTTATATTTTGGCAATATCTTTTCTGCTATCAATTTTCCTACATATTTCACAGTAGGAAAAAATTGAAAATAACTACTTTTGTGAATGTGCACAAGACACAGATGAGCACACGTGCACACACAGGAGGAGAGAGCGGACCTGAGTCAAGCATAAACCAGAGGAGAGATCATAGAAGCACCATGTATTATCAAGAGAAGCAGTCACGAAGTAGTTATTTGTGGCATGAACAGTGACAGCTTGCACCTGACAGAATTTGCATGCGTATCAATATCATGTAATAAAAATGGCACAAAATCAGTACAACATCACAACCAAGCTGAGAAAATATTAAGATAACAAGAAGCATGCAAATACATGAGTGTTTTTAGTCCACACAATCTGGTCAGGGAACAGCACTGCCTTGTAATAAAAGCAGATGCTTTCCATAAACTTGATTTGATTGATCTCAGAATGACTCAGTTCTAGGTCAATGGTTTTAAACTAGTTGTGATCATTTAGTTCAAACAAGCTTTGCAAATTTCATTCAGTGTACAAGGCAAACATAAAATGTAGTACATGACTCAGGATTTTGCTTGGGTCCTAGGCCTCAAGCTCACATTAGGGAATTTCCTTTGAGCTCCCCTTAAACGCAGGCACGAAAAAAGGCATTTACCTGAGGCTTACCCAAATTCAGCCACAAAGAACAGGCTACAAAAGCTATTTAAAGTAGCCTAGAAAGGCCCCATTGGCAGAGGTTATTTATCTTCTGCCCTATTTAACATAAACCTAAGCATTGCACTTCATTAAAGCAAGTATGCACTCTAGAATATGCCTGGATTTATCAAAACAGAAGCAACATCTGGAATCTGTATCCCAATATCAGGCTAACAATCAGTCATAGATTATGAAACAGGACCAACATGGGTTGAAAGGCAATTACCTCTGCAGTATGATCCTTCAGGATGTGTCTGCAATCATAGTTCCCATCTTCAGATCCTTGCCACACTCGAACTGTCTGCAGCATTTTAAAAACATATTAAATCCTGGATGAATGCCTACAAACACTAATTTAAGCAAGGATACTTGTGGATGAGAAGATGCAGATGTCAGAAATTCAGTTCTTTAATGGGTGAAAAAGAAGTGGAAAGGAATCAGAGGAAGGGCCTATCAAAAAGTCCAGTCTCATCATAAGGTAAACTTTAAGATTCATAATAGCTACAAATAGAACTAGTTTGAAGATCACAGTGGACATTGTTTCATGATGTAATCCTTTACAAAATAAAATTCATGGCCATGATGCAAGTGACCCTCCTTCATGGGAGATTCAATTCCATACAAGCAATTGCTTCCACATCCACAACCACTAAATGATACTAAATCACTGTTTCCTAGAACAAGGGCATATTGCATTTACATTCTCATGGTCCATTCTGACCTTTTATTTTAAAAGAATCCTCTGTGTTTTCCTATAACCACAGACCGATTGAATTTTGATGTGTAAATCCTACATGACAGATTATATTACAATACTTTTAGAAGTTCCTACAAATGGCACCTTAACTCCAGTACTAGATTTGCAATGATCTAAACCCTTTCAGTTGAATGATTTTGTTTCTCGTAAAAAAGCATGATTTTTTCAGGTTGAGTAATTCATGGACTACAACTGACAGATCAACTAATAATTTGGGACACACTAAAAAGGAACGTTGGGACATAAAGATGAGATGATGGGAGTGATATTCTATGTGGGTTTGCCAAGTTTCCTTGAACCAAGTAGAGTAAAGCCAGTTCAGACTATGATTAGGAAAAAAAAACAATCAGCTAAAAAGGGGGGGAAAGACTATAACAATGGTAAACAAGAAGTTTAACACCCACCAAATTGAACAGTGCTTACCTTATCTGCTGATCCAGTTAAGAAAAATTCACCCTCAGCCACAAATTTCACACTGGTTACCTACAATAAAAATGATGTTATCATTCATAAGTTTTACTAAAAAGCAGAGGTACAGAAATAAATGAAGTAAAATAACAACCTTCTTTGAGTGACCACTGAGTGCAGATGCAATCTGCCCTGATGGCCGATCAAAGATTACAGCAGTTGCATCAGCCCCGCCAGTAGCAATGATATCCTGAAGACCAGAGAGAAAAGGTGCATCAATCACCACAAATCAGCAAGTGAGCAAAGTAATTTAGCTCATTAATGTTAGTTATGCCACTGCTAAACATCTAAAAAATTTGTTAACCTTAGACAACAATTATATGATATAAACTCAAAGCAAGCTCCTATCACCCATTCCCAACATCAGATAGAGTGTGTGTTATTAGAAGAGCAAAAACAAACCAAATCCCTAAGTTTGGTATATTAATGAGACAAACACTAGGCATATACTAAAACATGAACAGTAGCATGGAAAACCAGATGAGAGAAGCTTTCCTGAAAACATGTATAAGCCACCATAGAACCACGTCAATGTTTCATAATTATTTACGGTTTAACTTGTAGCTTTCATCAATCATTTCTCAATAAACTGCAGTTATGGGGAAATGTTGCAACATCATAGTCAAATACGCTACACGCAGCAATTTTCCAAACATTATATTCAAGTGCAGAAGAAGATCACAAATACAGAAACTGTATGGCAAGTGGCCTAAATTTGATGTACAAGTGAATAGTTACACAAAGTCAGGAAATTTCCCACGGCATTCAGAATACAGAACAGCACATGACTAAATGCAGCTGGGAAACTATTTGTTTACAAAAATCTTCTAAACAGATAAACCTACTGAGTGTACAAAATTCATCAACCAGATCAAATTTTACAGATTTTCCTACCTTCGAATACTGTATATCGATAGATAAGATGCCTGGCTTGCTAGTTCTGTGAAGTGGATGGCTAGAAAGTTGAGTGTACCTCTCTAGAGCATCAATAGGAGCCAATGTTGGAGGAACCTAACCATTAAAAGGGGAAAAGAAAGATGAATACCAGATCAATCAAGCAGCACATACAAAAGAAGGTGCTTTAACTTCATTCATTTCTTATCCTCTTAAATAAACCATGCAAAGAGATACACTTTGAAAACTTAGTCACGCCAAAGTAATGTAACTACATCCACAATCTACCAACAGAAATTTAGTACTCCTGCATTAAAATGCATCAGTACCTGCCGCTTTTTCCGCTGTTGCGAAAGAGCTGCATTACAGTCTGTAAGCTCACTAATGATGCTAGCAGAAATTCCAGGTCGCACTCTCTTCCCAGGTTGGCCCAAATCATCATCCTTGGCAGCTATTACGATATCAACAAAGCTTTAAATGACATGTTGATAAGCAACTTGAGAAAACCAAGAAGGATAGAAGAGAAAAACCTCGTTTTCCATTGCTAAGAACTGAAGCATTTGCTGTAACAGCTTCTGATGTAAACATGGGTGTCTGCCTCTCTGCTTGCGCAAGCAATGACCTTGCTTCATCTCTTTCCTTTTTAAGTCTTGCAATCACACGGCAAGCAGCATCATGCTGCCAAAATAATAAAAAAAAAACAATAAAAGTCCATGAGTTGGTCAATAAAGTATGCAAGTGATAATTTCAATAATCCAACCTACATTGTTTTTTACACCAAAAAAAGAAGTAAGTCTGACATCAAGGAGAAACTAGAGATGACACAAACTTTAGGATTGGCCTTCTACAAAAGCTAGAATGTTGAGGACCAAAAATTTGAAAACAAAAACTTCAAGGGTCTTAGATGATAACAATTTTGCAAAAATGCTGATGGGCAGCAATTTCTATAGTTCAAAATCCATTACAGAAAGAAGGTAGTTCCAAATTTGGTAGAATAACTGGACCACTCTATCACAGCAATAGATATCTCACTGAAATAGAGCTTCATGTTAACAGACAATGTTGCAACTTTCTAGGTTAGTGAAGGAAAAGGAAAATTCCATTTTAAGTAAAAATCCTTATCCACTGCACCAGAAAGAACATTGATTCACTGTTGATAACACAAAAACCACTAATTAAGGGTTCATAGTCATTGTGAAGATGAAACAATGAATTCCAAATAAAACAAACTTAGTAAACTAAACAAGACTCGAATGACGGCAAGCACAAAAGCAAGCAACAGTTATGTTAAAACAATGCTTAAATAAAGAAAATAAAATGATAGTTGCAGAAATACATAATAACGTTCATAGTTAGCACAAACAGAAGGATGATATACCATATGTTCCCTGCCAAATGAGGAGCATGCTAACAAGCATCTGATGATGAGGCAATTACCTGGTATAATGCATGACTTAACTCTTGCCTTGCTGTATGTAATTGCTGCTCCAGTGCAAAGTTGGACAACATTAGGCCATCCCATTCCTGCAATTAGATCAAGAATGACTTTACAAGCAAAATCAAATGCAAAATATTAGCAGAATAAGCCCATTAAAGAGTGGGTTGCATGAGCCACCATAATGATTAGAACTGGTTAATGAACAGGTTAAATGAACTAAACGATTATCTAGTTAAAATATTTAGTCATCTAAATATAAAGTAGATTAGCAAATCCAAGTGTTAAAATTCTTTTTAAACTTTTGACAGGAGCACATCTATTTCCAAATCAAGATTTCTAGTCTCAGCTGCAATGAAAATTATCCAACAATATACTATTATTTTAGCTAAAACTATTCAAATAGAACAAATATGGGAGTTGCACATGGATGAACTCCAGGGAAGCTTTGCAGGTAGGATGTATAGTGATTATTACCAGAGATTTGGAAAGCAAACTATCTATACTATAAATGATAAAAAGCATAACATTTGATAGAATCAGGCATAGAAGTTTATCAGTGTCGTACTAATAATTCAAGGAGAACTTGATGGAGGCAAGCATCCCTCTCATATATGTGACCGAGTAAAAAAGTTATTAAGTTGCAGCCTTATTATCTTGTAAAAAGTGAAGAAATGCTGATACATGAGTTTACAACTTTACAGCAACATGAATCTTTACACAGCACCATATTATCAAGAAAATCTGGAAGTCAGAAATTTGACAATGAAGGTAGCATATGGGATGATACACATACATTCTGAAACATTCCAAGCATCCCAGGGATGCTTGCGGTCTGTACAGTTCTTGGCTTCACAATCTACAACAAAAGCAAAAAAAAACTAATCAAGTATAGAAACAACCAAACTAGTCAGGTGTAGAAACAGCTGATACTGCAGCAGTGGGATACAAAAGACTTCGATGACAATTGAAACTAAGACCAGAACTAAACATACTTTTCCTGTTTCGACTGGAACAACATCATCCATGGTAATCGGTTCCCCGGTAATGGGGCATTTTCCATATTCCTGATTAGAAAATAAACACCAACAAGACAAGGTTTATCAAACATAATGCCAAATTTCCTGAAAAGAAACTTTGAAGATCAATGCAGTTCAAAGTAAAGCTTCATTTTAAAGATTTGGCGAGCAAAAGACAACCATAGGCAGCAAAAGCTATGCCTCCCTCACTTCTGTCAAACAAGGAACTTGTTCTTGCACATTCAAAAAGAGTTAGAAAGACACGAAAAATTGACTTCCTAAATAAATCCTGGCTAGTTTTGTCATCACCTCAAGGTTGCAAACCATAACCTTTGCAATTTTTATACTTCCTCAGTAAACACACAAAATAACCAACACTAGCTGCTTCAATATTTTCATTAATTAAACTTTTAAACCATAACATCTCGTTCGTTCGTTCAAGTTATACAAAACACATGACAATTATAAAAATGTCTTTTCTCTAACTGTACTCTAAGAAGCCAAAAATTAAACCCTAACCTAACGAGCTACAAGCTAAAACCCTAAAATTGATAAAAAAAAAATAATAATCTAAAAGAGTAAAGAAAAATATACCGATATGTGTCTCTCGATTAAGCGTTTCTCGTATAAAAGCCCAGACCTCTTCGAGACGACGGGCTCTCCCGGAACCTCACCGGAAACTATCGGGAAAAACAAATAAAACAGAGATCGATAAGAAACTACAAAACATAAAAGAAAAGCAGAGTAATAGAGAAAGAGAGAGATACTTGAGCAATGCATTATAGAAAGAGAAGTTAGGGTTTATCTGGGGACTAGCTGCTAAGGAGCTATCTAAATTTAATGATTATTGAGGGTAAAATTTAAAGTAGCAGCCGAGCAAGAGGCAGGAGCCTTGAGTTGCCAGTTGCCAGGGAACTGTAATGTAACATGTCTATTCTTATTTCTTTTTATGTATTAGCGATAGAAGAGAAGAGGAGAAGAGAAGACCGGCCGATCCATCATCCAAGTGAAGGATTGGGCTTTCCGGCCCATAAATGAGTATTCTTGTGGACTATATTAATTCTCGCAACCCATAATTTACCTTTTAATGGGCTGAATTTTAATTATCTTTTCTTACATGTTGCCATGGATTGGGTGATTTGATAATTATTACGTAGGTT
This sequence comes from Populus tomentosa, assembly GCA_018804465.1. Classification (NCBI taxonomy): domain Eukaryota; kingdom Viridiplantae; phylum Streptophyta; class Magnoliopsida; order Malpighiales; family Salicaceae; genus Populus; species Populus tomentosa. The sequence continues at coordinate 6,383,737 of CM031987.1, forward strand.
ACTGATTTGGAAAAAACAAATAGAAGCGAGATATTTTTATATTAAAATTTTGAAAAATATTTTGAAAACATATAGCGTTTTTATATATTTTAACCAAATATATTTTTATTTCTTTTATGCAGTGGCGGAGAGGGGGGCTGCCCTGGTTTCGAAAATGTTTTTTCCGGCTCTTTTTTTATCAATGTTTATAATTTTAGTAGTAATATAATTAAAATTTTAATCTTTTTAAAATAATTTTTTTAATTTGATCCTTTTAATATTTTTTTTCTTGCTCCGCCCCTGCTTTCATGTCTTATTTTTTATTTCCTGCAACGCTAATCAAATACAAATTTACGTGTAAAATTGATGTATACTACGGGGAAGGTAAAAGAAGAAAAACAAAAAAAGAACTATCTTCATACTTTACATGTCTCCAAGAATTCTTTTCTTTTTTTTTTTAACCTCTTGATCCGTAGTTTCCAATTATAGAAGAAAAGAACGCTTGCTATTGTTGTTATCAGCAAAGATTAGATTAATTTTTACAGAAAGGGAGCTTTGATAAAACATTTGTACGTGTAGATCTGGCATTCAACAGCCCTTGCACTTGCATCGTTCAAAAGCACCCGTCGCCATGAAAATGTTCTGTTTGAAGTCGATAAGATGCAGTTGTGGAGGACAAGACATGCGCACAGCAAGGAAACTTGATAGCATGGTCCTGTTCTATCCCTGTAGACAGAGGAGACACGTCCTTTATACGCCTGCCTGTTCTTATCAATGTATAGGGATGAACTTGTAATGTTCATACGCCAGATTACTTTGAGCTTCTGCAATTTAAATTGAGACATTCAAAGTTACTCAGATTTCGACCGGTTCACTGATGGCAAGATGAAAACCAGAGGACTCCTTGGAGAAGACGCATTGCTTCAACTATGATGGGAATCTAAAAGCACATATCATGGAAAAGAAACAAGAAAATAGATATGGAAACAGTGAATTAGATGCTAAGCAGCAATCACTAGCCTTAGCCTGCAAAGTTTGATATACCCTCCTCCTGTCATGAGTCATGGCAATGCTTTGGAAGTGATCGCCTGCGAAAAAGACCCCTTGCTGCCATGCCCGAAAAGGTTGGTGATAGATATTGCAGAATCTGCATTTTCTATCTGTAACAACACCAAATCGAATTTCTGTAAATTTTATGCAGCAACGGACATAATCAGTCCCACAATAAAAGGTGGGATTGCTGAAAGTTCTGGAAAGCGACAGATACGGCGAACAACTTTTAAGCTATAAGATCATGATCAGGTGTGATGAGCTAAGTTGCATGCAATACGTGGTAGCTGCTGGATGAAGATTGAGCTGGTTAATCACTAATAATTAGAGGCGTCAGTCCTGGTGTCCTGGGATAAAAAAACACAGACAAAAAGGAGACAAAACAAGTAACGTGTATTAATTAGAGAGTTTTAGAACATAGTTTTAGTTTCCAAAATAAATTCAGCAGAATTCTCACTCTCCCGAGAAGACCTCCTCTGGTTCTGTAGAATTTTGCGGAAATAAGATTAATTATAGAAGCTCTATCTAGAAAAGAGTTTTTCATTTCCAGGTGAGGGAAAAGCTAGCAGAAAAGGCATAGGAGTCCAAATGAGCTAGGCAGGTGGGAACACATGCATGAGACGTGCTGACATGTTCTTTAATTGCTGCAAAGGCAGTCGAGGAAAGTTGGGGATCCTGTGCTATGTTTGAAAGAATTCAATCCGTTAAAAAAATGCTTTTACAAAAATTAAAATTTTATTTATTTTACTTTGAATTAATATATTTTTAATATTTTTAAATTATTTTGATATAATAATTTTAAAAAAAAAATTAAAAAAATTAAAAAAATATTATTAATATATTTTTTTGAATAAAAAGTATTTTAAAAAATAACATTAATTATATTCTCAAACACACTGAAAAAAGTTGTGCAAAGTGTTAAATTAATTTAGATTAATATAAAAATAATTTGAAATTTTTATTAATTTGTTTATTCTAGTTGAATTAATTTAAATATAAAATTTAATAAATAAAATAATATTAAATATATTATTTAATACAAATAAACCTAGTAGATAGACGATCTATTGATGGGTACTTATGTAGGAGGTCTACCTTTTATACTCACTTGGGAATCAAACGTACGGAAGTGGAGCATACATAGCTTTGTTCTGCTTGACTTTGTTGAACTCTAGTTAAGCTGTCAGACTCCAACATGTGCTGGTCTTAACCCTTAAGCATCCTGTATCTGCTCGTTTAAATCATTTAAAAGAAAAGGAATAAAGAATATATATATATATATATATATATAATGACCAGGACAATGGGTTCGGCAGAGCTAGGTATTGACATGGATACTGATACATCAGTAAAAAAAATTTGGCGCTTTATAAAAAATGAGTTATTAGCCTAGGTACATGTTTAGAAGGTCAAAAGACATGGTGATAATTCATTGATAAATAAATTGGGCTTATGTTCATTTGATATTTTTTAGGCTAGATAGAATGTTAAATCCAAATAATATTGGTTTAGTTTATTTACATGTCTATCACCCTTAAATATAGCTATGAAGAGCCTAAATGAATATAAATTTAACAAGTTGTCAGATTTATAATCCTTTATACTTGGCTAGATGCAGAGTCCAATAGAAAATAAGTCTGAAAAGTTGACAGACCTAATACCCAAGCCCAAGTGAATAAGGGTTTGACAATAAGCTTGAGCATAAACATTGGATCCTCACTCAATGTCTTTTTGGGCTCAAACAGCATACCCGAACCTAAATATAGGTCCCACACCAAGCACCTCTTTCACTCGTGTGTGGAGCTCGAGTATAGGCGCAAGGCGTGTGCCAAGAGCTTTATTGGTTTCGACGCCTCGTCTAAGCCTAACATCAATCTCATGCTCAGCATCCCCTATAGGTTTAAGCATATGCCCAATATATTTTGGATTCAATGCGTGTTTTAACCCTATTTAGATTTGATTTTCCAACTCAATTTTTTATTCAATTCAAATTTAAAATTAAATTATATAAAAATTATTCAGACGCAATCGAGTTAACAACATTAAACTTCCTAAATCTTTTAGTATAGTTGGGTAATATTTATTTTAATCATCACATATTTAAATTAAAAAAAAAACCCTTGAAGCGTTGTTCGGGCAAACTAGCTAGTTGCTGTCTAATATCATGCTGTAACAAGTCCATCTATACAACAGCATCAACAAGTTGAGCACTGTTTCCCCATGATAGAATGACAGCACACATGGGGGCAATAATTGTATGAACATGTCTTGTCTTTCATGTTTTTTTTTTTTAAAAAAAGGAAATTGATAAGCCAAAAAAGCTTGATGCCATGATTTGAAAGTTTTATCCAGGTAAAGATACCTCAGGAAATGGAGGTCTCTTTCCAGATTTTTAGAATCCCTGCTAATGGTTTCGAACTGTGACACATCAAATCCCGTTGAAAGTCACTGCGAACCTATCTATCTAAAAGTCGGAACCCACTAATGGTTTCAAACTGTTACAAAGCCTTGCTAGATAGTAGTTTGGTTTCTGGAATTTGATTCCAGCTGCTTAATCTCAAGAACGGTTCAGAATACGAACTCTCCCGGCATCTTTTGACTGGTTTTTTTTCTTTTTTTCCTCGTATTGTGGCCATAAAGCAGAAACGAGTATACAAAAATAGACGACCACCTCTCTTAATCATCGCATTCAATTCATAATTCAAGTTGATAACTGTGTTTCAAGCGAATTTATCCCCCTGTTTGCGCAGAACAGAGCATCTCGAATAATTTCAAAGCATTTTGACCAGTACTGTGAGTTGCAGATAATTGATAATGAAAGTATGAAACTGTCATCTGTCGGTTGATTCAACCGCATCCAAATTCTTTAAGAAAATACCTTCAAATTTGCTAGGGAAAATGATGCGGCTCTCTTTACCTGTGTTCTTCAGTTCTCTTTTCTTTTGATACGTCGCCATCGATGTCATACAGACGGACAGATGATTTCGGTAGTAGTTGAAACTGGTAAAAATAGTGATATATCAATTTGAATTTTCTTTAAATTGTCATTTGATGTTTTTACTATTTTCTCTTTAAAACTAGTAATACCTTCTATACTAAAAAACTTACCATCATTGTGTGAATTAATAATATACATGTCAAATTGCTCTCCAAATACCATAAAAGTTTGCTATAGATAATTCATTGGGATAAAAATTAATAAGACGAATAAGTTTTTTTTTGTTAAAAATAAAGAAAGAATCACCTGAATTTAAACACACTATACAAAGAAGTAAATTTATACTCGTCTCGGTGAAATGATCATCCTAATTTATTAAGCGGTATATCAATGATATTGTTAAATAAATAATACAACTACATAATCACATATTATTAAACAAAAATCAGATGAATTCCACAATAATCATTAAAACATTGCATGAATTTGATTTGGCTATCTAACAATCTCTATTATATTTAATTATAAAGTAATAAATAATATATATATAAACATGTATTCAACCATGTCAGCTTTATATATTTAACTAGGTACAATGTTTTATATTTAATGACAATAAGGTAAATTTTAAATTAAAATTATATGTCAAACATATATTAAGCATGAAGTTGTTTTAATATAATGCGGTGAAATATATTATGGAAAATTATAATAATTAATATTTTACTCCAATATTCTTACACTAGATTTCCTATTTAGTAGTATTTTTTATTTAAAAAAAATTAGTAGCAATGTAAACTAAAATATGTAACTAGTATTATTTAGATCATTAATTATGTTTTTAAGGTTATATTTTTAAATTAGTAGCTTTCTTTTATAAATATTTGGTCGCGATAATATATAAAAAGTAGAGATTAATCACGTTTTTTCTAGATCTAAGTTATTAAATTCTATTTATAAACTTAAAATTATTTTTTCAATCCCTAATTAATAAATAATAAAATATAAGGTGATAAGTAATCTTAGAATTGCTAATAAAACATATTGAGCCACTTTGTATTGCATTTTAAAAACAATAAGTCATCCATATAGTTGTTGTTTGTCAAACTACTTGGTCTCTTAATTAAAAAATATAAATCTTAAAAATTTGATTCTTATTAGCTACCTTAAAAGAAAATACAAAGAAATTGACAAGAAAAAAATAACAAGAAGATAAAAACTGTTGAGATATAAATTCACAAGTTGGGGTCTTTTTCTAGCCATGTCATTTTCTACTTTCATTTCTTTTTTTGTTTATTTTTTTTGGCAAAATATAGACTATATATTAATAATTTAATATAAATGAAAATAAAAATTAAGGGGGCAATTAACCTATCATGCACTCGAATAGCTCCACCCCTAACAAGTAGTCAAATCTATTTTCCACGTAAAAAAGGTGACTTTTAAAGATTTTTCTTTTTTTAAAAAAAAACTCATCAATGAAACATACCCTAAATTTTTATTTAGCCTACATTAATTACTTGATATTAAAAAAAAAAAAAAAGGAAGTTAATTCCATGTTCACCTCCTCTCAAATTACTAATCACGGAAACAATGCTTTATTTTTTTAAAAAAATTATTTTTGTTATACTTTAATTTATTTTTTAACATTGAATTTACTAGGATTAAACTTTATAATTTGTTTTTTATTTGGTTATTTTAATATTATGACCTCAGTTACATATATGGTAAATTGAGTTGGGTTGACTTGTTTTGTTTTTAAATTTAATCCTTCAACATTTGAATTTAGTGGGGATTTAGATTGAGATTCATAATTTATTTGGTTTATTTTTTTATAGGTTTATCCTTGTTTTATGATCCGGTTTATGAGTTTGACAAGTTAATCTAGATTAACTCGAGTAGAGTTTTTTATCTAGTTTTTAATTATTATTATTTTAATTTTATTGTTTAATATATTAATTGAGAATCGAATTTTATAATTTGTTTTTTATATATAGGGTTTGAATGTTAATCTGAGTTTTTTTTTCCTTGTTTTTTTTTTAATTTTCATCATTTAACATCAGATTAATTAAAAATTAAACTTTATAATTTATTTTATATAAGGTTATCATAGTTTCATGATCTAAATTGTAGATTTAACAAGTTAAATCAGTTTGATCTAACATGTTGTTGTCTAAATATTATTAAAAAAATATTATCTTAAAATTCTTTTTAAACAAAATATATTTTTATTTATTATTCAAGTTATTTTTTAATCTAGTAAATTTACAAAATCAACAACATATGTTTTAAATGTTTTCCTATTAGAAAACGTGTCAACACCGCTTGACCTTTTTCTTTTATGTTTAAAAGAAAAATTATCAGTGATCTAGTATGACTCCACATGCAGGAATCTCAGCTGAAATGGAGAGGAGGATCGATAAGAAGCATACTCGGCTAGGAGGACGAAGTGGACATGAAAAGAAAAGATAAGATAAGAAAAACTTGGTCAACCCAAATTAATCTTGACCGTATCTAGTTACGTACAATGAGTCTGACCCCTCCCAACCGAGCGGCACTCAGCCATGTCACCGGAATGCCACGTCACTAGAACTGCCACGTTTCACCACCTCATAGGGTCATATATAACCTCGGCAAGGCAAAAGAAGTAAAGAACTTTAGGGCACCAAGGCTTCAAGCCAGCTATCCTAGCAAAGATTTTCTTACTTTATATTCTGGGTTCAAGTTTTATTATGCATGTGATGTTTTATTTATTTACTAGATTTGCAGGAAATTTAATAAATTTAGAATTAATTGTGATGCAGACACTTCAAGTTATATAAAAAAATAATAAATAAAAAACTTGAGGTCGTCCTTTTTTTCTCGGGTTTGACACAAAGACAAAGTTGAGTGTACGGACAAATCACAAAAACCTCCTATAAATTGCAGAATTGTGACTGTCGAACTTTTAGGACAGCCCACAACCTCCTTGTTCTTAGCGAATCGGAATAGGAAAAAAAACTTTGAACAATCCTCTCCTTGTTTCTCAACATAGAAGTACTATCACTTCACCTTCTCTATCTCTCCCCTTAATTACCTTTGTTAATTTTATCTTCTTTTTTTTGGGTTTTAATGGAGTATTGGGTTACGTTAATTTTAGCCATACAACATTTGAAAATTACCATATATCATCATCATCATCTAAAAAGAGTTCTTCTTTAATTTAATGTTATCACTAGGTGCTATTTTGAGGGTGTTTGAAAGGAGTTAATTAAGGCTTGATTCTCAGGTTTGATTTTGAGGAATACGTAAAGCTTACCTCAATCAAGAACTACAGATACAAAGTTGGAGGACATGGCTCGTCCATCGGAGCAGCTTCTTATTGTGAGTCTCCTTCTTTCTTTCTTTTCTTGTTCTGTTAACTGTTTAATGCATGCATGCATTGAACAGTACATGTTAGTTCAATTTGTGTGAACACCAGTTGCAGATCATTTCTTTTAGTTTTTGTGCAATGTTTTCGAGCACGGTTTATCATGTTTTCTGGTTTCTCTTCGCGGCTGGTTAAATGTTTACAGGTACTTAACTAATTATGTTCTTAATCAAGTTGGATCTTTCATACAAGGCCTCATAATTTCTAGATAAAGATCAGAAGAGAGGTAGCTCCAGAATCTCGCTTTCAAAATGGAGCGAGACTTTGCAGCAAATTAGATCAGCTGCTAGCTCCTTTCGATTTCCGTGATCATAATACTTGCTTCAATGATACATATGCTTCCGGCCACCGGCCACAGTTAATACGTACGTACGGTGCAAACATGCGATCTAATTAACTAATAATTGCCACTGTCTTAAGGGGCACCATCAGCCAAAGTAGTAGATATCAAAATCGTTACTTTTCTGACCATAATATTTTCAACTAATTTGATCTTTAGAGAATATATATGAGTACGTACAAGGAATATCTAATCTATGATTCTTTTCTTGTCAGTAAGGATTGATGTAAGGTCCAAATTAATGACAGAACCTCACACGGAAAGCATATTGGGTCTTCCTATCCTAGCTAAATGCCTTTCCATTCCGAATGTTTGCCTGAACTCGGCTATTGCTAGATGACGAGAGTGAAAGAAACAAGCCATGGACACCCATCTTGCTAATGCTATGAAGTATTTTTGCTAATCTCGGGTGCCCTAGTTCCCGCATCTCACATGGTGGCACACAAACACATCCTTTTCAACTTTATAATAATCAGATATCTACTATATGATATTATTCTTTTATTCTTGATCAAATATGGAAACTAGATTGGTACTTGGTAGCCGCACTTGTATGAGCTAGACTAGGTGCTTTCCCTCGGCAACCCACCCTGCCCGGCCCCTGCTCCATTTTGGTCAAGGATATATATATAGAGTAAGGAAAGAGAATTGGAACCCCATGCCCGATGTCTAATTACCCCCACTACTTTGCAGGGAGAGTATCATTCGTTACCTTGTATTTCTAGCACACTTGACAAAGTGCATTATTATGGAGTGCTCCCATTCTATCCTTGATGATTAACATGCATAAATTCAGCTTGATTAGGGAATTTTAGCCTTTTTAAGTTGCATGTCTTTATCATATCATGGCCTGAGGGAATAGATCACAATCACATTGGACCAAGATTAAGAATTAGATCCGAACCATGTTGCAAACGATGAAGAATCATTGTTGGCGTATGCCTAAAGGAAAGGTCAATCTGAATCGTAGTTGGAAAACATCAAACTTCAAGCTTGGTTTGCGTTTATGTGTTGTAGCTTAGAAGTCATGTGATCATGACTTGTTTTAATGATCTTAACATTGTTTCTTTACTATTTTACAGGACGATGTTTCAAGCCCAATCAGTGGCCAAATTTTGGAATTCTGTGACCCTGAGTTCTTCCAAGAAACCCTGCAAAACTCAGAAGTCACTTTTAGCTCATACTGCTGCTATGAGAACTCTTCCTACACTAACAATCTTCCATCGCCACCAGATATAGACAGGACCAATTGCTGCCAAGATAACAATGGCAATCATAACTGCACGACCCCTACAACCACAACCGCTAGCACCACTACAACTACAGCTGCCAATACTAACAACATAAATAACAACGACAAAAGTAATATGTCCATAATATCTGACTACCAAGGTGAGCTTGTCAGTGAACTCTCTGCTTCCATAGACTTTTCTCCATCTACTTTTTCTTTCCCTACATTTATATCTACCCGAAATGACCAATTTGATTTCTCTTCGGTGCAACCCCAACTCGCAATAACAGATGTTGTATGTGCTGACGGTCTCTCACAGTACACTGCTGACCCTGCTGCCCCAATCACGGGGCATCCATTACCATCAGTTTTTGAGGAAGATTGCTTGTCCTCGGTTCCTTGTTATGTACCTTTGAACCCATCATCACCTACCTGTTCATTTCTTGGTCCAGCCATGAGTACTTGCATGCTTGCTGGGACCATGAATGCCGCATTATCTGCTGGCTGTTCTGGGATTTTCGATGGTGGAATTCTTACGGGTTCTGAATGGCAACCACTAGAATTGGATTATCGGGGTGAAAATGGTGGGATTTACTGTCCTGATTCCCTTGGTCCAGCCATGAGTGCTTCCATGCTTGCTGGGACCATGAATGCCGCCTTATCTGCTGACTGTTCTGGGATTTTCGACGGTGGTATTCTTACGGGTTCTGAATGGCAACCACTAGAATTGGATTATCGGGGTGAAAATGGTGGGATTTACTGTCCTGATTCCCTCCAGAAGGTTTTTAACCCTGGTGATCTGCAGGTACTAGCAATACATCGAATACATGCAGAATTATATTATTATCATTATTATTTGTCAAGTGGAAATTTGAAAAACCTTCACTATTCTATAGAAAGCAAATTCCAAGTGAGAAGTAAGAATTTTTTATCATGATGAACCAAAAGAGTACTCCTGAATATTGAATTAGCTCCCTCCCAATCTTTCATAAACGGAGTTTCGAAGCCGAACACTAATAATTTTTCAACAACTAAATTACCTGCTTGGATGGTTGTAGCATTTCTTAGGCACAAATAGCAGAGCATGTACACTTTAAATATGGTTCTTCTTGGAGGAACTCATGTTGTGTTCATTCTCCTTTCTCTTTATAATTTGTCTTTGGAAGGCACTTGGCAATAAAACTCCAAAATTGGTGGGTGGACCTGTGAGTTCTGCTCCTTTAACATCACAGATTTCAAGCTTGGCAGATTCAACTTTCAAGGTGGGCAAACTTTCTGTTGAGCAAAGGAAGGAGAAAATCCGTAGGTACATGAAGAAAAGAAACGAGAGGAATTTCAGCAAGAAAATTAAGGTGCTCTCTTCTCCCAAAAACAGAACACTATATATGAGATATCATGATCAAAAGTGATAGTAGATATCTCATATCACTCATGTGCATATCTGTCTGCAGGCAATGCCTTAGAGTATGAAACATGTGTTTTTTTTTTCATTTGTCACTGATGATTTGAGCAAATACGCAGTATGCCTGCCGCAAAACACTGGCAGACAACCGGCCTCGAGTCAGAGGAAGGTTTGCAAAGAATGATGATTTTGTTGACATCCACAGGACTGTTTGTGGCCGTCATGAAGATGAAGGAGTAAGATTCTTGATTTTATTTTATTTCATTTTCATCTCCAACGTAAGACATTTTGTTAGCATTCAACAAGTGTTTCCTTTTGGTAAACTGTCTGTGATTTTATTTTATTTCATTTTCATCTCTCCTTGCTTGCTTCCCTTTTTTTTCCCTGCAGCCAGCAATGAAAGAAGAAGATGTGACTGATTCTGATATTTTTGCTCACATCAGTGGTGTGAAGACCTTCAAATGCAACTACTCTATCCAGTCCTGGATTTAAGTACTAGCTCACCCCTCTCTACAATTTTGAAGGATCCTGTTTCAGCCAGGATGTTAATTAACTCTCCAGGTTAAATTTATAATAAAAGAAATCAAATGAATGGGTGGTCCATTTATATGAATTCAGTGAGGATTATGTAGACAGCTGAATAACAAGGTAGTTTTTCTAAATATATCTATCCTTCCTTTTCTTTTTTTAACCACCATCCCCAAGATCCAGCAAATCTGTTGAATGCTGTGTATCTCATTGTGAGTAGTAGCTTGACAAGTTTGTCAATGAAGTTGTTTTTGTTTATTACACGTTCTTGCGTCCAAGAAACTTGGAGTGCTTATTGCAGTAAGGATGGCTTGCTCTCATCCTCTGCTATAACATGTGCATCTGTCAGAATCAATGGCTACCGGACTACCGGCTGCATATTTTGCAGAGGCTAATTCTTTGTGTTCGATCCTCAAGTCAACTTGAATGTTAATCAAAACGACGTCCTTAAAGATTCACTCTCAGCGAGGAATGGTGGAAAATAAATTTTCTTGGTTGTTCATCCACGAATACTTCAGCCTCTGTACATTAAAAAGTATTTGTATTTCGCTAGGCTCATTAACAATCTGTCCTGATTTGCAAGCCCAGTAGTTTTTGAGCTGTGACTAAAGTACTGCCCAGCCTTAGCTTTTAACAAAAATGGTGACCAATCTTTGTTGGTGGTTCCCATTGGGGGGGGGGGGGGGCATCCTCACGGGCAGGGGCGGAGACAGGGAGGAGGAATTTCCAGTCCCTCCCTTAATAATATTAATATATTTAGCGTAAATAATAAAACAACTAACATTTTGATCCCTTTTAATTCTATTTTCTGGTTCCGCCCCTGCATCACGGGGAATTGTAAAAGAAGAAGAAGAAGAAGAAAACGTTCAGTCAAAGTGGCCTGAAATAAAGTCAAAATTTTGTTGGTAAAGTTACCTAATATCCTCGTAGTCTATAGTCATTAATTTCTGCTATTAGTTATTTCGGTTTATTATCATAGTAGCTTTTATTTTCTAAAATGCCTTTTGGATTATAAGAAAAATCAAATTAATATTTTTTAATGATTTTGATATTCTAATTTTAAAATAAAAAATAATAATAAAAAAAAAAATATATATATATATATATATATATATATATTTTTTTTTTAAGAAGTAATCTGAACCACGGTACTAAGTGAATTATTGGCCACCCAGTACTGCTGATGATTTTTAAATGAAACGCTCCTTTTACATTTAAACTTTTAGTGTGTTTTTTTAGATAGTTTTTATTGTTGTGGTTTGAAAAAAATAAATTTTTAAAAAATATATTTAGTTAGATTTAGATATGTATTTGGTAAAAATTATGATTGAAGTTTATGTACAGTAAAAAATATGTATAGAATGTTTGGTGAGTTGTGTTTGAAAGTGTAGTTGCTGTTATTTTTTAAAATATTTTTTACTTGAAAATGTATTAAAATAATATTTTTTTAAAAAAATTATTTTTGAAATCAACGCATTAAAATAAACTGAAAACATAAAAAAAAATATTAATTTGAAGTAAAGAAAAAAATAAATTCAATTCAATTTTTCTTCAAAAATATTTTTGAAACGCAAAATCAAACATGGTTTAGAAATTTTTACGAAACTCGGTTAAAAAAACATGTAAAAACTACATTTCAAACTTAATTTTTCAATGAATCCCATAACATAAAACACAGTTTAGTTTCTTATCAAATATTTTAATTTGAAGCAAAGAAAAAATAAAATAAATTTAATTTCTTTTCAAAAATATTTTTGAACAAAATCAAACGGAGTTTGGAAACTTTTACGAAATTCGATTGAAAAACATGTAAAAATTACATTTCTAACTTAATTTTTTAACGAATCCCGTAATATAAAACACAATTTAATTTGTTATCAAATATTTTATTATATTTATTTCATCCCAAACACAAAAATTAAGTAAAAAACATCCCCAACCTTCAAAATCTTAAATTGTGGAAACATGTGACTTGGTGTCTTGGTCCTACCATATGCTCAACAAAAATAATACCAAAAAGTCAAATACAAATAACAGGAAAATAATGAACAGAACAGAACAGAACAGAACAGTTAGTTAAATGTCACTAGCTCCCTCCGAGTCATGCTTGATGTTTTGACAAAAATTAAGGTCATAGTCACATGTACACATCTTCGACGAAGCATGGACGCGCGGATTCTCGACTAGACCTTTGACAAAAATGATCGAACCTACAAAAGGTTAGGTGCCCGTTGGCCATGGGAGTGTGGACTTTTTTTTTTATCATCGGCAAAAACAACAAAAAGGGCTTTCGTTTTTCTAGAGGTAGTTGCCTAGACGGCTCCTAAAGTATGCCCATGGAGGACCGGTTTTTCCTCTGGATCGGAATTTTGAGCTGCGGTTTAGAAAAAAATTATAGAAAGTTCAACTAATCAAGGCCACTGTTATGTAATCCGAGGATTCGGTTGGTCCCACCAGATAAAAATTTGATAATAAGAGCATTCAGATTGGTGGGAATGTTCTTCGGAAAACTCAACCTCGTCTCTGGAATCTCCATGTCGCCGGTGGCAGGGTGTCCTCGGAAGACAAAAGGAAGCGATGCTACAATGAAACCGGTGAGCAAATGAATGTTACTCCGGAGGTGGTGGACGGTACACTGTGGGTAATATTAATTTTTTTCCTGGTTTAAAAAAAATATTTAGGCTTGAATTTATTAAATAAATTTGGTTAATTTAATAACATAATTGTAAAATAAAAGGGCATCAATATTTTTTAAAAAAATATTTTTAAATATTGTAAAAGAAAAAAAAATAACCTATAGATATTTTTAAAATTTCTAAGTAATCTTATTTCATAATAAAATAAAAATTTAATAAAAAAAACAACTTTATATATATATATATATATAGAGCTCAATTACAGCAAATCAAACATTAAAAAAAAATAAAAAGAAATAAAATTTAACTGCAATTAATATGTCAAACACGCGACCAACTCATGATGACAAAATAACTCCATACAAAATAATTAAAGATGAAACTAGATTTTTTTTAAAAAAAAAAAGTCAACCTGAGTTAAACTTGATCGATTCACGACCCGCGAGATATGAGATTTGAACAATACCATAGAAAAAAAAAAGAAAAAACTCACGAAGATGAAGACCTAATAATATAATATTGAATGAACAAAACAAAAAGAAGAGAGAGAGAGTAAAGAAAAAACCAAAATTAAACCAAGGTAATTTTTAAAACTCGAGTTTCAAACTATGAAATTAGATTACCTTGTAAAAGCTGGACTTAGAAAAATCACGAAACAAATTTCTTAGTTATCCAAAATTAAAACAAAATAAATAATAATTAAAAGAATGAGGATCAGATATGATACAAAAAATAATTGAAATAAACAATGTGGGATGAAATTAAAAAATAAAATAAATCAAGAAAATAATAAAAAATAAAAAATATAGTAATTAAAAGAATAATCATCAAAATCCAATATTAATATTAAATGAAAAAAAAGAATAAAGAATTAAATTGAAAATTAAAATAAATTAAGAAAATAATAGAAAAACAAAACAAAAAATACAGTTAAAAGAATAGAGACCAAGTTTAATAAATAAAAGAATTGAAAAAGGATAGAATTAAAAAAATATTATAATTCTATAAATCATTTTAGATAAAACAAATAAAGAGAACATTATTAAAAAAAACAAAAACAAGTTAAAGGGTAAGTATAGAAAATCGGAAGGTTTAGCGTGTGAATCAATGGGACACAGAAAATAGAAAAAGAAAAGACCGTCTACTATAAACTAGTGATCTGTTGGCTATACGCATTGCCCAGGCTTGGAGGGAAAGCCTATACGCATTCCCACATCGCCTTGGAATTTGGTGTTTGGACAGCAGGCAACGCCACATGTGTTACCTAAACCCTATGAACATACTTACGCGTCAGCCATCTTTTTTTATAATATTTAAATTTCATAAGATACCAGATCACTCATTAGACCACGTGATAACAAGAAAAAACACACACAAAAGACCGAAAATCCCTTGACAATAAGTTTTAGATTTTTGGCAATTCTGTTATTTTACTGTTTGTAACAAAATAAAAAGACCTGGCATCCCTTAGATGTCAAGTAATTTTTTGTTTTTGTTTTTTAAGGGCCAAAAAGTGAGATGGTTAATTTGACACAGATTAATTTGATAGTATAAAATAAACCTTGTGGAAAAAAAAAAAAAAACCTCTTAATTTGTGCTTCCTTTACTTGTAATATAAAAAGTAAAAATATCATTACATTGCAGTAATCCATGGTACATTGAATAGGGAATCACTATTGCATCCTAGTTTTTTAATAACAGCGAGACTAAGAGAATTTGAGAAGATATGCCTGCCATTCTCCATCTATATATATATATATATATATATATATATATATATATATATATATATATATATATATAAAATAATTATTAAACTTGATAATTTGTTTTAGTTGCGGAAAAACCTGTAACTAATCACTAAACTTGAATTAAATTTTAAATTAAATTAAAAAAATTATTGATATTGTGATATTTAACTAACTAACTCGATTAAATAAAATTATTGAGAATTAACTAATCCGATTAAATTTTTAATAATTTAATTGACAATGTTAAATACTAAAAAAATAATAAAAATATTTCACCTGATAATTTAATAACTTTCCTGTTTATTAAATTAATTCTTAAATTGGATACAACAACTATGGCATTATAATTCTTGGAAATTGAATTATAATCGATGATCCACAAACTAGCATGGATTTTTGTCCTTTTGGATGCTTATGCTCCCGTGTTTGGAATTATGATAGTTTATATTTTTTTTTAATGTATTTCACTTTAAAAGATTTTTAATTGATTTTTATTATTATTTAATGCAATGATATTAAAAATTAAAAAAATATTTTTAAAAAATATTATAAATCACAATACCAAATACACCCTTTTAAAAATACAAAATCCAAGTCGTTCCCTTTTAAAAATACAAAATTTTAAAGCACGGTAGCATTTTTACAAGTCAAAACTTTAATTAGTTCTGCTAATATCGCTGTATCACATTAAATTCACCGGCGGAGCTGGGATGTCCGGTTTAAAGAATGCACTACTAAAGTAACCCATATTAATAATGGTGCATAAAAATGGCAGCCATGATTTCTATTTATTTAATACTAATTTTTAGACATGTGTGTTTTAATTTTGTTAAACATTGTTATATTAATGGCTTTTTATACATGAATTATATCTAAATATAAAAAATAATATCCATGACTTAAAATATTTAAAAAGTGAAATAAGTTTTTGTTAATAGCTAAAAATACTACCCTTTTTTCAAGTTATAAAAGGATTGTTTTACAGTGTATTTAATAAACTTAGATTTAAAGGGCTCAATACCCCTCTTATAAATAATTACATTTTTTATACCCGGTTAAAGAAATGACTCACTTCCTTTAGATTCAACCTAGGAAAAGAATACAGTTTCATAGATAAAAAACTATATTTTGAATATTATTCACCTTACACCCTTAGATATATAAAAATTCTTTGAAAACTTGTTATATTTTTATCAATATTAATATTATGTAATAGATAATATATAAAAATTCTCTATTAATATTAATATATATTTCAGAGATATATTTTCACATTTAAACTATGAGAACAACATTACACTTTTTCTCACCATCTTAATAAAAAAATTCATGAATTATGATTAGATCATGATTCCTTCAATTAAAAAACATTTAGAATCTTCATTTTCTACTATATAATTATTTATAATCCTCAAATTCACTTAAAACAACCATCCGCAAGTATCATATACCCACTTTCAACCATTATAATTAGATCAGAAAGAATAGATCAGATTAGTTTGTAATTTTCAACTTAGTTTCGCATGGCTATGAGAAATAATAATTTAGTTATAAATATCCAGCAAATTTATCAGACAACACGATAAAATGAAGTACAAAAGCTTCCCACAGTCAGCTCACTGTTGGGACCTGCGATCTTGCTCCCTGCTTGCACGACAGCTTGTTTGATTTGTCGATGGCCCAAGGAGAACAGCACTTTACCACCCTTTTTAAACTGCTTGATTATCTCCAGCGAGACTGCACATGGTGAAGATATCAACCAAGAGAAGACACAGATTCAATTATTTTTGACCCGTGACAATTCAATCAAATTAAATTTGAAAAATAATTATCTTCCATGGTAAGTAAATGCAAATCTTGCTTTTCATGGGAACAATCAATGAAAACACGAAATGGTTGGAGCTTGGTGGGACGGAGTGGGGTGATGCGTACGCATGCTTTTCTTCACAAGAGTCTAGCTTTCAACCTGTCCCGTCCAGGGAAAATATCTCCAAGAATTTAGATTGCTGTGCTTGAACGGGGTTTAAATTTCCGTTTAAAAATATTTTAAAAAATAACTGCAAATACTAGTAATTTGAAAAATATTAAAAGAAGAAGCTTTTCAAAGGAAACCAGCCTGGGTAAGTACAGTGCAGATAATAGTGGAGAAGACGAGTGGTTGCTGCATTTAGGACACCTTCCACTGAGCAAGAATTTACCTGTGGCATGGATGCTTGCGTTTCTTTGGCTGTAAAGTTGTTGCTTTTCGTTTGAAGTGGTTCGGCAGATGATGCGCCTAGCTTTTAATTGTTCTCTTGGACATGCACGAGCAATTGTCCAATGATTATAGATAAGATTAATGATTAAGAGATTTACAAGTTAAATTCTATTCACTAGTGAGTGATTAATTCTTAAGAAAAAGAAAAAAGAAACTATGCTAATGACTATGTTTATTTTCTATAAATGAATAGAATATTTTTAGTTTTCTCACTTGTATATAGATTGAATGTATAAGGATTAAGAACTAGACAAAATTGTTATGTTAAAAAAAGAATTAAACAATTTTGTTCATTAGTGTGTGTTATGCACTGTAAACTTTATTTCTTGCACTATGTTAGTTTTTATTTTTATTGTCCGGACTAGTTTGTATACATCTCGACTAATCCTATATACCCTAAAATTAATGATTATGCAAGTTTTCAATGGCTTTGAGGTTTGTGAAACTTGAACTAATGACCTAAGAAATCAAATTTAGAACCTGACTAATTAAGCTGTATTTCTTAAAGTTACGGTGTTAAATTTTTAAGCACCATGCATGGATTTATTTTTTTTTAAAAAAAACTAGTTTTCTCACCACATGCTTTGCATGTATAATATTCAACTACATATTTAGTTTTCCATTGTTTTTCTATGAGTTGATTTAATAGTTGATAGTTAAACAAGTTTTTTTAAAAAATAAACAGAGATAAAGGGAGCTTCGTATTCCCTTGAAAATCCACGCAGATAATTATTTCACTTAAAAAAAGCTACCTTGTCATTTATATTTTAAAAAATAGTTAATTTGACTTTATGATGAAAACAAGTATAATCAATATAAAAGCAAATATAACTATAACCTTGAATTAGTTTTTTCTAAAGAAATGTTATGTTAAAAATAAAATTTATATATAACACATGACGGTAATAAAAAAAACTATTGACTTAATTTTAACTTGATAATATTAGAATTATATTTTTTTTATCAGTCAATTTAATTTAAAGAGTTTATTTTTACTACATGTAAGGTAAATACTAAAATATATTTAAAGAGGTTATTTGCAAAATAACTTGGGAGAATTTTTGCACATGTAAATTACACAAATACCCTTAAAAGGCAAATAAATGAAAGGCTACGAGGACTGTTGTGTAATTTTATTTTAGTTTACAAATAGTACTGTTACTTCAAAAATCGAAATCTTTCAGTGATAGATAAAAAGGTAATGAAAAAAAAAGACCATGGCCAAAGTCATGTTAGGTGAGTTAATTGACTTTACACACACACGCACATTGATGTTATTTAACCAATCAAAAACCTCGATCCACGAAGATGCATATTCCTTGCATTGTTAGTCAATGAATACCTTTGGCTAATCAAGTTATTCTCCTTGAAAGCAGATAATTTTAAAAGGAGTTTCGTCATCTAAAAAAAGGGATAATTACAAAAATCTTCTTATAATTTAATATAAATCTCACGTTTTTTTTGTGTGTATATATATTTATCATTATTATTTTCATGAATATCTGGGCTAACTTATGCGTATTTTAACTAATCTCACGTGTCTTAAAGTTAATGACTATGTAAGCTTCCAATGACTCTGAAGTTTGTAAGCCTTTAATTCCCCCCACCACACACGCACACGTATGTGTTTCTTTGATTATCATGGGTATCCTTACGATTATATAAGTCTCTAGTGGCTATTATACTAGTTATTATATGGCTCGAATTTGAGAGAACAGGGGAAACAAACTCCTTTACCTCAAATTCTTATTATTGAACTATCTACTAGATAATTGTATATTTATATTTTTAGGATGCAAAATGTAATTTATTAAAGTATAGAAAGAAAATAAAATTAATATCAAATTATTAGAGAGTTTTTGTAATTGTCCAGTAAAAATATCATTTGTACTTTGATAATTGATGCTCCACTAATTTATAAATCCACACCAACTATATAGGCCCCCGTGATGGAGTATATATTGACTAACAAAGCAATTAGCAATTCTATTTCCAGTTGACGCAACCGGGAGATTAATTAAATTCCATGTATGGCGTATGCTTTATTGGATGCCTAAGGTGTCAAATCCTCTATCCATCCTAATAAATTTAATAATTATACATTGAAATCTTTTATTTGCAGGAAGGCAGGCGGTGGAGGTGCCATTAACGATCTTTTCCAAGCATCCATTTTGTACAGCGTTTTAAATAGGGTTAGGTAAAATTTAAAATTATTTTTTAATATATTTTTAGATTATTTTGTTGTATAGATATCAAAAATATTTTTTTAAAATATTTTTTTGAGGTATTTTTAACTAAAAAATATTTAAAAAAACAACTATTATTACATTTCCAACTATATCAGTGCCAATATACTTAGGGACCGTTTGGGAACACACGGCCCAACCCGTGTTTTCAAAAAAATTAAATTTTTTTATTTAAAATTAATAATTTTTTAGTGTTTTTTGATCATTTTAATGCGCTGATATAAAATATGATTTTTTTAAAATTTTTTTTAATGGATTTATGAGTAAAAAACCACTTTAAAAAACAATCACAATCATTATCTTAAACATATTTACTTGTTGTAACTTACGGACATAACAAGATTTTTTTTATTTTTTAAAAATTATTTTTATATAAGTACATCAAAATAATTTAAAAACATAAAAAAAAATATTAATTTAAAATAAAAATAAATTTATTATTTTAAAAAAATATTTTTGAAACATAATACTAAGATATATGTCTGTAGAATTTCCCTCGAGACCATCAACCACTCCTATCAATGGGGGATTTCTCTTTTATCACACCACATAGTTTTCTTCTACGATGATTTAGAAATAGAAAACGGACACTGCCGTGGAGATAGTCGCACTCCTAATTATTATAATCTCTTGTCTAGATGACACAACCATCTAATATGCCAACATATTTTACAGTTTCTCCAAGACAAAATCCAATTCACTCATCACATTATTTCTTAACTCACCTGCATGATCGAAAAGCACAAATTGAGTGACATGAAATAAACATCATGACCTTTGCAGACACGCAAAACCTGACTCGATTAGAAAATCAAGTTACTAATTAAGAAAATTAATTCAAAATATTGTTATTTTTTTAAAAAAATTAAAATAATATCATTTTTTTTAACTAAACAAAGTTTTAATTTACTTAAAAATTGATTTGTCAAGTTAAGTCCGAGTCGGTCGACTCGCGGTGCCAAAGTTAATAATATCAGTGCAAGCATATCAAAACCGATATAAAAGACTGTTTAAATAGAAAAGCGAAACCCCTAAGCAATGTAAAATTTACGCCGCCCAAGCAATAAATAAGTTTGTAAGAAAAACATGAGCACAATAAAACAACATCCTCAACAGCATAATAATAAACTAACAACGGCAACATAAGCAGTCAAACAGAGCCCATGGAGCATGTTAGCCCTACAACATGGAGTATCTACTTTTGACCTCTCTCTCTCTCTCTCTCTCTCACGTGACTTGAAAATTTTTGCCAACTAAAAAAGGAAAAATTATTATTATAATAGACACATATTTTCAAGAGCGTTTGGACACGGTTTAAACCGTGTTTTTCTATTTATTTTTATTAAAAATTATTTTTTTTATATATATTTTAAATTATTTTAATATATTGATATTAAAAATAATTTTTTAAAATATATTATTTTAATGTATTTCAACACGAACATATTTTTTCAAGAGCATTTGAAACGTGGTTTGCACTGCTTTCCTTTAAAATTTATTTATTTTTACTAAAAATTATTTTTTTAAGTATGTTTTGAATTGTTTTAATGAATATATATAAAAAATAATTTTTTAAAAATAAAAATAATATTATTTTAATATATTTTAAAATAAAAATTACTTAAAAAATAATTATAATTACACTTCCCACAAGTTAACCACTATGTTGCTGTAGGCCTGGTTGGTACTGTAGTTTAATTATTATTTTTTAATTTTAAATAATTTTATGATATTATTAGATTATTTTTAATGTGGTGATAAAAAAATAAATTTTAAAAGTAAAAGAAATATTATCTTAATACTAAAATCATTTTAAAAGACTGCCGTCATGCCGATAACCAAAACGCTGTGTTTTGTGGGCCCCATCAATCAGGAATGGGAGGGAAAACAGTGTGGAAGTACTGTAGCTATAATGGGAACCAGCTCATTTTTCCTTTTCTCCCTTCTTTCTTTCCTTCTATGAACAGAACAAGAGGTCCTTATCCATGACATTGTCTGCTACTCAATTTAATATAATGGCCCAAAAAATATTGCAAAAGAAGAGAGAAAGAAATTGGGTCCCACACTAGAAATTGCAAACAACATAATGGGTCCTACATGTAACCATGGATTTTGGGGGACTGTCTGAAAATTCAATAAGAAACGTGGCTTACATCCACATTTCATTGTTAAGCTCTCCCACTACGTTGTTTTAGTTAAGTTTCTCATTTTTTCTCCCTCTAAAAACTGTTAAGAACACAGCACATCTTTTGTTTCTTTTTAGTTTAAAGGGAAACATATCATGTCTAGAACCATGTATTAGTGTCAGTGGTTAAGTTTCCTTCCCCTTCTTCTGTGTGTTCTTTACGTGTTTCTTTGGGTGCTATATAAGCTAAGAAATCTAAGCTCTTGCTTTCTTGGGAATCAGAGTGTGATTGAACTGGGTTTTGGTTCTTGGATCCGTTTCTTCTGGTAAGCTACAAATAAAGCTGGCCTCTTGCTTCATATATGTTTTTCTTTTACCACTATATACACACATCACTAGTTAAAGTTTGCTACTTTCTTGGTGTTTGCTTATGCATTTCTTTTAAGTTACTACTTTGATTGCTGGATTTGTGATTTTGATTGCTTATGGGGTTGTGGATTTGTTCCTGGAAAGTTTGTACATGAAGAGAAATATTAGTTTTTTTTTTGTTTTATATATTTTTTTCTGGTTCTAGTGACTTCCTTTCAACAATTTTAAGGTTTTCTTTCCATATTAAAATTTGGAGTAAGGTTAAAAAGGAAAAAAAGAGAGGAGGAGTTGGGCTGAGAAGAGTAGAGTTGAAATGAAGTTAGTTGGGTTGATAGAGCGGGTCTTGTGTGCAATTACACCTTTTATTGAATTTGAGCAACCCCATAATTTTTCCTGAACATGTTTGTGATTTGTGAACTTGTTCTTCCTCTCTTTATCACTCTGGTGGATCCATGTTCAATTGATTTCATGTAACATTGCGGAAGATGCAGTTCGAATGTTTTCTTCTCCTTATATTTTTCACTCTCCCTTCATTTCTTCATTTTTTTGATGTAATTTCCATTTGCAAATTGCAGTCTTGGTTTTCTGTTTCCTTAAGAATCAATATCATAATTATGGAGTCTGAAAGAAAACTAATTGTTTACTGTTATAACTCTTGTATTGATTGTTACCTTGACATGGTTAATTGTCACAAGATGTCTGGTTTTGCCTCAATTTCCTGTTTGACGTAAGAAACAAAGTAAAGTGACATCAAGAAAGGAAAGTGCTTTGATATCGGCATTTTGGCAGAAAAGTGAAAGCTTCAAGATTTACTCAATTACATGCAATATATTCGAGCCAGCATGGATGCCCATGGTTCAAGTTTTTGACAACCAATATTGATTTTGATTTTTTACTTTTTATTTCTTTTTTCCTAATAATTGTAATTTTTTCAGAGATTCTGATGTGAAATGTATGAATATTAGCTTTCTTCTCTTGGATGCTTCGTTTTGCAATGTGCTGATGGTAGCCGTTTAAATTGCTTTTTTCAGATTCCTTTGGGATACGACTTTGGCAATAAGAGGCTTACCTGATATGCTCAGCTTTCCAATTTATATCAAATAGTTGGAGACAGAAGATGAAAACAAAGTTGTCTGCCATTACTGTGCTTTGTTAGATTGGAGGCTCAAGATGGATGATACATTTGCCAATGCTCAAAAAGATGGCCTGGGCAAAGAGGATTCATTGCATAGCTTAAGTCATGATAGAGAATTATCTGGTGACCACGAGCTGGATTGTTCCCAATCAAAATCTAGTAGGCTGACAAGAAGGGTAAATTCACATCAGTATCTGCATTTAAAAGTTAAGCAACTGCAACGCAGTAAAAGTTGCATCAAAGATTCGTTCCTTCGAAGCATTCATGTCTTAGACAATTGGATTCCAAAGCATATAATAACAATCGATGAGAAATATCTTCGTCGTTGCCTAGAATTCATACATGCCAGTACTTCTCAAGCGGCTCCATGCAACGCCTCTATGTACTTGGATTGGGGAAACATGGGTTTTTTCTCTGATACCCTGAATATAGCTAAAATTGGGAATCAAAATACATGTAGTTCGGCTGGGTTTGATTTTGACTGTCCATTGGCTGGGACCAGGAGTGTAGTCATTAGCCCTGCAGAACAGTGGATTGCTGGTTCAATCATGGGTAGCAAGAGCATGGTGAATATACTGAAGAGTCCCTTACTGCGCAGATATGGTGCATATGATGGTGATGCCAATTTTGAGAAAGTGACTTCCAGCGATGTTAAAGGATCAATATGTTACGATGATATGAACTCTCCTGGTGGATTAAGTAGTTATTCACCACACAAGCTCGATAATGGAGCACAAATTCCAGGAAGCCATAAATATGAATCAGAGAGTTTGCACAAAAGGTTTGTTTCTATGTCGAGTACAAACTCTACTTGTTCTGATCAGTCCTCTTCTTCTCTCCCTGCTGCTGTTACTCAGGGGACGCTCCAATGCACATGGAAAGGGGGAAACCCACATTTCATCTTCTCCTTAGACGATCAGAAGGTGGTCTACGTGGCCAGCTTTTATCATGTTAATTCAGCAGATGATAAGGCTCTAGAGTACGTGTATTTATTCCATTCTAGAAAAGGTGGCCAAAGGGAACATATGATTCATGATAAAGAGTCTCGCCTTGTAGGTCAGATGAACGTATCAACTTCTTTTTCTCTTTGCCCAAACAATTGTAGAATCAAGGAGAGAGAATTTGTTTTGTTCGGTTGTTATGAAAATTTAGTGGGAGAGTTGCAAAGTTCAAGCCAAGACCTCAGGAAGAACAAGGGATTTTCAAGCAGGGTGGTGGAAGTGTTCAGGACCACCAACTCATTCAAGAAGAGAACTAACTCCAGATTTGACGGATCTGGTGCTATACTGGAGAATTCTTCTTGGGAGCCTTTTCAAGAGAGAGAATACAACATGGACGCACTTGGTGGGGCCAATCTTTTAGAAAATCATCTTCCACCAAATCTTGAATTGGGGGCCATTTTGGTGAAAAATCATCTTCCTGAGAAGTGTCCAGAGAAGACTGGAGGTTGGGGTTTGAATTTTCTCAAGAACATGGCTGTACCGGAAGCCAAAGATACGATGAAATCCTCAGTACTTTCTGCCTGTTGTGCCCGAGATACCGGAGATTGCTCAACAAGCATTGATATTCTCATTCCAGCTGGTCTTCATGGAGGTCCAAGGACCAGAAATGGTGGTCCTTCCAGTCTTATTGATAGATGGAGATCAGGTGGGTACTGTGATTGTGGTGGCTGGGACCTAGGATGTCCGTTAACAGTACTCAAAAGCAGATCAGCCAACAAGGAGTTTTCATCCTCAGCAGATATGCAGGGGGGGTGCAAGTTAATTAATTTGTTCAAACAGGTGAGCCACACTCCATGTAAGCTTTATCCATTAATTCTTAAGGTGGCCATCGCTAGTGCTGTCTCAATGGACAGAAAGAACAGCAACGGATATAATTTGCTTTTTTTCTTGTTCCTTTTCTTTTCATTTTCCTTTCAAAATTTGTAGTTTCTCCATTTCTTCACCGCAATTTCATAGATTCTTATATGAGTATTAATGTAAGCATGACTCAACTCTTATTTTGCAGGGTTCAGAGAATGGTGCTCCCCCCTTGAGGATGGTGAATGTCCATGATGGCATGTATTCTGTGCATTTTCAGTCAACATTGTCAGCTCTGCAGACTTTCTCAATAGCAGTGGCATTTATCCATAGCCAAAAAGTCCCAAACTCCAACCAGAATATGTACAGGAGTTAAAGTAGGAAGATTCATGTTTCAGCTTGATGTAGTTGTAACTCTCTTACTGTACCACAGCGCTTCGTAAGTCAAAATTTACAGTAATTATATATGAAGTAGATTGTTAATTTTGCAAGTTTTTGTTTTCTTTTTGCTAGTGTTTTAGTGTTGGATTTTTTTCAAAAGTTTGTTTGTTCTCGCTAGTGATTGGGATTGGTTATCCTTTGATTTTCCGACAAGAATATCATGTAATCTCTACGCTATGATTGATTGTACAATTGTTTTTATGAAAGATGTATGAATTTTTGTAAGAAGAATTATAACTACACGCCCATCAGCATATGGATTACAATTTATGTAATGCACTGCAAATCAGTGGGAACTGGAATTTAAGCATAAGAAGAATTAATATGAAATTTGGTTTCTGTGACAAAGATCTTACATTTGTAGTTTGAAGAGGATAGGGTTGTGATTATTTTCCTTGTTCTTTCTAATTTAGTTCTCTGCGCAACATGGTACCTTAAAGATAATAGAAAGTGAACATTCTATTGGGTGTGCACTTAATGGCTGATTGGGTATGGAACACTAAATATTGGTTTCACTGTAGTTCAATAGTATACTGTATTGATAATCTGAAAGGATTTTGGTGCATTTGGCTATCACATGCACATCTCAAGGATAGATGGAGGGCATGTGCTTCTTAAATGGTTGAAGTCACGTTGCTCCACAAGAGTGCAAGTTAAGCAGTCAAAGTTATCGATTTTCAAGTGGAAATAGCTGGGATCTTTTTGGGGCACATGATGCTTCATATTACTGCATGGTTCCCAATCATGAATCTAAACCTGTCAATGTGCGGATTGCAGGCCTCTTTCATTTGCACTTCGGAGGTAATGTGAACTCCAGCTGTTGCTATTTTGCACTGGTTATTTTAGATAAGAGGTTTTCTTGTTAAATGCATGTCCTAAGGGGCTAATTGCAATTTTTATTGGTATATGAATAACTCCCACTATGGTGGTAGATACTGCAGTTTCCATTGAGCTTTGTTAAAGTTACTTTGGGTTTGTTTATGTAGGCTTACTGTGCTGGCATACAAGAGTAGCTTTTGAAAGTTGAAACTGTGTCCTTTGGGGACTCCTTACTTTTTTCAAAATTTTTATATCTAATTCTTTACATTTTAAGCAGCGCATTTTGAACAATAACATGTTTAGCATGCAGTATCACCCATCAGACACATGATCATGTTCAGGAGTCATTTTTCTGTAAAAGTTTAAGATATAGATTGTAAAGATCAATTTTGGCATTTCCTGGCATGACATGATATTGAATTCCCACGAGCATACCCTCGGGTTTTCTTTTGTAAGATATTCTTCTCACTGTTAAGTATGAGCAGCTCATTCTGAAACCCACGTTGTTTTGAGAGAACAGGGAAAGTTCAGTTTCAACTTTTCTTATATCTGTGCAGTGTATGTTTATGCTGTTGGTTCATCTTCAACCAGGCTTTGTTTTTATGTAGCCTTGGGTTGGTTGACTTGGTCAGTTCTGCTTTGAAGGTTCAATATCTCAAGGTAAGCTTAAACTCTTCGTGCTTTTTCTTTCACAGTTCATATTTTTTTAGTATTATTAAGTCTAGTCCATGTAATCAAAAGATAACAGGAAGCATGTTTCATCATATATAATGGAAAATGTGAAATATAGTATCCTTTGCCTCAGATGTTTCCAGGGCAAACTTGAGGAGTTAATGGCTGGGCTGATCTCAAAAGCTGGTGGGAAGTGGCACATGGTTAAAGCCTAAAGATTCTATTTCACTCGTTTAATGATCTTCTATTATCATATCTATGCAGTGTACTCTTTTTTCTGAACGATCTAGGCAGTGTATCTCTGTGCATATTTTGTTGTTTGTCTGTGGATGCAATTGAGACTTGTTTCGCTGCTTCTATAACGTGGCAGGTGATTTTTGACATGTTCCATGGTCCTTCAGTGCCTCAAGTTGAATTTATCGGCTGCCCGCTAAAGAACTGGACAAGTTCTTGCTTTTGTTGACCATCACACGCACACACATATTTGAGCGCGCGCGCACTTAAAATATGATACATCCTGCTGTGTTATAATTTAGGAATAGTTTTTTCTAGCAACAATTTTTCCTTAGCACAGACACCCTATAATGGACGACGGTGACATTCTGTGTCTTTTAGCATTGAAAGCAGCTCCCCTGACCTTTTCATCTCCCCTTGGTAGCTTCTGGAAAAGAAGGTAGCGCTTGGAACCAGGAAAGAAAGTAGTGGGTAGGAGATTGGAGCTGCTTAGCCATTAATTAACCATTTTAACTGTTATGCCTAAACATGATTTGACTTCTTTCCTCTTTCCTTCTTTTTTCATTTGTTTCATACACCATTATAGATAAACTGCACAACATTATATGATATATAACTTGAAATATTTTTATGAAGCTGAGTTGATCATGAGTGAGCTGTGTACAAGCGAAAATGCATTGGTTACCGGAACGATGAAACTGTTTGAGGTATTTGTTATGATCTCTGATCTTGATGGTATATATGGTTTTTGAATCCCTTATAGGTCATCATTAAGTAGCGATGCTTTGTATTCAGCCAAACATGAGGATTTTGTAGCTAGCATGGATGTTCTGCCAGGCTATTCTCTAGGATCTCTTTAACTTTTGTCCACAGCAACGATTTTATTATGGTGCAGGGGAGATTACACTGCAAATCTTCACAATCATGGCAGTTGGCATTGAAACAGGGTAAACAAGCTTACTGTGATCAGGCTTCCTCAAAATCGACGTCCCGCGTCTCAGGCACAGAACCATCGTGTATGCAATATTGTCATGACATTGCATGCATGTAAGCTTGCTTCTATAATCATCTCTCAGATGGTCCTGGCCACTTGCTAGAGTTTGTCGGAGATGAAAGGAAACGATCATATCCAAAGGCAGAGAACTGCTACATGTTAAGTGTCTTTTCTCGGTCGTGGTAAAATGGCCCCAGAAAGTGCTGTCCAGAATTTAGGTTCAAGTATTCGAAATTGCTACCAGCGAGCATTGCTCGGTCACTGTGTGGAGTTCAAGTCCGTGTTCCTGCACAGCTTGCTAGATCATCCATTCCACTGCGTGCATCTTATGACTAGTTAAGACACAAATCATTAAAAGCAAAATCATTCTTTCCACCGCATGAGCTATAGATTGACCATTCCATTTTCCATCGATTCTTGAGTGATTGCCCCTGCATCTGACTAGACGTATTTGTGTCTTCCAAGATCATGCCGCCTCAGGCTAAACAATGTTATCCAAATCATAAAGAAGGTTCCGAGTATTCGAATGCTGGGCATGTCAAGGCATTGCGGTCAATTTCATGCATTGAAAGAAAAACAGAGAGGACTTGTTATCTGCTAGGCTTTTCCAGTCAACTTCGCAGTTCTCACGAGTCACGTGTATGCAAGTTTCGTGTTAGAGGCTTTAGGTTCACCTTTTCACCTGGTCTCGTCGTCTTCCCATTACTCTTCCAACTCTACGCTCTATCTATTAGGGATGATAATTTGTTCTGCTTGTTGGGTATTCTTGGTATTTACATTTTATTTATTATTTGTAGAATAAAAAATTTAGATATTTATAAATTATTATTTGGGTTTTGAATATCTAATGGGTATTTATTATATGATAAATATTGTCCATACGTGTTTTATGTCAATATTTAAGTATGTGCATATCATACTGTATTAAAAAAAAATCTAAATATTTTATAAATTTGTTTATATAATATAAATACATGTCGGGTTAGGTTCGGGTGAGTTTAAGATAGGATTTGATAATATTCATATTCTATCTATTATTTATTAAGTTAAAAAAATACTTATTCAAGTCAGATTGTGATAATATGCATTGAATTTAGATTAAATTGTCATTGCTTATTAAATTGTCATTGCTTTTAAACAGTTTAAAGCACAAAATATTAACCAAACATAGTTTGCTGTGTTCAATGCTGTGAAGTAAAAAAACACGTTGTTTAGTAACTAATTGTGTGTTGTTTTTATAAATATTTAAAGTGGTTAAATAGTATTTGGCTAAATTTTATTAATATATTTTTTAAAATATAAAATGACCAATAAGAATTGTATTATACTAAATAATAAATATATTCTTTTATATCAAGTGATTTATAACATTTTATACTTACATGACATATGTTTAAATTTTCACGTGTAATTATCAAGTTTAAGAAAATTAAGTAAAAAAGTAAAAAATAGGTCGATACTACACACACGTATGTCATTTTAATAAAATAAATAATATATAAAAAATATTTTGAAATAGAGTTACATAAAATACTGGTAAATTAATTAAAAATATGAATGAAGAAAATTTTTATTTAATTAAAAAATGGATCCTACAATAAATTAGTTGTGCTTTTAGCTGGTATTTTATTAATTAATTGAGTTTTTATGAGAATAAAGTGTTAAAATTACTAAAAAATCTATTTGCTTCATTTGAGGTTTCTGTTTTTAAATTTATGAAGATAGAAATTAAAAAATATTTTGTTTTGTGCAAAAAAATAAAAACAAATAAAGACCAACAATAGCAAACATAAATTTCTTTAAACCACGTTGTTTATTAGTTTTTAAATTATTTTATACTAAATATCTAATATTCACATTTTTTACAACAAAAAACAAACAATTTTTTTATTTATATTTTCGAAATTTGCTTTTAAAAAGGAAAACGAAAATGATATCAAAACAGTTAGATTAATGGGCTTTGTTTGGACAGGGCTTAGTTTGCAAATTACAAGTTTGGGTATGACTCGGTGTTTAGTGAGGAGTAGTGGCAGAAAAAGGATGCTAGGCCCATTCCGTCTGGCCCATGCTTCCGAAATCGGGAATATAAAATTTCACGAGGCCCCATGTACAATCTCGGTATTAAGCAACAAAGACAAGGATATAACCGGAAATACGAAAAACACCAAAACAAAAACCCTAGACTTAGAGAGCCATCTATATAAAGCCCCCAAACCCTAAATTCACTCTGTGTTCCTCCAGCGGTCGAAAATGTCGAAGCGAGGTCAGCTCTCTCTCGTCTCCTTACATATTTTTTTCTTCATATTTTTCTCTGCGGTCTCTTAGAAAATGAAATAAAAATAATCATCACAAATCTCTTGTTTTGTGTCTGCTAACATTTAGATTTTTAACACCGCTGCTGATGTTGTTGGTTTGAATAAAAATACAGGACGTGGAGGATCAGCTGGTAACAAGTTCAGGATGTCACTGGGTCTGCCAGTGGCAGCAACAGTGAACTGTGCTGATAACACTGGTGCTAAGAACCTTTACATCATCTCCGTGAAGGGAATCAAGGGTCGATTGAACCGTTTACCTTCTGCTTGCGTTGGTGATATGGTTATGGCCACTGTCAAGAAGGGGAAGCCTGATCTCAGGAAGAAGGTCATGCCTGCTGTCATTGTTAGGCAGCGTAAGCCTTGGCGCCGAAAGGATGGTGTTTTCATGTACTTTGAAGGTCATTCTCTTCCCTCTTTTATTCTATTTTGGTGTTTCATATTTTCTAGCTGTGTTTGTTTACCTGTCAGGTGTTTATTTACTGCCTTCTATGTTTATCTTTTTTGTATTAATAGGTTGTTTGTCGCTAGTGTATCATCTCTTGATTTATGTTGTTATAATCATCTCTCTTACTAGATATCCAAGCTACGACTGTTTTGAAATTGCTTGTAAAAGTGCAGCTCCTTTTTTGATTTGGGTGTGTTTTCTGATATTATGCTCCCTATTGAACTAGATGGGCAAATATTTATCGAGTATGATTTCTCTAATGTAGAATCACTTTATTTTGCAATTCGATAAACTCTTTCAACTTAGCTCTGTATTTGGAAGTGTTTCCTAGTGCCTATCTTAGATGTGTTCAAGGTGTTTGTATGATTTATATCTGGTGATGTGGTATTTAGAATTTTCGTATTGCAGTTTCTTTGCACCTCCCATACCCAGCAAGATTATATGTACTCACCTTATCCCAATTTGGATGGTAATTTTGTTTTATCATCCCTATCAAGGTTGAGTCATGCATAACGTGTTTGGTTTAGTTAGAGGTATATCCTTTATTGCATTGATATATTTTTTGTTCATCAATTTCCTAAACGAGACTTGAGCACATTGGTTTTTAATTTAGCAATTCTGTGAATAACATAGCATAATACATTCAGGTGCTGGTATGCAAACATGACATGTTACCAGACATAAGTCAAGTATCCTCCTGAAAATTTCTGTGGTTGATACAGTTACACGTCTGGTAAATTGACAGAGTCCCTCGTTACAGATTTGCTGTCTCTTTTAATTTGCATATCTGCTCCATTTGGACCCAACATTTGTATTTTAAAATGATTTTTTTTTATGTTTTAAACTTGTTTTTGTTGTTACGTGGAATATATTTGATCGGTTGTTGAAACAAGGGCACTTTTATCGATCGTCATTTGGAGATATGTTTTGTTATGTATCTATTTTGTGATAAGAGGGTATTTTGCATTGCATGTCAGTGAAATTCACTCTTGCCATGTCTCTTTTATTTGATAACAACAGGAGACAATTCTTATGGCTATCAAGAAGAGACATTTCTTATGGCTGTTTGCTCGATAAATAACAAACTTGTAAATGTTTATTTGTTTGTTCCTGAATTGGAATTCCTCATTTTTATCTGCAGATAATGCTGGTGTCATAGTGAACCCTAAAGGAGAAATGAAAGGTACTGCCTAATACTTGTAACCTCTGGGTCCCCATGGCTGCCATCATTCTTCCAGTGTTTTAAGATGTACAACTTAACTTGTCTGATTTCTTGCACGTTCTTATTTCTTGTTACTTTTGCTTCCAGGCTCTGCAATTACTGGTCCAATTGGAAAGGAGTGCGCTGATCTTTGGCCAAGGATTGCAAGTGCAGCCAATGCCATCGTTTAAGAGCTTTAATTAGTCTGTTCATTTCATTTGGAACATACTGTCGTTAGTCCTGATTGTTTTTGTAGGGATAATCTTAGTTGTGTTTATGAAAGCTTGACTGAATTTTGTTTGTGAGCTTTACATGCTGTTATGAACTGCATGAAGTTTGCGCAAGAAAGATGATATAATTTTGTTGTTGATTTCAAAATTTATGGAAACCCTTCATCTAAATTTCTAGCTTTGTTAAAAATATTTATTTCCTATATGTTTTTGTTTCAAAAGTATTTTTCAAGAATTGCGATGAAATTAAAAATAATTTTTAAAAAATAAAAAAAATATTATTTTAATGAAATTTAAAAAACAACTAAAACTTTAATCCTTCATACTATGTGCTGCCGGATGTTTCTGCTCTTGCCAGCAATTTCATCACACCAATTATTTAACAACGGGATTATCGAAATTGTTTGTCTGAGAAGTTGCTTCTTGTTTCCGTCGGGTTAGAAAACCCTATAAATGCTGGTGTTGTTGCTGCATTAGAAACCTCCCCGTTTTGACGAAATAAGATTTTGCCCATTGCCCGCTGTCTGTTTTGAAAAACATGTTTTTGACAAGCGCTGTCACGATACGTGCGAGCAGTTGTGCCCTGCATTTGTTTGAAAGAATCATGTACTCTCTCAACGTGCTATTGTTTAAGAAGAAAATCAATATCAATCAACAGTTGACGACGCTCCCAGGCATCTGCTTGATGATTAATGGTGATCATCTTATCAATGGTCAAACAGTTTTTTTTCTTTTTATAGAAAATAAAGTTGTGAATGATGATACTCTCTGATTGATTTGGTGTTTTGCAACTGGATCGTGCTGTCGCGTGGGATTGTCAGACCTTACGGCATTAATAAAACCTTTGTTTTTCTATCAACCAATTTTCTTTAATTTAGGGTTGCTTGCCACCTCGGCCAGCATGTGAAGCTGGGATCGAGTTAGTGGCCTGCGACAACTCCCCAAAAATCATGTGACCAAGTCACTGTCTCTTGATCCATCTCCCTGTAAATATGTTACTTACTCGTAACATTACACTCGAGTCCTCTTGTGAAGAAAAGGATGGGGAGGCTTCTCGGCTTCTTGTTGTGTTTCCCGATTTTCTTCATCAGTGCAACGCTTGCAGACTGGAATATCCTGAATCAAAGAACGAAGAGTGGGCTAAAGATTAGCCTGAAAAGTTATTGTGAAAGCTGGAGAATAAATGTTGAGCTGCATAACATCCAAGACTTCTCAGTTGTGCCGGAAGAATGCGTGTCCTACATCGGCAAATATGTTGCATCAAGCCAGTACCAGGTAGACTCCGAGAGGGCAATTGAAGAATGCAGATTATATCTCAGCACCAGCTGCCCTTTGAAGAAAGATGGCAGAGACGCTTGGCTGTTTGATATTGATGATACCCTGTTATCTACTGTGCCCTACTTCAAGAAACATCATTTTGGGTAATCCATTTCTTCTACCTGTTTGTTGCTTACAATATTTGTAGTGAAGGTGAAACTGGTGGTTGCATGCTTGCAATCAGGAATCCTGTGATCTACGACCTCTTTTCCCTTCTTTTGTGAGCTTCTGAGTTGCTATTTAATAGTGATTGAACTTTTTTTGTTTTGAGCAGGGGAGAAAAACTGAACTTGACATCGTTAGAGGGATGGATGAGTCGGGGCAAGGCACCAGCCTTGGAGCACTCACTCAAGTTCTTTGACGAATTGAAATCCACGGGAGTTCAGATTTTTCTGGTTTCTTCAAGAAGAGAACATCTTAGATCAGCCACAATCGACAACCTTGTTGATGTTGGTTATCATGGTTGGACTCGTCTTATATTAAGGTAAACTCCCACACTGACCAATTATGTACCCTCCCTCCCTCCCTCCCTCCCTCCCTCATGCTTTACGAGAATACTTCTGGCTCGATGCAGGGGCCCAGATGATGAATTGAATGAGGTGAAACAATACAAGGCCAACGTGAGAAAACAATTGATCAGCAATGGTTACCGCATCTGGGGAATAGTTGGAGACCAGTACAGCAGCTTTGAGGGACTCCCAGTTGTGCGAAGGTCATTCAAACTTCCAAATCCTTTGTACTACGTTTCTTGAAGCATCACCTAGGCTACTAGCCTGCTACCTTATTTTCTTTCAATGTCCATTGTATTTTTGTGGCTCCAAGAAATCTGTATTGAAGCTTGCTTGTTTATTGGTAAACCCTGTTCTTCCGTATTCAAATGATTCTCAGTAATAAGGTTGTCTCCAGACCAAGCTAATTTTGAAACTATAATTAGATTTGCACCTATTTGTGGGCAATGTTAGGACTGAAGCCTGGGTAGTGGTGAAGGCCACCCAGGATGTATCGATGTTTCCATACTAGCTGCTAGAAGCACTTGATGATACTCACTCTAGAAACTGAAGAACTTCACCAGCAACATGATGATATTCAAACACGCATGAAGCGACTACATGAGCTTCTATTCAAAAACATACACAACGCATTGATATCAGTTCTAGACAAGCACTAGTGTTCATTTTCTGCAGAAAGAAAAGGCCAAGTCTCAATTTATTACACCAGTATTATCAGTCAAACAGAAACTGTTAGGTTCGTGATATTTGAGTACTTAGCAGTAGAGATCCCTTAGCGCATCTTAGCTTCAGCGCCCCTGTTCATTTTGGCGCAATACTCGAATAAACTACCATCAAAACATCGTCTTATAGCTTCTTTGGACAGGAATCCTTCTTCATCCTTTGCAAGAACATAGAGAAGGCCCCATTCTAACTTAGCTCCCACCCTGCAAGCCATTGCTCAATCACGTCAGCATAGTTTCAAGAAATTCAAGCATATTGAGTTGGAAAACAGGTGGGAGCCTGGAAATAAACCATCCAAATATATCGAAGGCGTTCCGTTGTCCCTCGGTCATTTTCCAGAGCTCTCCAAGTGACAACTTGTCTGGCTTTGTTTTAGCATACTTGCTGAAAATGCTCTCGAAATTCACTGGCATGTATCTGCATAGGTACCGGGTAATCATGGCAGTATAATTTTAATCTTTAAGCCCGATCTAGATACAGTTCATGTGTTCAGATCCCTACCTTCCTTCTGTGTCATAAGTTTCAGAGTCGCTTCCATGCTTGGCTTTGTGTATGTTGTGTATGTGTATCGGAAAAAAGGGAGAAGGGAACCATCCCTGAAATGAATTTTACGCTATACGATAAGCAGTTTCCTAACTCCACACTAGAAAGATGAAAAAACTCACATCGATCTTGAAACAGATTAGAAACTTAAAACAGATAATGGGAGCCAAAATGTAAGAAATATACAATCTTTTTTTCGACTCTACAATGTGACATCTGATCCTTCATTGTAAGTGTCTTTAGATGGCAGAAACAAAGCTGAGTTTACTTACAGGAAGAGTAGGATAGCTCAAAGCTACGTTGATGACAGCAGCCACTATAAGAGAGGCAATTATATTGAAACCAATTGC
Source organism: Populus tomentosa (assembly GCA_018804465.1). Classification (NCBI taxonomy): domain Eukaryota; kingdom Viridiplantae; phylum Streptophyta; class Magnoliopsida; order Malpighiales; family Salicaceae; genus Populus; species Populus tomentosa. The sequence goes on from CM031987.1 coordinate 6,419,725, forward strand.
ACGCAATCCTGTGTTTTGTTGGGGATAGGGTGGAGATGATCAAAAGAGAAGGGAAATGTAAGTAAAATGTGAAGAATAATAAACAACAAAGGTATATTTCATGATTCAGCAAACTGTACAACATAGAAAAATTTTCGTTTTCTTTTCTTTCATTTTCTTTTTTAGGAAACAACAGATGCAGAGTATGAAAATATAATCTGGGATGATGAAAAAAATCAATTTTTTTTACCAGTGTAAGTCTCCCAAGGGTAAACTATTCCATTTTCATCTAGGTCGAAAAAGGCTACATGTTGCTGAAGGACACTCATCCCGCGATGCTTATGTCCCGGTGTTCCATGAGGATTTTCTGTATCGGGAGCTTGCAAACCTCTTGCCATGTCTGTTTTCACACCAAAGGAAAAGATCAAAATTTTCATCCAGAAACCAAGAATAGTATGTGGAATTACTCCATGGGAGCATAACATTTTCCCCCCCTTATTTCTTCTCTCATAACTTCATCTACACTCTCCATTTTGAGCATTGTCCCTTGCCCAAAATTGGCCTCAAATCAGTTATCGGAAAGGGTGAAGATCAAGGAAAGTCAAAGTTAGACATCAATTCTTCAAGTAATTTTGTTAACCCTTCCTCTTGATTCTACCATGACATGGCTCACATGTTACTGTCCATGCAAATTTTCTTAGCACAGAGTATGTGATATAAAGCATGTCCCTCGATTATTCAAAATAATTACTATGATAATTTCTTGACTGGAGACAATAAGCCCAAGATACTTCAAATCAAACATACCAGTTTCCAAGACAAGAAAAAAATCTCCTTTTTTTCATTTTTTGATCATACAATTTTGATTTACTACAGCCTAAAAAGAGCAAAGATTGATAAAGAAACACAAGCCTTGTTTTTTCCCTTCATGACTGGCAGAATCACAACACACATGTTAGTTGGAAGGCAAATTGCAATAGTGAGAACAACCTGCTACTATGGCTTTCTTAATTAGTGGTTCTTTCTCTAAGAAATCACTTACTATATATACACATAATGAAATTTATCCACAATGTTAGGACTAAGTCAGTCAATAATATCCTGATTAATAGGATCAAGGATTGCATTTGATTTATTGTTTGTTTGTTGACCATGTTTATAGGAGAGTCAAACGTGGGTTGCTTATTTATCTGATTTCTGTTGTAATGGTTTGCTATATAAACCAGCCTTCATTCAATAAAACTGAATAAGTCTTTCTCTTCATCTTGAACTGTTAATCAATTGCTTAGAATTATCAATTGGTATCAGAGCCTTTTATCAAGAGAGAAGAGTGAAAGAACACAAGAAAGAGAAGAGTGAAACACGAGAGGAGTGTGAGCAATCAGTGAGAAAGAAAAGAGTGAAACACGAGAGGAGTGTGAGCAATCAGTAGCAAGGAGTGTGTGGGTAGAGTAAAAATCAAAAGGGGAGTGAAACACAGAGAGGAGAGGAGCGAAATCAAAGTGAAATCAAAGACAAATTAATGGCAGAGGGAAATTTTGTCCAACCTGCAATTCCCAGATTTGATGGTCACTATGACCACTGGGCAATGTTAATGGAAAATCTGCTACGATCCAAAGATTACTGGAGCTTAATAGAGAGTGGAATTCCTGCAAGCACAACTGGAGCTGAAGCAGAACTCACGGAGGTCCAGCAGAAACACATGGAGGAGATGAGATTGAAAGATTTAAAAGTGAAAAATTATCTTTTTCAATCCATTGATCGAACTATCATGGAAACAATCCTGAATAGAGATTCTGCAAAAGGGATATGGGATTCAATGCGTCAGAAATATCAAGGGTCCACTAAGGTGAAAAGAGCACAACTACAAGCACTGCGGAGAGAATTTGAGCTACTTGGAATGAAGAATGGTGAGAGTGTTGATGAGTACTTTGGAAGAACTCTTACCATTGCCAACAAAATGAAAACACACGGTGAAAGAATGGAGCAGATTGTTATTATTGAGAAAATTTTGAGGTCTATGACAACAAAGTTTGACTATGTCGTATGCTCCATTGAAGAATCAAATAATCTTGCTGAAATGACTATTGATGAACTTCAAAGTAGTTTACTTGTACATGAACAAAGGATGAGGGGGCACAAAGAGGAAGAGCAAGTTCTTAAGGTCATGTCTGAAGCAAGAGAAGATGATCGATTTGGAGGAAGGAGCAGAAACCGTGGAGGATTCAGAGGCAATTTCAGAGGCAGAGGCAGGAGCTGGGGAAGACAATCTTTCAATAAAGCTATTATTGAATGTTTTAGATGTCATAAACTAGGACATTTTTCTTATGAATGTCCTAGTTATGAAAAAACAGCTAATTATGCAGAATTGGATTGCGAAGAAGAAATGCTATTGTTGTCACATGTGGAAATTCATGATTTCACAGAATTACATGAAGAAATCGTGATGACAGAAGTGAATACAGAAGAAGAAATGGTGCTGACAAAGGAATTGAATGCAGAAGAAATGGTGCGGACAGAGGAATTAAATGCAGAACGTCATGATTTTGCAGAATTACATGAAGAAAAGGTGCTGACAGATTTAAATGAAGAAGAAATGGTGCTGACACTGACAGAGGAATTGAATGCAGAACTTCATGATTTTGCAGAATTACATGAAGAAAAGGTGCTGACAGATTTAAGTGAAGAAGAAATGGTGCTGACAGAATGGCATGAAGAAGACGAAATGGTGCTGACAGAATTGAATGCAGAAGAAGAAATGGTGCTGATGTCACATGTGGAACTTCATAACTCAACTAGAGAAGAGGTATGGTTTTTGGATTCAGGTTGCAGCAATCATATGAGTGGGAATAAACTATGGTTTACAGAATTAGATGAAAAATTTAGACATTCAGTCAAGCTTGGCAATAATTCAAGAATGGCAGTAATGGGCAAGGGGTATGTAAAATTGAAAGTAGCTGGTGCAATACAAAGAATTGATGAAGTTTATTACATTCCAGAGCTGAGAAACAATTTACTCAGTATAGGGCAAATACAGGAGAAAGGTTTAGCAATACTGATTAAAGGTAATACATGCAAGCTATTTCATCCAACTAAAGGCCTCATCATGGAGATAGCCATGACAGTCAACAGAATGTTCATAATGCTTGCAACTATACCTTCAAAGGAATCGGTGGCTTTCTTTCAAACCAGTGAAGAAAGTGAAGCACAGCTATGGCATAGCAGGTTTGCTCATCTCAGCTTCAAAGGATTAAGGATGCTGTATTATAACAAGATGGTTAACGGGCTGCCACTACTTAAAGCTCCTACCAAAGTATGTGCAGATTGTTTAAGTGGCAAGCAACATAGAGACAACATTTCAAAGAAAAGCCACTGGAAAGCAACACACAAACTACAGCTCGTCCACTCTGACATTTGTGGACCCGTGAATCCTGAATCCAACAGTGGCAAGAGGTATCTAATCACTTTCATTGATGACTTTAGTAGAAAGTGTTGGGTTTATTTCATTTCAGAAAAATCAGATGCTTTCAATATGTTCAAAAAATTCAAGATTCTAGTCGAAAAAGAAGCTGGTTCTTTGGTGGAATGTTTACGCACGGATAGAGGTGGTGAATTTACTTCGAATGAATTTAATGAGTACTGCAGTATGAATGGGATCAAGAGACAATTAACGGCCGCGTATACTCCTCAACAAAACGGTGTTGCTGAGAGGAAGAATCGGACAATAATGAATCTAGTTAGAAGCATATTGTCTGAAAAACACATTCCCAGAGAATTCTGGCCAGAAGCCGTAAATTGGTGTATACATACACTAAATAGAAGTCCTGCTGCAGCAATAAAAGAAGTCACCCCTGAAGAAGCATGGAGTGGAGTCAAGCCTTCAGTAGGATATTTTCGAGTATTTGGCTGCATTGGCCATGTACATGTACCCAATGAGAGAAGAACAAAGCTGGATTCAAGGAGCATGAAATGCATACTGTTGGGAGTCAGTGAAGAAACCAAGGGCTACAGAATGTTTAATCCTCTCACAAAGAAGTTGATAATCAGCCGAGATGTCATATTTGAAGAAAATGCAACCTGGAACTGGGCAGCAGACAACACAAGCAACACACTAAGCTGGGGAGACAACAATGACAGTATACATGAAGAAGAACTAGAAGAAGATGAGGAGCAGATTGGAGATGATGTTGCGGCAGATACTAGTGAGCAGATTGGAGATGATGTTGCGGCAGAAACTAGTGCAGCAGATGTTGCAGAACCTGAAGCAGAAGAAGAAAATGAAAATTTGCCGCAAGCAGGTGTTAGAAATCGAAGAGCACCACAGTGGATGGAGGATTATGTTATGGGAGCAAACATAGCTGAAGAAGAAGACACACAAAATATGGTGTTATACACTACTGCAGGAGATCCACACACCTACGAAGAAGCTGAAAAAGATCAACAATGGAGAGCAGCCATGGACAATGAAATTGCTGCAATAGAAAGGAATGACACATGGGAATTAACTGTGCTGCCGAATAATTCAAGGAAGATTGGGGTAAAATGGATATACAAGACAAAGCTCAACGAAAAAGGTGAAGTTGATAAATACAAGGCCAGACTTGTAGCAAAAGGATATGCACAGCAACATGGAATTGACTACACTGAGGTATTCGCTCCAGTAGCAAGATGGGACACAATTCGGATGGTTCTAGCAATAGCAGCACAAAGAAAATGGAAGGTGTACCAACTGGATGTAAAGAGTGCTTTCCTTCATGGAAAATTAGACGAAGATGTATACGTAGAGCAACCTCTCGGCTATGAGAAAAAGGGAGAAGAACACAAAGTCCTCAAATTGAAGAAAGCATTATATGGTTTGAAACAAGCACCAAGGGCATGGTTTAGCAGGATTGAAACATACTTTGTGAAGGAAGGTTTTGCTCGATGTCCAAGCGAGCATACTCTGTTTGTTAAAATTGGAGAAAACAAGAAAATTCTGATAGTATGCATATACGTAGATGATTTGGTGTTCACTGGAAGTGATGAAGGGATGTTTGCTGATTTCAAAGCCTCAATGAAACGAGAGTTTGATATGACGGATTTAGGAAAAATGAAGTTTTTCCTTGGAGTAGAAGTTGTGCAGAATGATGAAGGAATTTATTTAAGCCAAAGAAAATATGCACTAGAAGTACTAGAGAGATTTGGCTTAGAAAAGGCAAATTCCGTTCGCAATCCAATGATACCAGGTATGAAGCTGATGAGAAATGAAGATGGCGAGCAAGTGGATGTAACTCAATACAAACAAATGGTTGGAAGTCTCATGTATTTATCAGTAACCAGGCCAGATCTCATGTTCGGGATTGGTTTGATCAGTAGATACATGGAGAAACCTACAACTCTACATATGCAGGCTATTAAGAGAATTCTGAGATATGTGAAGGGATCTGTAAACTTGGGCATTCATTATAAAAGAAAAGCTGCAGGTGACGAAAGATTAATGGCCTACTCTGACAGTGATTATGCTGGGGATCAAGATGACCGTAGAAGTACTTTGGGATATGTTTTCATGTTAAGTGAAGGAGCAGTAGCTTGGAGCTCCAAGAAACAACCAGTAGTCTCTTTATCAACTACTGAGGCAGAATTTATATCGGCAGCTCATTGTGCGTGCCAAGCGGTATGGATGAGAAGAGTACTTGAAAGGATAGATTGCAAGCAAGGAACACATACTATCATACACTGTGATAATATGTCTTCAATTAAATTAGCAAAGAATCCAATTATGCATGGCAGGAGCAAGCATATAGATGTTAGATTTCATTTTCTACGTGAGCTGTGCAAAGAAGGAGTAATTGAGCTGAAACACTGCAACACGCAAGATCAAATTGCTGATATCATGACAAAGGCTTTGAAGATGGATACATTTGAGAAACTAAGAGGTTTGCTGGGTGTCTGTGAGGTACCAACCGAATAAACTACTAGTTAACAACTATGCAGTTTAAGGGAGGGATTGTTAGGACTAAGTCAGTCAATAATATCCTGATTAATAGGATCAAGGATTGCATTTGATTTATTGTTTGTTTGTTGACCATGTTTATAGGAGAGTCAAACGTGGGTTGCTTATTTATCTGATTTCTGTTGTAATGGTTTGCTATATAAACCAGCCTTCATTCAATAAAACTGAATAAGTCTTTCTCTTCATCTTGAACTGTTAATCAATTGCTTAGAATTATCACACAACACATGTTACTAGTGAAGAATGACTTGAAAAGGAAGAAGAAGAAGAGACGACTTACAAGGCTTTGGGTGACTTGAAAAAGAAGAAGAAGAAGAAGAAGAGACGACTTACAAGGCTTTGGGATTTTATCATCCAAATCATCACGAACAGGTCTCTCATGAGTAACAGGTGCATAAGGTGCTTCGCTTGCCAGTGAACCCTTCTCGATTTCCCCAGCCATTGATTTCTTGTTTCTGCTGTGTTTGTCCCTTTTGTTTTCCCTCTTTCTTCTAACAAGGGTTCGTTTTCAACTGTTCCTCTCTTTCCGTAATTCAGCCTTGCCGTCGGGTCAATATAAATTGAGCAAGCTAGGCTGCGTGGCAGCCATGCAGAGACAGCTGCTTGCTTGCGGCACGCCATGATTTGGTTCTCGGTGCTCACACATGCCGTGGCAAGCTCTAGTTGAACTACACAAAGGTATGCGTGTGGATTTGTGCGGGTTTTTTATTATTTTTTTCTTCCAATAGAACACTTGGCCCAGCGTACAGAGGCTGAGGCTACTTGTTTAGCAGGGGCGGAAGCGAAACTACATGTTTGCTTTTAGGGTCAATGACACCCTCTAAATTCTGAAAATTGTTCAATTTAACCCTTGAATCTGAGAGTTATTTCATTATAGTCATGCATCTGGCCAGTCCAAAGCTTGGTTTTTCGCTCTAAGATCCTTTCTTGCTTTGTTTTATTTTCAACTTATTCCCTATGCTTTATTTTTCCTCATCCTCCTGCTAAGGAATCATCTAATCTACCTTCAATCTTATCTTATCTTTATCTTAATCTCAATACAGTAAGTAAAAGGGTGTAATTGTCATAAAGTTTTACTGTGAAGCTATATGTTTATTAGGCTAAAATACCAGCCAACAATACATTTTTTATTGTTAGATGATGTTCATTATTTTATAATTTATTCACTTAAATTAAAGTTTTTTAAATTTAAAATGTATATATATTTATTATTATCTTGTGTTTAATTTTATCAAATAAAATAAAATAATAAAATTCAAATTCATATCTATTTAATTATTAGATTTCAATATTATATTAAAATTAAAAATCTAGCTCAAATACCTTATTAGAATATACAAGAGTTTGGAAGTAATGTTCTTGAAGGAAATTTACAATAGCAAGAGGATAACAGCACCTTCCCTGCCATCAATTAAGACAGCTCCTTCTACTACATGTTTACTGTGTTTTCTTTGCCTTCAGACTCTCTCTGAACCTCTCTATTTATAGATGAAAATGGGGACAAACTTCCTCATTTTCCAGCACAATTTTTATAAAAGGGATGTAATTGTCATAAAAATTTACTGTGAAGCTATATGTTTATTAGGCTAAAATATCAGCTAATAATATATTTTTTTATTGTTAGATGAGATTTAATATATAATTTATATTATTTTATAATTTATTTACTTAAATTAAAGTTTTTTGAGTTTGAAATTTATACATATTCATCATTACTTTGTTTTAATTTTATCAAATAAAATAAAATAATAAAATTAAAAACTCATGATTATTTAATTATTAGATTTCAATACCATATTAAGATTAACAATCTAGCTCTAATACCTTATTAGAATATACAAGAGTTTGGAAGTAATGTTCTTGAAGGAATTTTACAATAGCAAGAGGATAACAGCACCTTCCCTGCTTCTATTTATAGATGAAAATAGGGACAAACTTCCTCATTGTCCAGCACAACTTTTAGTAACAATCTATCATGATTTTAGGGAGGTTTAGAGAGAGTAGAGAGGGCAACAAATAGCAAGCAGATGTTTGTTTTGTAAAATGTGATTTATTTAAAAATGTATTAAAATAATATATTTTTTATTTTTAAAAAATTATTTTTGGAATTAATATATCAAATTAATTTAAAAATATTAATTTAAAATAAAAAATAAAAATTTTTAAATATTTTTAAAACATAAAAATAAACAAGTTTAAAAAGTTTCAACAATAACAGATTGGCAGCGCATAAATGTTAGCCTCTTGCTATTGGAAATTTCCTTCGACAATTTACTTTCAAAACTCTTCTGTATTCTAATATGGTATAGAGCAGATTTAATTTTAATATTTATGTCGTGTATATATACAAAGAAAAAATGAATACTTTTTAAAATATTAATATTCTTTTTTAAAAAGAAAACAATGGAAATTTTTTTAAATGAAAACTCGAAATTTAATTTCGCATATTCTCTAAAACAAATTAAAAGCTCCTTTCATGAGATTTAATTTAATATGTTTATTATATTTTTCATGTAGGCAAAAAAGGAAAGAAAAATAATTATATATCACTTGCATCTATATTGTTTCTCAATCAAACCCTTTTTTAAGAAAATTAAAATATTAAGTCATGCAATTTTTTATTTATTACAAAATCCAAGAGAAAGTAAGAAGTTTTAAATTAAATAAACATGGAAGATGTGAAATTATGTAATATACATATTATATATTGTTGAAAAAAATTTATTATTTTAGTGAATAAATAACTCTAAAAATATTTAATTTTGATTGAAGAAGCATCCATAATTACAGATAATTGGACAATAAAAAACTGGATCAGCCACATACAAAGCCCACTATCCCAATAAAAGGGCTCAGCAAGGAACCCACTAAAACCGCCATCATTCGTTTATTACAAAGCAGAAAGAGAGATAGGTGTTTGGTAGCTGGTAATCTCATCTGAAAGATCATAAGATTAGTAATGGCGGCAGTTGCGAATGAAGCGGCAGCAGCAAGTATTGAAGGAAGCGCTACAGAAACAATAGAGAAGCCGCTGCCGCATAAGCTTGAGAGAAAATGGACCTTTTGGTTCGATAACCAATCCAAACCTAATCAAGGCGCCGCCTGGGGCACTTCTCTCCGCAAGATTTACTCTTTTGATACCGTCGAAGAATTCTGGTGGTATGTATTTCCTTTCCCTTTTTTTATTTTAGTACTTTCTTATAATCTGTTTGCTGCTAGATCTGCCTCTTGTTTATTCAGTTTTCAGACTCTCCTAGGGTTTTTTTTTTCTTTTCTAGACAGACGGGGGTATTGCTTAGTGATTAGTTAAATAATTATTAATGGAAAATTGGAGTTATTTATTTATTTATTTTGGGGGCAGTTTGTATGAGCAGATATTCAAGCCAAGCAAGCTGCCTGGAAATGCTGATTTCCATTTATTTAGAGCTGGGATTGAACCCAAATGGGAAGATCCAGTCTGTGCTACTGGAGGCAAATGGTCTGTTACTTCCAGTGGAAAGGCCAACTTGGATACCATGTGGCTTGAAACTGTAATCATCTTTACTCTCTCTTCGTTTTTTTATGCTCTGGATGCCTTTGTTGGTGTATTGGCATAATCTTTGTTCATGTGCCAATGAATAAATAATTGGACAGTTGATGGCATTGATTGGGGAGCAATTCGATGAAGCTGACGAGATTTGTGGCGTGGTTGCAAGTGTGCGCCGCCAGAGGCAGGATAAACTTGCTTTGTGGACTAAAACTGCCGCAAATGAGGCTGTGCAGGTTGTCATTATTTCTTTCAATCAAAGCATATACTTGGCACTTGTGAATTTAGATGACATTTTCCAGTGTTTCAATTCTTTTTGGTGTACCATAAGCATCAATTCCATCCAGAGAACCTGCCTTAGACAGCATATGCATTTCATCTAAGGGTGTGCTTGGCTTCCTTTGCCGACAGTGAAGTGGGAATTTTTTCTGCAACCTCAGGTTCCCATACCAAGGCTCATGTCTTGTTTGGCTTCTCATGTTTTAATGACTGGGAAGAGAAACATGTGATTATTTCTCTTGTTGGGCTTAACAAAGAATGAGGCTCACCACCATCTCTCTCCCCAGGAGGGAACTAAATACCACTCCGATTTGATATTTCTAATTGATTAGAGCTTGCATGTGAATGGGGATCTTGTGCATCTTGGTGGCAGAGGTTATATGATATTCTTGTGTCGACAAAAATTAATGAATGGTCGCCTCACAAGGGCTCTGTTGGCGGTGACAATAGCTGATTTTATGATTGCAGACCTTGAAAGTAGCCAATGGGTGACTAGCGATCATTTAGGGTTGTTCATTAGTTGCAGTAATGTTGTAGCACTTGTGAGTGATTGTTTACCATTTCTAAGTGCTGTCATTTGGTCTGCACATGCTCATTAGAAGAATTTTGAGTACTTATGAGGAGATAGATACTGTCACTGAGAGCACAGGGATGATTGGTTGATCCTGTTTAACATGCCCATACTCGGATATTTTATCCCCTAACAGAAAAAAAGGGAAAAAAAGTGCTTAGATTGCTGACTTCTATTAGAATCTGGTGCATCTTTTGCTTTTGCTCTCATATAAAGCATATGTATGTTTTCTGGTAGATTCATAATTTAGGTTTATACAGCAAGTTGACTAGGTAAAGCTATTTAGTTAGGCGGTGATCGGATGGCAGTTAGGTCATACACCATAAACTTTTCTCCATTTTGTTTTATTTGATGCATAACAGTTCTTGGAACCCTTTCCTCACTCTATTTCTGTGGCCTTTTCAAAATGTCAAATTTTAAACAGCAACGTGTCTTCCTTGCTTGTGGGCTGTGGCATTGTGCATGCAGTTCATGTTCTTGCATGCTGACATGCGTTTGCTATCCACCATATCTGACATATTGATTTGATGATTTTCATCTGAACTCAACTTTAGCCTCTACATGAAATAACTACGGATCTATTACTGTTTAGCTCAAACAACAATATATGGGATTCTCTTGATGAAATAACTACAGATCAGTTACAGCTTAGCTCAAACAACAATATATGGGATTCTTGGCTGTTTTCATTGTAAAAAAAAGGGGTTTCCATGTTGACATTTCTTTTAGGTAGAGCATAATAATGGAAACCTCTAGTTGGGTTTTAATACACTGGTTCATTAAGCTCTAGTGGCAACTAGTTCCTCGGCATGCTGTTCTTCTTTCACTTGGTTGTTTAAGTTTGTTCTCTACCTAAATGCCTTATGTTTATTAGTTACTATTCCCTTTGATTGCTTCAAGTCTAACGATGTTATGGCATTTGAATTTTGTTGTGTAGATGAGCATTGGCAGGAAGTGGAAGGAGGTCATTGATTTCACTAATAAGATCACCTACAGCTTCCATGTAATCTTTTTTTGTGGTCCTATCTGATTTTAAGAAAATTTACTTCTCAAATCTTACTATTTTGCTAACTGCAGGATGATTCCAAGAGAGAAAGAAATGCCAAAAGCCGTTACACCGTGTAAGCACTCCATGACGGTGGTTTTTTTAGCTTGGTTCCACACCGAGAAGTGAAATGTATTTTTGATCTGATAAGTCCTTAATGGATGTATCAAGATGATGCTCCATTAATTTTGGTATTAGATAAGATTGAGCTTGTGAAATTATTGTAGTTTCTACCACCAGCAATCTGTACTGTTGAGATATATTCTTGTTCCCAATACACTTGGCAGAAAAAAAAAAAAAACGTCACTTCCACAGTTCTACTCCTTTTGTGCTTGGATTTTGATATTCCTCAAAGAGATTGATTTAGTTTTTGAAAACATGATCGTTGTGTTTATCAACTACAATTAGCTATAATGGTGGCAGCATAATGGGTGCACAGATTAGAAAAAAGGAAAAAAAAAAACAAGAAATTCCTGCATGAAAGGCCGGTATCATCGAATCACGGTGTTATTTCTGCGCGCTCTTTATTTCCTCACCGCACCGGAGGCTTTATCAGAGCTATTGATCAAGGATAATTTGCAGTTGGAGAATGTTTCACATCCTGGTGGTGCTTCAACCCAATTGAGGTGGCATTCTTTTAACGCTGCCGGCGTTGCCATCATTTCTAACTTGACGGATTAATCAACAAATAGGCTGGTGGGAAATGGCTGCATGGCTCCCGATGTTAGAAGCTTGATCGAACGCTAATCCAGAGTTTAGACCATTCTAATTAATATTCAAGGACGTACAGGCGGCATTTAAAACATAATCTGGTGGTTGAATAAAGCTTAACTTAGTCCTAATTCCATCATCGCCGATTTATTTAAAAGAACTTAAGCTTAATATAGTGTTGGTTCAGCTCCCGGATTCCTTGGAGGCCATTTGAGCCACTCAAGGAACAGCTGGTTTTTTTGCCCCCAGACCACCCTTGCCGTGAGCCAGGTAATTAACGAACCTTTAAAGAAGCTTTACTTTAATAATCTCAGGACAAAGTACTACATGTAAAATGAAGAGTGAAGTAGCCATACGGTGTCGTTAACATGATGATTCCAAGGGCCCCAGATGAAGAGAGGTATTTACATCTGAAAGCCCTCAAATGAACTGTGGACTAGAAAATGTTTCTTACATGAAGATGACCATAGGAGAGAACCTCTTCTTTTATCAAGCAAGGAACCCGAGTCTCTCTCCATTCTTCTTGGCCAGCCTAATCAGTCCCTGCCTTTGTTTTGCATCTGCTCCTATCGATTTGCAGAACTCAGTAATCACCTGTAAACAGTTAACAAATTAGCTATGCAATTGATTAAATTATTCGCGCTATAATAACTAATCAAGAAACTAATTAAGGAAGAACATCGCCGTTCAGATTATCCGAAACTCGCAAATAAAAGGTCAATAATTGTCCAAAAACAAGAAAAAGCCACTAACCCCTCAACGCATAGCTACTGAGGCTAAATCTAGTAGCAGAGGCAAGAATTATACCTGCGAGTGTAAGGCAATTGCTTTGCCTCGAAGCTGATTGAACCTTTTCTTGCCGATTATTTGACGAGTAATAACAACAACAGGAGCAAAAAGACCCTTTCCTTCATTGACGTTCTTCATCATGGGAGGCGATTTCACTGGCTTCGCAACTCTAACATGGCTTGGCACTGTCTTAACCAACATGGCATGGTCTTCGCCAACAATTGAAGTGCCCCAACTTCCCATAAACGCAGTCCCAAAACCTCCCTTAAACCCGGTTGCAGAAATTGAAGAAGCCATTGAAAACTAAACCACCCCTGGAGTTCTTCCTAGCTCTTGCTGTTCTCTTCGAAATTAATTTGGATAGTGGTTCTTCTGCTTTACAAGGAAATCTGTGATGTACGTGTTTTCTAGGTTTTTCTGCCCCTGGAGGATATTTTTTTGGTGTAAAATACGAGAGCCTCTGGTTTTTTATTAAAGGGTGGTGGGAGAGAGATCTTCATGGGGCTTTGAGAACCACACATGCTTGGTGGCTTGGATTTTTGTTTACATTTCAGACCAAACACGTATATCACTAGTACTTGTCCTGTTATTACTTACGATCCAATTTTTTGGAGGAGAAAATCTTGATCTAGAATTTTAGTGGCTCCTTGCTCAAGGATGGGCCCTCATTCTACCATTTCTTCACGCGTCAGAGCTTCCATGGGATCATTCTGGACGTTAATTTCTCTTTTCAAGATGGAAAAAGAGTTCGGAGAAGCTGTGGTTTCTTACCTAACCAAAAGACCATTGAAACTGGGTACGAAACTCACTTTGTATTTTTCCATTCCTCAGTTCTTGGATGCTACGCATCACAGGCTGCCTGTGTTGTATTCTTCTCAAAGTCTTTCTGTTTTTGTGGTTTTTTTTTTAATTTTTTTTTTAAATTAATATTTGATATGTATTAATTTTTTTTAAAATAAAAAATATTATTTTAATATATTTTTTTAGTAAAAAAACTTTAAAAAATAATAATTTTTAAACTTCCAACCACACTATTGGCTGTTCTTGTTCACTACCATTTCTAGATGGATATGAAATTAATTGAGGTGAGAAGAAAAATAATCACACGATATATTGAAAAGGATTATAATATAAATAATGATTAGATTTGTTTCTTCAAAAATTAATAATTTACAGCATCATAAATGAAGGTTTATGGATTGTGTTTTAACTGTAATTTAAAAAACTTTTAATTTTTTTTATTTTAAAATTATTTTTTTAATGTTTGTAAATTGTTTTGATATGCTATATTAAAAATAAATTTTAAAAAATAAAAAAAATATTATTTTAATATATCTTTAAACAAAAAAAACTTTAAAACAATCTTTATTATACTTTTAAAACAATCCTAAGCTTTAAAAGCTGTGTGGTATAAGAATAGAAGTGCTAAAAAAAAATTCTATTTAGTGACTGTTTATATATGTGATAAAGGTTATTTTTTAAAATTTTATTTTTTATACATTAGAATAATATATTTTTTTAAAAAATAATTTTTAATATTAACATTTTAAAATGATATAAAAATATAAAAAAATTAATTTAAAACTAAAAAAATTAAATTTTTTTAAAAATATAGTTGAACCGCAACATCAAATAAATAAAACAAATAATTAGTAAAATACAAAACTTCTCTCACAAATTGCTATGAGATTGATCACTAGTATTGCATCACATCATCCATGTTTAGACGTATTTATTTGAGTTAGATAAAGAAAATGGATTTTTTTAGATCAAATTGCTTCAACTTGCTAGAAAGGCTAAATAAGCAATAATTGTGCTCTTTTTTTTTAATCTATCCTGCATTGAACCCACCGAGTCAATCTTATTAATTACAACAAAAACTAAAAGATGGGAGAATAATAATAACCTAGTGTTGTTAAAACCACTAAAGTACATAACCTGAATTACTGGGTGATTAAAATTAATCTAATTTATTATTATTTTAATATATATTTATTAAAACCAGTTGTATTTTTAGAAGTTAAATTATGTTTTTATAGTAATTCATGTTATTTTTATACTTGTAAAATTAATTGATTCATGGAAAATTGGCTCCTATATAATTTAATTAGGATTTCAAATTAAAAAAGAGTCAAATATTTTTTTTTAAATATTTAACTCTGAATTTAATAACACTGTTAGCATTTCTTTTATATTTCAAAAAAATTGATTTTAAATTTGAATCTTATAATTACTTATATAATAACCACTAAAAAAATTATATATTCATTCACTTTAGATAAGGTGCGGAGTAGTGAACTAGTAAATTGTAAAGAGAAGGCATAGACATTGACCCGTTATAACACGGGTCTATCCTTGCACCGTTCATAGCCTTGTACTAGGCGAAGCTCATTATTATTCCAGTCCATTTATTGTGTAGTTTTTATCTTTGAAAAAATCAAATAAAATAATCAATTAAATTACTTAATTAATTTCTATAGACGAAGAGAGCATATTCAAAGTTTCAAACAAATCTGAATATCTGCTGTCCTGCTTTGCCCTTCCTCATAAGATGTGGGCTGGATTCTTACATCCAAGTTTGGTTTTTTTAGGGCTCCTGCCTCCTTTTACTAGACAAGAGACTGCTGCCATACAAACTCGCGTCTGCACATATGTGCTCTGCTTGCAATGGAAGATACCCCCTCACTGGTGATGATTACTCTGGCAATAGAGCAGAGGATGTTAATCCCATGGTTGGGATGGACGGTCACAGCCTTCTGTTAGCTTTGAGTTTTTATGGGGATTTTGATCTTGTGGAACTGCGCAAGTTCATGATTATAATCGACAACTTCCACACATATGCAGGAGCTCGCCTTGCAGAAAAACAAGTAATCAAGTTATCTTGGTAGATATCTGAGCCTGGGTTTCTGCTGGGGATGAAGTGGTTCTTCAGTGGTGTCGAGGATTCATGTGCTTGGCATTTTGCAGATTTTCATTTACTCTTCATTCACTCATCGTGTCCAAATTTATTCCTCTTCTCCATTGGTGTTGGCATTCCCAGCTTTTGCAGAAGCTAACTTGGCCATTGACATATATATGTTTGTCAGGACAGTGGCATCCTATTTTTCTGGAGAGGAAGAAACAGGATGCGCAGGGTTACAAAGGATCAGTTGCTTCAGGCAATCCCATCCATTTTTGGGATCAATCCACCTATTTGCAGGCGGTGTGGATCTTCTTTGAGTTGCTGAGCTTGGAAGTTCCATCGACCAAAATGGATGTGTGTGATCGGCTTCTGTTCATTAGAGGACAGCTTGAAATCTGTGACCCAGTCTCTTACCTCATCTTCTATCACAACAACTTGCTCCGGCATGGTTGTTCCATTAACCTTCTCTAATCCTGCACTGACTTTTGTTGTTAAAAATAATCCATGTTAATTTGTTTTCATATAGCACAGCCAAATTGATATATTTTACAAGAAGTTTTCCAATTCGTGGTCACGGCTCAAATTTAAGTAAAAATTTTCAGAATATAATTGTGTGTTTTTTTTTTTTTTTAACCTTAGCCCTTTTTGGGATACTGATGTTTTTTTTTAATTAGTTTTTTTTAATGTTTTTTTTTTATTATTTTGGTATATTAAATAAAGTATAATTTTAATATATTTATAAACAAAAAATAATTTAAACTATAACACACTTTTATATTTTCCCTGCTGTTGAACTCATCTTAACTTTAAATAATTTTTTTTTTTTTTGTACTTGTAATGAATACGTTCAATTAACTCTCGAATATCAAGACTAAATTCACAGCTTCGATCCATTAAAAATAAAAAATCTACACTTGATCTAAATAATTAAATCCATGGAAGTTCTGCTTTCGATAACATGATATTAGTAGCATTTGGCTACAACGCAAGAGAAGGAGGCAGTAAAGAGTGAAATTCACTGTAAAATTGTTTTAAAATATATTTGTTTGATGGATTTGGCCTCATCCTTCGAGTCAAACAACTAATGTATTTTCTGCAGACTCTGTCTTCTATCTTAAAACAAGGAAAGCCATGTTGAAGTGCCCACATGACATCTGACTGCCCCTACCATTTGCAACCGAAAAAAACTGAAACCGGCCTCAAAACAGAAGGACAAGTTGGAAGACGATCAATCGAACATAGGAAAAACGAGGAAGAAAAAAATGGCGTCACTTGTAACCCATTTGTGTGTCACTCTTCTCCTTCTCCCTATAGGCATCCGCCGTCTCTTTTGCTCGTCTTCTCTTTACCTCAAGAACCCATCTCTTTTTAGATCCAAAACATGGTACCTCTCTGATCCCAAATGGAAAAATCTTGATTTGTACGTCCTCACCGTAGCCCTCCCTATTGCTTCTTTTTCTTTAATCTTTCTTTTCTTCGCCATTAATACTGGTCACACAACTTACCGTTTCTCCTTCTTGCATGAATCAATGCTTCTTTTTCTTTACTGGGTTTTGGCAATTTTGTTCGTTTTACGTGATGCCATTGACCCTGCAGTCATTCTTGATAATTTCTTGTTTGTGTTTGGTGGGATTTTGTTTTTCGTAGAGTACTCTTTTATTGGTGAGGGCACTTCTGGTCTTGTTGTCGAGGTTGTTTATGGCTTGTGTGGTGATTTGAGTCTTGTTTGTGGGTTTTGTTGTTTGTATTTGGCTATTAGGCCTGGTGCATTTTTTGCTGAGTTTTGTTTGTGTTGTGGGTTGGTTTTGAAAGGGACTTGGGTTTTGCAAGCTGGGTTGTGTTTGTATACTGATGTTTTTGGTTTTAAAGGGTGTCATGAGATTGAGATTTTGCCTGGAAGTGGAAATGTTGAGTTGAAGTGTGATCTTGAGGAGGATGGGTTGAGGGGTGTGGCATTGGTGAATTTGATGTTTGTTGGCCATGCAATCGTGGTCTTTCTTGTGAGTTTGGGGTTGTTTGGATTGTTGTCAAGTAATAGGAATTTGAGGCATGGTGAAGCAAGTGGTCCCTTGCTGGCAGGGCTTGATTCTGAGAGTGCTTTGATGCGGGCGCTTCCTGAATTTGAAGTGGAATGAAGTGTATGTTCTTTTTTTTTTTTTTTTTTCTTGCCTTTTTCCCTGTATTGAGAATACACAATTTTGGTGTTTAATGGAATTTAATCGATTGTTTGTTTATACATACAAGGCAATGGTGCTCTTTTCCTGACAAGCTTTTGCTGTTTACACACAGAAATTGGATACTAGACTGTCTTTTTATTGTCGAATTACCTTTTATCAGTGAATGAATATGTTTTTTTTTTTCATTTATTTAAAAGTGCTAGCAATACAATCAAAACTTATATAAGACTAATTAAGGTGGATATACTTGCTTTCATACTTGTGTATTTGATGAGGCCATAACGTAATCATGCAAATAGCCAAAATACAGCTGCAATTCTGTAGGAAAATGAAAGCAGTGTTCAAACGAAATGTCATATATTATCATGTGCAGAATTGGTTGTAATTTTTTTCTTTCCCTTTTGTTTAGCAGGACATGCTTCTAAAGTTAAGTTCCTCTATTCTTGCATTTAGGTACAGTAAAAAAATACATTTCGTAATCTAATAAAGAGTACAGACATGGATGGGCTGCCAAACATTGAAGCAATTTGATCTCTTGTTTTGTTGTATTCTGTATCTAAAGTTTAGATCACTTGCATACAGAATGAATTTCAAACATGTTACCATTTACTGATATGATATATTGGAAACAGTCTTAGAATCACACGCGCGCTCGCGCGCGCACACATGTTATGAAATGCATGTGATATAGTAACCTTGATCCTTATAATGCCTTACTAACATGTGCTTGCGTAGATTACCATGACATGAGTATCATTTTCTGCCTCCTTAGATGGACAGGGGCAGGAAAGGAATTAGGGATTGAGGGGCCAAAAAGAATGTGTGTATATATTTGGGAAGGGCTTCTAGATCTGTTCCTGCTTGTGGGTAAAGGCTGTTACTTTGTTATGCGGTAAGTAACCAGTAAATAGTTTTCGGAAACGGTTGGTGGAGTTGCCTATTGGCATCAGTAACATTTGTAGCATAGTGAGGGCCAAATTGCCGGAAATAGATATCTTGTTACCGCTTTGTGTTCTTCCCAAATGCATTGGTTCATGTTGTTGTTATGAATAATCACATTTCATTAACTCTAGTAATCCAACTGGATGATAATGGCCACAGATTCTCTAGACCTCTGAAGTGATCAAGTGTTAAAGTTCAACACTTTAGACAAGTGGGTTTTGATTTTTCTTTCATATGGCAGTAAATACCCACAGGCTTTAAAAAAATTTCAGTTCTGTAGTGACTGGTATTTGTGAGTGTAGTAGGGGTTACTTTTCAAAGTGCTTTTCGCTTGAAAATACATCAAAATAATGTTTTTTTTTTATATATTATTTTTTTAAAAATCAATTTTGATTTCAGTATATTAAAACGATCTGGAAACACCAAAAGAAATTAATTTGAAGTAAAGAAAAAAATAAAACATTTTCAATTTTTTTCGAAAACGCTTTTAAAATACAAAAACAAACAGGGTCTAAGATTTCATCTCATGACAGTATGTAAAGTAGCAACACAGAGTATCTTTCAATGAAATTTTGGATTCTAGGCATAAATATCATGGGATCTTTGATAACGATGGTTGGATTTTTTATATTCCTTTGTTTCACTATCTTTCAAGTTGAAGAAATTGCTATTTTTGTGGATAAAATGCATGAAGTGGAGCTGTTAGTCCATGATTTTTATTTCTTCAATGATGTCTTTGGAGACAATTAGAAGGTCTTGAGAATTTGACTTCAGATTCTGAACATGGTAAAACGTAAGACTTTTATGGTGACTTGAATTCACTGACGGACCATGGCCTTACCAGTTCATGTGTTCATAACTGTTGAACTCAGGTGCTAATGCTTTTCTGGAGAGCTTCTTTTCTCATTCTTACATTCCACTCCTCACAAAACTGTAATCTTTGAGTATCTTGGAACCTTTATTTAATATATTTGTTGTAGGAAGCTGAAATTTATGCCCCCCTCCCAATTTTTCCCATCAAAGTGCAAAGAGATGGAATGCGATTGTCCTTCCAGTGATCTGCTTGCAAGATGCTTTATTGAAAAACAAGCTGTTGGAGCATGAGAAGGATCCGGCATTCAGAAGAGGAAGAAGTGATGCAGGAGCAACATCTGAGTCATATGTTAAATATGGTTGGTACTATAGCATGCTACTGAAGAAAGACTTATCTGAATGTGCCCCTGTATTAAAGAAGAAATGAGTCAGAGAATAGATGTGATTCAAATCAAGATGTTTCTAGAATCCTGTAAGCAAAATTGCATAACTTTTCTAAAAATACAGTTTAAGATGATGAGTTTTTCTCCGGTTCTGATGTCCATTTTGTGCTAACAAACAAGTACTTTCTAAATGTTATACTTTTGTTGCAATCTCTCTCTTTCCCACAGACACGTGCACTCAAGCATGCCCATGTGGGCTTGTGTGCACACACACTTCTTACCTTTTCTAGTTTAGTTTTCATCCACATTTATCAGTAAACACACAAGTCAAATTGGAAATTATATAATCACTTTTGAGAATTCTCAGCAGCAAATGATGTTGTTGGCTTCTGACCTATAAGGTACCAGATGCTTGTCTTCTGGTTTAGTATTTTAATGTTCGGTTAAGTCTTCAATTAATGATCTACCTTGGAGGTTTCTTCCTCTCGTTTATCAAACTGGAACCGTTGCCACTGCATACTATATTAAAGGAACATAGGAGGTTTTTCTTTTTCCAAAAATATTACCATTTCTTGGTAGTTGACTTCCCATGTTAAAATTTTTGACTTTGTGATTTTCATGTATATTTATATACCTATTCCTCAACTATCATTCTGCTTATCAGTCTGGTTTGTTTACCTCTTTCATGATTTTTCCTATCCAATTTGCTTGCCTGGCGTGTTCCACTTCAGAAGGTGAAGCAAGTAGAAAAGTCTTAGGGCCTTTTTGCACAACTAAGGTTGCTTGAAGAAATTTAGACAACCTGGTTTTTCCTTTTTCACCAAGGTGGAGGTATAGCTGATTAAGAAAAAAAAAAGAGGAAGGTTGTTGGAGAGGTCATGTATAGCATGTGTGTATATATATATGCGTGCGCGCATGCGTGCTGGTGAGGAAGAGTGATTGTACTGTAGAAGGGATGAGGGTATAACTATGGATGTTAGGATGTGTAAATAAACAAGTCAACTCTGTACAAGAAACATGTACATAATCAGGATGGTGGGGGTGACTCCTGTTGAAGGGACGTTAAAGGAGAAATTAGGATGATCTACTCACATCCGACATCAAAATCTAAATGAACTGATGAGGAATGTGATCACGTTGAACTATTAGGACAGACAAGGGGGGTGGATGGAAAAAATGCCATGGGTTAGAGTGATAAAGAATTTAGCATCATAGCAGTTTATGAAGAACCTTACCTAAAATAGATCTGGATGGAAATTCATGGAATTGAACCTAAATAGTTTAAGATTGAGGGTTATTGAGCCAAGACAATAACAAATAAACCAAAAATGTCTTGAGTTGAAGTTGCAAAAAAAGAACAAAAACAAGAAATTGTAGCTTTAAACAGACTGGAATGAAGAGAGGGATTTAGAGTATTCTTTAAGTGGCCCCACATATGAGAAAGCCTATCTATCATCTTTAAAGTGGATATAGTGGAATCATACATCAGTAGCTTCAGTTCTTTTGGTGATCTAGGTAGTGTACCCTATTGGAGTCATTTGCAATGTAAATGTTCTAATGTTGTTCTAGTTCGGGCAAGCAGTAGTAAGCTGAAGATAAGTTCAACTACATAGGTTCATCTGAAATTCATGGTTCTACTGCCCTGAAAAGCGGGTTTTGCTTGCTATCTAATGATAATTACCTTTCCTCCTTACAGGTGTCTTCATAGAAGGTTTGATGACAAGGGTGTGCTTATGAGGAAGGAGATAGCAGCCGAAACTTTAACAAGTAGTAAGAACTAGAATTGTGTGCAAAGCATAGTATATGTCTGCTGGCTATGATAGATTCCAGTTTATTATCCATTGAAATAATGCTTCAACTATTATTTCTTGCTGTGTTACAAGGTTCAGCAAAAGAAGGAAATTTATAAAAGTCTTCGTTCAAGACTTTCAGAAAAGCAATGACAGTGGCTGAAAATTTTAGTAAGTTTCTCTGACCTCTTGATATAGTTTAATATGTAAATCAGATTTTGAATTCTAGCTGTAAACACATTAATATGCATGTCACATTACAGGAAGTTTCATGAGTTTAACTAATCTTGCTTTTCTTTTTCCTGTTTGTGTATGAAATGATATGAACTTTAAACTTCTCATTACAGTGTCATTGTCAATATGGTTAGATACATTTAATGATAGGCCTGATGGCTCTTGAAATTGCTATATTGCTATTGTCACAACCTTAGTAGATTAGAGTAACATGCAGCTATGATGTACTGCTACAAGACAAACCCAAGTTATGATAGAAGTTCACATATGGCACAAAAGTACATCTGATAACTGAAAATAAGAATATATAACACGGAGTTTAAATTATTCTAGTTTAGTATATCCCATTGGAGAAGAGAACTTTGGGATTGTCAACCATCGTCTACGAAAATGCCGAAATCCATGGATTTTAATCCGAAAACGAATTTGCATGATCTTCCTGATTAAATCACGACATCTTCTTTTGAAGTTTTTTGGTTTTGATAATCTTACCAGTTTTCCACCATACCTGCTTTCTGCATGTGCTGGAAAACAAACAAAACATGAATGTTAGCTAAAAGTAAAAGGAAACCTATTTGCCACTTCTTTCTTAACCCGCACTCTTGTCATCATTCTGTGATATTTCTCAAAGTATCATATATATGATGGGATGTCTTGTGGATTAGTTAAGTGGTTTTAAGCTCGGCATTCATCAAAATATAGAGACCATCTGGTGCCTCTATGTGAAGCAAAAGAGAACTCTCCCTTGTTCTTTTCTTTAATTTTCTCTCTGATAACATAAATAACCTGAACACTTTACCTTTGACCTTTTTAACATTTCCATTTTCTTCCAATTTTTCCTCGTGCAGGACCTGCAAGTTGCAGTAAGAAAATTAGTCTTGCTGTCCTCTTGTTGAGGGCTGATGTATTATTGACTCACGATTGCTTTTCTTGCAATGTGGAGTTGCTAAGTTAGATCCTAAATTGCCTTTTGGAGTGCAGGGGAAGAAAAACAAAAATTGAAATGCGACAGTTAATTGTTCAATAACAAGGGAGGAAAACTGTAGTGCTTTTTGGTTATCTGAATAAAGTTTACTAAGAATATGATGCTACTTCTGTTAGGTTTTGTTCATTACCTCAACCAAACTTTCCAAACGCTTTTGCATCCTTCTTTGTATGAAACCTCTGGTGCACTATAAGAAAAAATCTTGTCAGCAAAGGAAATATTCACTATTAACTCCCGTGCTTAACACTTCCTCATGCCCAAAGAACATCAGAAATAAATAAAAGAAAAAACCTTGATAGAAAGCATTACCTTGACATGGTTTTTCACGTAGGCATAGAAGTTTAATAGACTCCATACAGTTTTGTCTAGTTTTTTACCTTCAACATGGCGTGAAGAGATATCTGGCAATATGGCAGCAAATACATTAGCTTAAACATGCTCAAGGAAAACAAATGCTTAATAATATCCAAATGAAAAGTTTCCCGATCAATGAATTTAGTTTCTATATTTTGTGTATCAAAATTATAACTAGTTGTCAAGCAATTTTGTATTTTCAATGATAATTATTGCAAAACATGGAATTGTTTTTTAAGCCACTTTATGCATGGTTTTGTGTTCAGTTATGAGCAAGGGGATACCAAAAGAGACAAACCCTCCATTGGTGCTTAAATCTTCTAAAGGTTCTCCTCTCAGTTCTGGTGGAGGAATGGGTGACCAGGTGCAAGGCGGAGCTTTAGCCCATTTTTCTGAGCTGCCTACATCCATGAGTTCCTAATCCCAAAAGGAAAAGGATAAAAGGTAATAAAGATACCATCATTTCTAAATACCAACAAGAGAACTTCGGGACCAAAAATCAGTTAATGTCTCTGATGTTAGAGTTAGAGTTTTGCAAACCTGAAAGAAGGCTGTTGCAATAATCACATCTGAGTGCTCTCTAAAACGCATTGGGAATACTGCTGTGATTTTTTGTGGCTGTTAAACAAAAAAATTACTTTAATTTAGCAAACTGGAGTCAGATATGTGTGGTAGTCAAAATTTGGTAGTGGTGCTGTTGCCAATTCTAAATAGTGATCTACTTTAGTTTTTATTATATCAAATAAGTGAAGTGGGTGGCTTTTAGCGGATATGAATCTTAATCAAACATGTCCATCTCTTAGCATCTTATGTTTTGACATCTTTATTTACCTTGCTGTTTTGTGTAGATTTTCATAAAGGACATAAAAGGTTGGATTTAGCTGAAAACTAAGTTGTTTGATCATTTAAAATGGCTTGAAATGTGACTGAAATGCCAGAACTGTTTCAAGTGTAAAACTCGGCCAGATTCTGAGCAAGGCTAGACTGCCAAATTGGTAATGAGTTTATTTACCTTATAAGTTTCTGGCCAGACTGTATTTATAGCATTTCTAGAAAGATTTTACAATACTCAGAAATCTTGAAATCAAAATCTGGCACACTGTCATTGAAAGTTATTAGTAGACTGACAATTTTTTTTTTTATCAAAATCAGTCTTTCACTATGATAATACTTCATCAAGTCTAATATTGTCCCTTGGGTATTGAGACCTTAATTAGAAGAAGATGGTGATTGCATGAGCGGTAATACCTGTCTGATGACATAGAAGGGTTCTCTTGGGTGATAGACAAGTTTAATTGGCTTATTCATTCCTTGGGATGTATCCTGGGAGTTGACAGTTCTCAACATTTCTTTCAGCTGGGAACTTAGTATAACTGCTTGCACTGAAGAAATTTGTGTAATCACTTTTTCAGAGTCTGGAAAAGGAAAATATGTATCAGCATGGTTATGAAGTGTGGAAATTTGATAGCCTGGTATGAAAATAGACAAAAAATAAACATCTCCTATTAGGATTTTGTTCTTTCCTCTTTCATTCCTTACAAAATGCTTAGATAATTTTTCAAGCACCAACAAAACCAGAGGTGGCCCTTGTTTCAAAGCAAAGATCAAGATGTTAATTTCATGCTTCAAAATTTTGAAGATTGCACTGGCTATAATGACAAGTCATTTAGCATAAAGTTTCTTTAGCACTAATTCTAATTAGTTTTATGATCTTGACTTGAATGCTATGTCTATATTTAGTAGAAGCCATATGTTCAAATCCTTTTGTTCAACGCTATTATTATTTCAACTCCCACCTAAACATATGATACTATTTTCTGAGTTGTTGACTTCTTTTCAGGAGTATTATCAGGTAATTTTTTATTTCCTACATTCAAGTGTCATGGAAAACTTTGTATGGATGTCTTCAAATCCTGAGATTGTGAATGGTGGTACTTGGCTGAATCAGGAATTCTGTTATTTAAGAGGAAATCTATTCCAGTGCTACATTTTAGTTGATGAAAATGGTTGGTGTTGTTTGTCTAGTTTGGGTGGTTAAACTTTTCTTTGTACTGTTAATCTGTCTTTGCTATAAACCCTGAACTCAGATTTACTGCATACAGTTCTTGTATTTCTTGTTTGTGTTAACAAATTGCACAATCTTCTCATTCAAGCTCCAGCTTATTTTCATTTTTTCAAGGTGGCCTCCTATCAGAAATTTAACATATTTCTCCTTTCATGTGCACAGTTCAGTCTTCTTTTGTAGATGGAGATTTTGAAACTTTTTTTTTTCTCTGTAAACTCCATACTGATACTATAATATACTGAAAGCTATTCTTAAATTTTTTGGTGAATAGAAGGAATAACATGCTTAAATGCAAGATAGTACTATTACGTGTCACAAAGCACCAAGCATTTTTCTTTTTTCTTTTTTTAAAATAGTGTTGATTTGAAGAAGTAGCAAACCTTTTCCAATTGGAACCTTTGCAAAATTTAGCTTTAGGGTTAGCTGATATCCTTCTTTTGCAGGTTCAACAATCTCCACAGCATCCGAGCAAACTTGTTTTACCATCTGCATGGTGTATGATGAAAACCCGTATGATAGCAGGGCTCCTTGGGACAGTAGTGGAGTTGATATTGACAAGTAGTTTTGTTGTGGATCAGCTGCTGAAGACTGTGAATATTACAGGATGATTATCAGAATAATTCTCAACATTTTGTTGGCAGCCTATATATAAGTTGACAGGTAGTGGGCTTGTGCTTTTTTGAGTATGCACTCAGCCATTAATCACAATGATTTCTAGAATTCTTGCATATTTCTTGATGCTGAGTCATTCCAACTATTTTTCAAGTCAATTACTTGGACATTCTAATGTGGTGTCAGCTACAATCGGTTGCATCAAGTAGAAAGTGAATGTTGACTTAAGTTATCAGTAATAAATTAAATTTTATCATGCTAAGAATGCAGTAGACTAACCTGAACATGGTATTCCACAGACCCAAATTCATACAAGTGATGGTCAATCTCCGCAGGCTTCTCAGCTCTATCATGAAAGGAAGCACATCAATTTTCAACATCGTTTTTGTTAATCATCCTTGCAACTTGAGATACAGTATTTGCTACTTGGGATGTGAAGGAGAAGAAGGAAACTTCAAATTCGTCCAGAGCAATGACAGCCTCCTACTTTCAAGGGTAGCATTTTCCGAGTTTTCTTTTCCTTTCCTCTGCGACTAGAGAATGGATATCTAGAATTGCTTCCATTTTCTATTTTTGTATAAATATGCTGAAATGGTTCCACAGACTTTGGAGACCTTTTATATTAGAAGTCCATGAGAAACCTTAGCAGAACTTATCATACATTTATTTTTTAATATCCTGCCTTTTTTTTCGGGTAAGCCAATGATAAATCATCTTGTACGGAGAAGTTATCTTAAAGGGAAGAAATTTAATCAATTGAGACATGCGATTTGTGGAATTTAGATAAATAGTTCAGTGCTTGGCTTTGTTTCGTATGCAAGGTCATGTTGAGTTCTCAACTGTTTTGCTTTCTTCAGTGATATGATGTCATCAATCATAGATCATGGTTTGATCTCAGCCATGGAGCTGGGAGAAGCATTTCATCTTTTATTATGCTGCATGCTCTCTCATTTATGTGGCAAACCTAAAAGAAACAGCCCACTTGAGGGAGGTGTTCAGCTTTACCCCACCCACCAACTATTGCGTTTCATTGCTCATCTACCTGGAAAACACTTTCTATCCACCAGACAATTATAGAGTCATCATTCAAGAGGAAAGCTACCTTCACCCTCCCTGTTTAGCCACAAAATCTTATGTTTTCACAATATTATCTTGGTAATATACATTCTTATGTCTAGATTCAATATTTCATATATCTAGAAATTTAATATTGAAGTTATGCAGGTTCACGAGTGTGGTGGTAATGAATCCTTGAAAACCTACATTTGAAAAAAAGAAAAAAAAGCTAGAAGAGGTGACAGGCATCCCGGAAAGACTTACCGGTATAGCTTGAGCAGGATCTCCCTGAGCGCGGGCGACACCCTATCAAAGCATGCCATGTTGAAGAAACCTCTCTCAAGCCCTGCCTCACATGGTGGTGGAAATGAACTGAGATGTTCAACTTTAAATCCAAATGGTTTTGTCCATATCTATGAAGTTTGAGTAGAAAGCAAGTTGAAGTCCTGCCATCATTGTTTAGCAACCCTTGAAGCAAGTACCTACCATCATCACTTCCCTCTCATTTCTCCATCCTTCTGCTTCGTTGTTTGTAAAGTACGCATAATGGATCACCTGTCCACACCCTCCCACTGTAAACTTTTCTCTTAGGATTTTATATCATTAATAAATCTAATAATATTTGCACGAGCCATGAGCTTCGCTGGTAAAAGCACATATATCGTTTCTTTTGCTGGTTGTCCTTGCAGTAATTTAGGGACTGGATTATTATTTACTCCTTTTCTTTTGAACTGAGGAAGCTTTGCATCAGCTTGATGATCATTTATGGCACTGTTTAATCTATCAATGAAAGTGTCAGACAAAAAAACAATTGTACGATTATACGATGTTTCATTTCTTATTTTTCTTTTCCAAAACATTTCATATAAATATGTTATGGAAAAATGGTTAAAAACAAAATTAATATTAAAAAATTATCTCAATCCACTAACTTTATATTATTTTCAAATACAATCTTTCAAGTAAAAAATTTTTGGATTTGGAACTTGTATATATCTATATTACCTTGTGTTTAATTTTTATCAAATAAATAAGGATAATGAAATTTAAAGCTGTGACCGCTTGGTTATCAAGAATCTGATACTATATTAAAAAACTAACTCAATTCAATAACTTAAATTTTTATGTTAAATTTTAATATATAATTTATATTATTTTTTAACAATAAAATAAAAAAACAAATGCATACTTTGACTCAAATAAATATAAATGCATTCTACAATGAATCTAACAGGAAAAAACAAAAACCCTCATAAAACCATAAATTACTAACAATTGATGAATTATAATTAATTCAACTCACTGTACAAACAAAAATTGACCTCCAAGCATATATATATATATATATATATATATATATATATATATATATATATATAAAGAAAAGAAAAAGAAAAACTAAATTGGAATTGGTCTCACCAAAGCCAAGGCCACTTGTATCAGAATAATCAACATTCAAGGCAAAGCAAAGAACCCCCCCATTGAAATTGTCTCCTCTTTTCTGACAGCTATGTACCACCAACTTTCCATAGCATGTAGGTTTTCGAAGCTGTGGGAACAATTTTTTAAAAAATATTTATTTATTAAAAAAATATATTTTTTCACTTTTAAAATATATTTTTAATATTAATAATCTAAAAATATTAATTTAAAATAAAAAAATATAGTTTTATTTTTAAAACTAACTAACGCACACCATCAACCGCACTTTAATCACTGCCAGCCGTTGTATCTTCTCCCCTCTCCTCTCCACCACTTACAAATAATAATAATAATAATAATAATAATACTAAAGAATTAATTAAGAAAAAAACAAAGGCTCATGTCGAATTTATGTACATTGTGAAACAAATATTACTACAAAACAACTCTCTGTTATGTTTCCTATCTTTATGGGTTCCTCAAAAAATCAATCTTCGGTTTTTCTTTTTTATTAAATTAAAATTAAATGGTTTCACTTTGTCACGGGTTTGATCTACTTTTCTGTACGATTAACCTTATTTTCTCTGCCTTAACGTTCCTTACCTTTTTCATTCATCTATCAATTAGCTAAAACGAAACTCTATACTTGTTCTTGTTCTTCTTTTTTTTCTTTTCAAAGCTCCTGTTTTTTCTCACTTTTTTGGGAAAGTAATGTTATTCCCTCCTCCTCTCAATGACTTCTCTTTTTTACACCCCTTTTCTTTTAGATTTATTGATTTTGTATTTTATTAATCCAGTTCAGAGTTCGATCATGTCAAAAACAAGCGTTGACCTTGTATTTTGATCGTCAAAACCCTATCAAAACAGCCTTGACCACACAAAAAGTTTGGGTTTGGGGGTCAAGGTTTGTTGATTCTTGACGTTTAGAAATCTGGGTTGGTGTTATTTTGGTTAAATATGTTATTTTGAGTGATAGAATTGGCTTTTTTTTAGCTTTGCTTTTCTTTCTCTTTTAGGATTGTGGGTGTATATTTAGTAGTCAATGGACAAGCATGTTAATAAGGGTGCTAATGGATTAAAAAACGAGCCTTTAATTATGACTCTAGACTCTCCAAAAGCTGAAGAGGATGTTGAAGGGAATGGAGAAGATTATAGTGAGTTCAAGGCTTTGTTGCCTCCTAGGAAAGGTGGGATGTCAAGAAATTCAGACAAAGTCAGGAGAAAAGTTCAGTGGAATGATAATAATGGGAATAAGCTTGTGGAGGTTTTAGAATTCGAACCCAGGTAATTTATAGTTTTTTTCGGAATTTTGGCTTTTTTACTTTTCTGGCTATGGTTTTGTTGTTATCTGATATTTGGTTCACAAGTTGAGCTGTGAGTTTTTAGTTTTGGAAACTATTTATGACTTAATTATCAAAAAGAAAAGTTGGCTTACACATGCATTTGTGGGCATATAATCTGGCTATGCTTGATCATCTATGAGCAGATTAGCTTCAGATTAATTGATAGATCTGGGTGGGGTTATCCTGGTGGTTTTTAAGTTATTTGCAAGCATTTTGATGACTTGTTTTGGCTTTGAATTTTTATACTTTCACTCAATTTGAGTAGAAGTGAATCTGTATGAAGTACGAATATTATGCAAGTTCCATGCATACCATGCAATTGTTTCTGGAATGAATTTTAATTAAAGATCAGGCTGAAGTGAGTCAAAGTGTTTGTGGTATAAGCAGAGCTTGACCCTCTTGAGTTCGCATTCCGTTTTTTTAGATTCTTGATCAGTCCCGGTTACAGAAATATCTGGCTATAAGAGCTAGAACTGACAGGGCTTGTTCCATTGATGCTCATTACATAACAAATTACGTTGTATTCATTTGCTAGTCTAAAACCCAGTCCTGTTTCTATTTAGTTTGGAAGCCTTATGACACAAGTTACCACTTACAAAACCTATTTTCTTCTAATCTTTGAACAACTACTATTGTTGTGTTTTTCCATGGATACATTACCAATGTTCTTGCCAAGCGGTTATTCATCTAGAATCAAAAGGAGAAGCCCATTCAACATCATTTAAAAAAAATTGTGGGGCTTAATCATCTAGACCTCTTGGAGAAAAAGTTATGCTATTAATTCATGAAACTCTACTACCCATGAGGTAAAATGAATATTATCATTATAATGCTGGAAACTTCCTGAAAAATAATTTAACTTTTGCTGGGGTTACCTATTTAAGTTGGTTGTGTAAGTACTTAATTTTAATTTTCTGATCTGTTTGCCATCCTGTGTTTAAGAAATTTCAATTTTCAGGTTCAGTTACTGCCTTAAGTGTTATTGAAATTAGGACATTAAGTGACCTCTGTGTCTGATGAAAGGAGAGATTTGTTTATTATTTGGAACCACAGGTTATGACAATATAAAGTAATGATCAAAAAAGGGAGAAATAAAGATTACACTGAAGTTTTAAAGAACAGTTGCTTTTCAGGTGGCTTTTGTTTGTATTTAGTGTACCCATATATGCCATCAGATTATTATTATTATTATTTTATGGTTCTTGTTAGTAATCTTGTGTAAGATTTTTCATTCTCTCTTTCTAGTATCCTCACAAGGTTCTATCAGGAAACAAAATTTTCTTCTAGGATTATTTATTACTCCTTTTTTTTTTTTTTATCTTTCTCAGTACCAAGTTTCTCTCCATTGCTTCATGAAAAAAAAGAGGCTAATAGTAGTAATCTGGTATATTTTTATCAGATCCCTTGCTTCAGCTGCTTCAGTGCAGTTCAAGTGTGGATGTTGAAATCTAGATTTGGTCTTTGTCAACCACACTGATCTGAACTTATCCCTCGCATCTCATTTAGAGAATTTAGTATTACCCGGTGCAAGTCCGCTGACTCATTTTATAATAGCCTCACCCAACATTGAAATGGCCTTCAAAAAGGAACAAGCTGTTGTTGCAATATGCCTCCCCAAAATTGAGGGCTGTAAGGAGGATATGAGTAAATTGAAAGTTATGATAAGAAAATAATCCAAAAAAAGAAAAAAACAGATGTAATTTATTCCCTCCAGAACATGACCCTGTTGCTTCCATTAATAGGAAGACCCTGTTATACTGGTAATGTTTCTCATTGTTATGTCATTTGGAGCTTCAAAAATTGACCTGCTCTCTACTGTGATATTAATGTGGGTGGAAGATCCTGGTGTTTTGTTCAAAACATCCATAACTAGCACACATCCAATCATTTTGATGAACTAGTGAAACACTCAACTAATTCAATCTGTGGTCAGTGCAAAGCATTGGGTGACCTTTTCAGCTCTTCAAATCTACTACCTCGCTGTCATAATTAATTGAAAACTTAAAAATCTACATGTGTCTACAAGAAACTCTTGAGCATGTGATGTGTTTTATCTGAGCATTGAATCACTTCTGTTCATAGATTTCATGTTAGCTGACGATTATTGTACCCCTCACTCCAGTTTTCCATTTGTGGCTGCAGCGACGCTAGTGATTCTGACGAAGAGGATACAGATTCCTGCTTATGTACGATAATGTAGATATTGTCAGTACATCAATTTGTAGATATCTGCTGGATAAGCTAGAAGGGCATTCTCTCCAGCTACGGCATGATAGTTGTGTGAAGGACTGGTTTCAACTTCTTGTTGTAAGTGAGGCACCTGCAATCCCTGCCAACATTTTGGCGCTGCTTGCCAAAGGGAAATATAATTAGAGCTCTTAGGTGGTTTTTGTGGTGAGATTTCAAACAAGCAGCTTTATATTGGTGGGACCTAATCCTGGGAAATGAAGCAGACTGGAATAACGATGATCAAGCTTGCACCATGTTGCATAGGATATCAAGTAAAACTGAACATTTTTGCTTTTCCACATATGATTGTATATGAAGAGATGAACAAAGCTCGAAGATTATTTTCAATGACGATTTCATGAAGTTTCATTTACTTCGACTTTATGAGCACTCCATTATTCCTATCATGCCACATTTGGTTTTGCAGGCTGCTGGATGTATACAGATCAAGTCTGGAACAATGAACACAGTGAGTTAATGGCAGGCGCATGATGCATGATTTGTGCATTGATGGGTGGGGGTGAGTGGGCTCTTATTGTGTTCTTTTCCCTTCTTAGGCCTGTGTTTGTTTCCGCGGCTAGGCTAGCCACGTGTTTTGTTTAAAATTATTTTTTAAAATATGTTTGAATTATTTTTATGTATTAATATAATAAATAAATAATATTATTTTAATATATTTTTAAATAAAAAATATTTTAAAAAATAACCACTATTATAATCTCAAACATTATTTTTACATTATGACGGGGATATCTAAGAACTCTTTAGAATAGAATAATACATTAATTTTTTATATATATAAAATTAGAGACAGGAAAAAAAGAAAAGAAAAAACAACAATTTCATGTTTGAATATAATAATATTTCTTTATTCATAAATCTAAAAAAGTAATTTTTCAGTTTTTTAAATTTGTGCTAGGTTTGAAAAACATATTTTAGGAGGTTTTCATAGATATTTTTTACAACTTGTTCATTGTTTTTTAAATGAAGTAATGACATGAATAGAATAGTTGTTTATATATATATATATATATATATATATATATATATATATATAATTTTTTAGTAATGTAAAAGATAATTTTTTTATTTACATTAGTGTTAAAAATTTAATTTTTATTGGAAATTTAATATAGATTTTTTTAGTTCACAACATAATTCTTTCATGATAATTTTTAAGCTGAATAAAATAAAATTAATATTCTATAATTATAAACAATCTTGGCTCTGAAATGTTTACTGATTGAGAATGATGATTCTCCAGAAACTAGAAAGTATTCTGCATGTTGTGCTTCATTTACCACTGTTTTTGTCTTCGGATTAACGTGGAAAGTGATTCTCCATAGACTAATCTTGGCTCTTGTAATGTTTAGTGATTGAGAATGATGATTCTCCGAAACTAGAAAGTATTCTGCATGCTGTGCATCATTTATTACTGTTTTTGTCTTCGGATTGGCGTGGAAAGTGATTCTCCAGAGACTAATCTTGGCTCTGAAATGTTTAATAATTGAGAATGATGATATTTGAAATTGAGTAGTTCAGCTTAGTACTGATTCTGAGACAAACAGCAAACCTCAAAAGGGAGGGAGATTTAAATAATAAAGTGATGATGGTGAGAAATAAGATACTTAAAAGCCCACTTTGTCTATACCAAAACAACGTCAAGAAGTGGATCAAAAAATCAGAAAAAGACACAAATGCATCACCCCAGATCGCTTCACACTTGCCCAGAATGGGCTACAGAAAATAACAAGAGCAACCTCAACTGTATTTCTATCCACAGATTCATCCCAACCACATATGAGAACAACCTTTCTCACTTTCTTGCCTGTGGTAGATTTCCATGAAATTGGTCTTTAGTTTGAATCCTTATCTGTGTTTTTTTTTTTTCTCTTAATCGAATTGTCACTATCTCGAAGAAGACAACGAAAACGGTGACAATGGAATTTTCTTATCAGGCCTCCAAGTTGATGTCGTCTAAAACGGGCATATCTTCTCTATTTCTCCATGAATATGTACTGTCTGTCAAACAAGCTTTCTTTGATGGCGCCTTGGTCTCAACATCATTGGATGCAGTTATCTTCTGGTAAGAATCAGGAGTAACCACCCAGTTTGAGAGGCTGGCATCAACTGCGATTTCTTGCATGAGAGGTGTGGAGTGACTGATATTCGAGATTGAACAAAGGGGTTTCGGTGGGTGTTCCTCAAGGGCTACATTTTCTTTCATCTGTTGCTTAGGTGGTTGCGTTCCTCTTGCCTTCACTACTTTCCATTGATTGAGATTTTCCACTGGTTTCAGCACAGAATGAACATATTGACGCGATCTCAATCCTCCCTCATTTGAGTCAGCAAGGGACTTTAGATTTTCAGTTGTATCCTTTCCCAGCTTTGTCAAAGAATTTTTATTCTGTGAACTCGCAGATAGGGAGCTGAATTGCCCAGAAAATTCCTTTTGATTTACTCTCAATGCATCTATATTGCAGCCATTGTTATCATCATCATCATCTTCTTCTTCTTCGTCATCGAATTCATAATCATCATCATCCAAATCACTTTCTTCATACGCTATTCCATCCTCTTCATCATAGCTGTCAATGCAGTTTCTATATCTATAATTTGATGGATAAGACGCCATTTTGGACGCGATTGAATCCCCTTCAGAGAGAGAAGAAGATTGCCTTTCTTCTGCAGCATCTTTGCTAGTCTCTTCCTCATCACTTCCCCAGTAATCACTCGTGCTTTCCTCTTTCGGAATTGGTTCATAAGTCTGAACATTCAAATTGAAGCTCACCTTCTTTCTAACTTTATAGTTCAAAGAATCCTTGGGTCTTTTGCTGTCAATAAAAAAAAACACACACCAAAGAACAAAACTTGAGCACAGACTAACTACAAAGAGAGAGACCCAAAACAATGAAACATGCAACAGCCAAAAAAAATATTAAATGATTGAAAAATAGGGTAAATAAAGTGAGGGACCTGAGTTCAGCTTCAGAGGTTATGGGCTTCCCTGTAATGGCAAGGTTTGTAGAAACAGAATCTAGAGGTTCATAACTACAAAGTTTCTGCTACATCAAAACAAATAGTAAAAAAGAAGAAGAAGAAGAAGATTGGTGATTAATTCAAATGAATGTTGGAAATACATAAGCGAGCTTACATGGTCTCTATAACCCGGTTTTCTACGCTTTCTCTTTGAAGACAAGCCGAAACAGCCAAGAAAGCAACCCATCAGGCAAAGACCGACCAACCTCAAGGATTAGAGGATGTTGTTAATGGCGAGATTGGCTAAAAATAGAGAGAGAGAAGGAGGGTTTGAGTGAAGTGTGGTGTGGATTTGAAAACCATTTCTGGCTCCAACGGGTTTTGAAAATAGGAACGTTAGGCTTTAATGATTGTATGAGTGGTGGTGGGTCGGGACTGGGACACGGACGATGTCAATGTGTGTGCACCAGTTTATTATTTAATTATTCGAAGATCCAGAAAAAAGGGGCAGATAATAAATTATAAAACCTTGTCCCGATCTAAACTTTGCGGCTCTTTGTTTTTTTTTTTTTTTTTTTTTTAATAATTATTATCATTATCATAGTTGTCGTTTTGTCTTAATTTTCAATCAAATCTTATAATAAAGGTGAGAAAAAAAAATCAAACTAAAAAAATATTAAATTGAATTAATTAATTAAACCAATTAAAAAATATTAATTTTAAAATTCTAAAATTAATTAAATTAAATTGAAATGGATAATTCAACTAGGGTTTGTTTGGGAGTGTAGTTGTAGTTGTATTTTAAAGTGTTTTTCATGTTGAAATGTATTAAAATAATATATTTTTTATTTTTTTAAAAAATTATTTTTGAGATTAAAGTATCAAAACAATTTAAAACATATAAAAAAAATTAATTTTTATAAAAAAAATATTTGAATTTGTTGAAATGCAAAAAAACCCTAAAAATAAGTTTCTTTTCAATCCTTACAAACTCACCCTCTCTCTCCCAAATCACAAACGCCCTCTTCTTTCTCATTGTTCACTTGTTCTTTCTAGATCTCTGGTTCTTCACCTGAATCCAACAAAACCATACACAATTAGTAACCTCTGTCTGTTGATTTACTGTTGTAGTTTTGTTTTTTAGACATGATTTTTCTTCTTTATAGTTTTTCACTTCTAAGCCATCATATTACTTTTATTGGATGATTTTGCCATTAATACTGTTATTTTCATTTCAACATGAGTTATTTCCATGCTGAACAAATTTAGTTACTTTTGTTCTAAGTGATTCGTTGATGGAAATAACCTGGGTGTTTTTCTTGGAAAGACCTTGTGAAGCGGAATAGTTTATAATTTGACATATTACAACGATATTTATCAGATGAAATGGTTTTGCCTCCGGAGCCATTGTTTTTTATTTTAAAAATATTTTAAAAAAAAATTATATATTTTTTTTGTTTAAATTAATTTTTTAGTATTTTCATATCATTTTGATGTGCTAATATGAAAAATAATTTTATTTTAAAAAAATAAATTATTTTAATAGATTTTCAAATAAAAAACACTTTAAAAAACAACTAGTTTATACTTCCTAACACCCCTTTTAGTTCCAGAGGGGAATTTTCCATTCCTTTCCCCAATTTTTTCTCTTGAAACTCCATAATTTTTGACTTGTTGGATGAATGAGGTGTCTAAAATTATGGTAATGGTTATTTTTTAAAATATTTTTTGTTCGGTAATGTATAAAATAATTTTTTTAAAAAAAATTATTTTTGACACTAGAACATCAAAACAATATGAAAACACAAAAATAAATTTGAAGTAAAGAAAAAATAAATAAAAATTTTAATTTTTTTAAAATATTTATAAAACACAAAAATAAACTTGCGCGGACTATACATGGACTATAAACAAGAAAAAAATAAATTTAATTCAGATTTTGTTCTTTAATGTTTCAGGTGATGTTTTGGTAATATTAGATTTGCATCTAGATGAGTCATTACACGAGGTTGGTGTTGCTGATGAGCTATCTCTCAAATAGCTTTGATAGGCAGTAAATATACGTGATTGCTCATTTAAGTCATTTTTAAGAACATAATTTATTTTATTTGAAAATAATATGAGATTTTTTGTCAAAATTATTACATCACATGTACCATCTTGTGTCTCTGGAATTCAACACAAAATTTTGAATTTAGCTTATAAAAAGCAAATTTAAACAACTAGTAAAAGATGAAAGCCCAAACAAATTAGACAATTGAATTTGGCTATAAAAGACCCAAATAAAGCCTCAAAAAGCTCCCACTAAAAACCCCCCACGAGTTTTGCCATTTTTTCTCTTTAAAAAATCAGACCAAACAAAAACCAGTTAGTTTGAAGTGGCTTTGGTTAAGTCTGATTCTGAATAAGTAAAAAAAAACATTACAATTTGGTTGGTTTTTTATTCATCATACATTGGGAGAGTTATGGATTATGGAAGCCTGGTTTATTGCAAGGCGGAGACTATTAACGTATGGGAAATTCTATAAATTTTTCTATAATGAAAATTAAGATGTGTCATTAAGATTATTTTAAAATAAATTGGTATTAATCAACATACAAACTAATATAATGATATTATGCTTATGGAATGAAAATAATAGATAGAGACTATTTTTAGTAGAAAAGCTAGATAGGTAACTACTTAAGTCATAAAACCAGGATAACCGTACCATAAAAATTAACGTAGCCTGACTTTAAACAAATCAAATATTAACAAATAAAATTTTAAATTTTTTTTAGAAAAAGAAACCAAGGCAAAAAAATAATTAAAAAAAGAAAGGTTAAATCTGACATAAAAATTAAATTAAATTAAATGATGGGGTATGAAATTGAAAAAATATATTAAAAAAAACAAAGATTAAACTTGATATAAATACCAAATAGAACAAAATTTTAAGAGATGAAATTAAAAATTAATAATAAAAAAAAAATCAAAACAAATAAAGAACAATAAAAAGACTAAGGGTCACAATTGAAATAAAAAAAAAATAAAGGACAACCTTTAATTTTGGTTAAGCCGACATTTTTTTTTAGTGAAAAAGAGCGGGGGCGGGGAATCATTGCATAACCATCGTGAAACACCTTATATGCTTTACTCCATTAGATGCGCCGCCATATAATCCATCAAAAGAGACGGAGTTGGCCTTTTTGGGCATCAAGACGAGCCACGCAAAGCGCACGAACACTTTCCATATGCTGTATGCGCTAATAATTTTTTTCTTTTTTATTTTATTTAATTTATCAATAAGTGTTCCTAATCACACATAATATTAACGAAAAAACAATAATAAAAAATATCAAAAAGCCAATTGACCTAAGCTATAGTTTTTTTTTTTTTGTTTCTAATGGTACCTTAGTAATTTCAGTATGCTAATAAAGATAGAAAATCAAAAATACCTTTACCTAAACTGTTAAGTAAATTTAACTTTTAAGGGTATTTTAATAATTACAATGTGCAAATAAAATATTAAAAGCCTATTCTAACTCTCATTTAACCTAATAATGATAAATAGGTCCTGTGAAAAAGACGATTGTATCTCTAAAAACAAGTTATATAGTTTTTAATATGGAAAGCAAAAGGGGTATTTCACTATATAAATCTATGGTTAAAACTAGCCTTCCTCCAATATTTGTCTCAAATCGAGTCTTCTTTTTATTTAAAAACACGTGTATTTTTAATCACAATCAAACTACGACCCCGTTTGTTTGCTGGAAAGTAAATTCTTTTTGGAAAGTGAATTCCGAGAAAGTATTTTCTGATGTTTAGTAGTGTAATGGAAAATAAGCTGGAAAACACTTTCCAGTGTTTGGTTATGTCATGGAAAATGAGCTAGAAAATAACTTATTAACATTTTATTTTTCTCAAGTTTATTAAAATAATAAGAAACAAATCTTACAAATTAAAAAGTTGAATGAGAATGAAATTGAAAAAAAAATATAATTTCATAAATTATCTCAAATAAAATAAATAATAGTCAAAATAATAGAGATCAAATCTAAAAAATTAAAAAAATAAAAGATAAAGAAATTAAAATAATAATAATCAACATTTCATAAATTATTTCAAATAAAATAAGTAACAATCAAAAGAATGAGGACCAAATATGATAGATAAAAATTTTCAATAAAAAAATGATAAGAAAAAAACAAATAACAATTATAAAAATAAGGACCAAAATTAATATAAAAATAAAATTTTAAGAGATGAAATTGAAAATAAATATTAAAAACAAAATATATATAGCGATCAAAAGTTTGAGGATCAAATTTGATATAATCAGCAAATAATGACATTTTTAAATTTTTCACAACTTCCGGAAAGTGTTTTTCCCCAAATTTTTTAGGAAAACACTTTCCTGAAAACCAAGCCAAATTTTCCTTTTACTGGAAAGTGTTTTTCATTGACCAACTTTCCTAATGACAAACAAACACAAGAAAGTTTGGAAAGTGATTTCCCGGAAACCATTTTCCGGAAAACAAACACAGCTAAAGGGAAAACACTTTTCTGAAAACCAAACCAAATTTTTCATTGACTAAAATTGACTGGAAAGTATTTTTCGTTGACCGGAAAGTGTTTTCCGTTGACCAACTTTCCTAATGACAAACAAACACAGGAAAGTTTGGAAACTGGTTTCCGGAAACCAGTTTCCAAGGAAACAAACGAGGCCTACATCTTTTTCTCCAAGGAAACATCATCCCGCCCTCGTTTCCTTGTTAATGGCAGGTCAAACTCGTAAACCTGAAAAAGTAACCAATCAATCTCCTTAAAACATCACTCTATCTTGATCAAATCAACAAAACATTTAAGAATATTTTTAGATTTGGAAAACCATTCAAGTAAGCACCATCATCAGTCACCATTTTCGTATGAATTTTTTTTTTCATATCCAATTTCTAGATTACAAAATTATCATCATTCGTTCAAAGATAAAAAAAACAACAAAATTTAAATCCAATGTCCATCATTGATTCAAGCACCGCTTGTTTTTGTGATGCAAAAATGCTTTTAAAAAAATAATTTTTTTATTTTAAATTAATATTTTTGAGTGTTTTTAGATTATTTTAATGTGCTGATATCAATAATAAATTTTTTTAAAAATATTATTTTAATATATTTTCAAGCAAAAAACATTTTGAAAAGCACCCGATATCATAATGTTAAACAAGCTCTCAATGTCGGAGAAGGTTGCTTTTATTTATTTATTTATTATTATGCAAAGAATTCATACATTGTTCTTTTCTTTTACTTATTTTTCTCTATGTTGTATATAGTTATTTTGAGATTTTTTAGAAAAACAACATAGATATTTTATTCATCATTACTTGTTAAAATATTGTTGTCAATGATTTCATTATTTATCCTACAGATTTTATTCATCATCTCTTGTTACAAATAATTTATTGCAATTAGTCTCTTCGGATTCTAGCACCACCATTTTAATTAGTTATACTACTAAATAAGGTTCACAAACTAGAAAAACTGACTCAAAATATCTATATGAAATATTCAATTTAAGCTTTAGAATGATCGGAGAAAAAATAAGCAGAAAAGTTGGGAAAAGCAAAAGAGAGAAGGTTGATTAGATATTGCTTAGTGCGCAAAACATTTCCCCTTACAATCATTTTTTATACCAAGATTTGAAACTAAAACTAATATATAATTAATTATATTGATTATCATAATTAATTTTGATATTTTTTCTTAACTACCCGTCATGAAAAATAAATAAAGAACCTGACAATTTTTTTCCTTAAAAATTTTACTAAAAAAATATATGACAATAAACCCAAGCCTAGGTGTTATGTCTAATTAAGCACATGTTGGTTAAGACCTGGTGGTGCATGAAAAAACTACACGGAGATATTAATTATTGGGTTGAGTCCAATTAGCTCTACATGGTGTTTTATATATATATATATATATATATATATATATATATATATATATATATATATATAAACATCTCTATAAATATCCTAGATATTTATTTTAAGAAAATCTATATAAACAGATCTCTTTAAAACTATAAAAAAATAAGCCAAAAGGTTAGACCTCATCTCTTTAAGGCCAAAACTCATCTTTCTAGATTTAAAGTCTAACACAACACATGTCTAATACAAGACTTCAACAAAGCTTAAAGAACATTTAAGCCAAGTAAATACTTATTCTCCTCATCACATGTACAAACACTATACTAACTTAAGCATCATAGTTTTTTTCTTGTAAATGTTGTTGAGCTCGCCAAGTTTTTTGGGTCTAAATTTATCA
The DNA here is from genome assembly GCA_018804465.1 of Populus tomentosa. Lineage (NCBI taxonomy): Eukaryota > Viridiplantae > Streptophyta > Magnoliopsida > Malpighiales > Salicaceae > Populus > Populus tomentosa. Next base: position 6,461,213 of record CM031987.1, read on the forward strand.
TTCCATGGAAAGCGCCCCTAATCTTTCTCCTACAAATTTTTGTTAGCCTTATCATTGGTGTTTTATGTGAGAATGAACAAAAAGTCAGTTCATTCCTGTTTCTCAAAAGCTCTTTTCATAAATGACGAAACCTCAACGCAGTGGCGGATATGCCAGCGTCTATGTCTTGGATATGCCAATGAAACGTTAGAGTCTAAGCCAATGGTTATGCCTAAGCTACACTAGCGGCTATACACAACAACACCCATAATTATATCTACGGCTACGGCTACGGCTACACCTATGACGACGCCCACTACTATGTCTATGACTACGCCCACAACTATACTCAGAACCATGCCATAAAGCTATGCCTAGAACTACGCCCGCAACTATGCCTAGAACTATGCCATAAAGCTATACCTTTTGTATGTACAACTATGCCTAGAACTACGCCCACAATTATGCCATAAAGCTATGCCATCAAACAACTTTTATGGCATCTTGTACATACAAAAGGTATCACTGGGACTTGGAGGGGCTCTAAAGATACATAAAAGGTAATATTTCCCAATGTAAATATTTTCTTCCCTACTCTTGGTAGATCAAGTATTCCAAACATATTTGTTTACAAGACTTCAAGGGCTTTGATGATACAAGAAAAAATTACACATTAATATTAATTATTGGTCTAAGCCCTATTAGGCCTACACGGTGTTTCATATAATGTACACATCTTTATAAATATCTCTATAAATTAAAACTTAGGGGCTTGTAACACTTTTAATTTTTATTTGATTCTTGTAAAAAAACATTTATAGAAATTACCTCTAATCATACTTTTGATTTAATTTGATGGGACAAATTAAAATTTTAATAATATATGACTTAGATCAAACCAAATTTCTAGTTGAAATATTCAAAACACTAATCAAAATTTGGTGATGAACTCTTTTAGGTTATAAAAAAATGACATACATTTTAATTGTAACCTTATAAATTACTTTAAATTGAATTTCATTCTAAAAAATAATTTAAATGTATGATTCTCTATATTGTTTTGAATGTCTTAAAAATTTTATTTGAATCATGAATTTAACTTTTTTTTTAAGAAAATTTTAAATTTCTCATTGTTTTGCTTAAATCTAGAAATTAGTTTATAGACTGTATTATTTACTTATATAAATTGATAATCAAATCTATAAAATAATGTTATGCTATTTTGCACTTCATTCTTTTCCTCCTTTAATTCACAATCACATCTAAAAATATGAATATCATATTTTCACTTTAAATTTATTTATTTAAAATCAAAATTCATCTTATTTTTTCTTGATAGGTCGAATACATGATTCACATTTCTTCAAAATACTTTACAACCTATTTGAAACTAAATCACATGTGAAATTGAATTCAATTTCACGTATGATTTGAATTCAATTGATAACTTATTATAATTTTATATTTAGAATAAAACACTAAATCATATAATTAAATTAAATTATATTGTTTGGAAAACCTATGAAAATAAATTGAATAAGCAATCTTGGTTATTTTATCTTTAATTCAGAATTGCATGGTACATCTTCTTAGTGAATAGATAGTATTTTCAATGTTAATTTTAAAAGGAATTGATTTGCAAATGAGAGAATCTCCCATCTGATTTACTTTTATCTATTTTTTATGATTTGAATCTCATTTGGGATTTAAATTAATATCTTTAAAAGAATTTCAAATACAAGAATTGATTTAACTTTTAGAATTGATTTCAATTTCAATGTTCCAAACAATCTGTTAAAAATATATATTGAAATTCTAGTCTTGTACTTATTTTGATCAATTTGGAATAAATTGCTAAAAATCTATCATATACCTACCAAGCTTTATAATTGTATTTGAAAAATATCAAAATCCAATGTTTTTAAAATTAGACTCAAACACACGATAGTTATAGAAGCATTGAAAAACTTTTATATTTGGTTTAGAGGTTTATATTTATAGAACCATTGAAAAACTTTTATATTTGTTTTAGAGGTTTTCCTTTAAAAGTTTATCATCAAACCTGTAATATACCTACTTAATAAATTCATAATTATATTTGAAAATATCAAAATAGTATATTTAAATACTAATGTGTTAAATTAATAATATCTTTTACATGTATACTTTCTTAAATGTTACAACACTTATATTTTTCTTCTCACTAAGAATTTTTAAATAATTAAATAATTATTTTATATATATATATATATAAACCCGTGTTTTGATGTCCAATGAAAAACCAACTTGAAATATTACTATGATTAGGTTAAAATATAAAAGTTTCAAAATAAAACCTAAATTTCGATTTACTTAGCCGACCAGTTGACTAGACTGGTTTTAATAACTAAGGATCGGTAGTGATCAATTTAAATATTTTATTGAAAGACTTTATTGATTTGTATTTTCGAGACTCAATTGTATTTAAAAACTCTTTTTAAATAAATTTATACCTTAATTTCTCTATACTTGTATCGTGCTGCCGTGTTATCATACCTTTTATATCTATACTTTCCTAACATGATCTTGTTCACACAGTAAATTCTCATTGTTTTTTTTTTTTGGACGGTCAAGATATCCTCGTATCGTCATTGAGACAGTGACATCAAGATTTATATTCGTAAAATTAATGAAGAGAACAAACCTTATTATTACCTACCCTACCAAACTCTATAAATTGTGTTTATAGAATCAAATCAATTTCTCTTTATAACTTTGAATCCATTTTTTTTCTGCAGATGTATTGTTCGACCTGCTAAACCAATTTCCTGCCGAATCCAATTCTTTTCTATGTTCTGATTATTTCTATATTTTAAAAATATTTTAAAAAAATTTAATTCTTTTAAATTAATATATTTTTAATATTTTTAAATTATTTTGATATACTAATATAAAAAATAATTTTTTAAAAATAAAAAAATATTATTTTAATACATTTCTAAATAAAAAACACTTTAAAAAATAACCACAACCATATTTTCAAATAATCTTTAAATTTTTTATTTTTTTTTCTATAATTATTTTAAAGATCAAGATATAAAGATTTAAACTGTTTGGTATTATGCTTTAATTTTTTATGTTATTGTTTTAGTTTTAAATTATTTTTTTAATAAATTTTGTATTGCTTTAATATAAGTTGATGTTAAAAATAAATTTTAAAATTATTTTTTTTAAAAAAAATTTCTACCGAACTTTAAAATCGAATTTTAATTATGGAGAAAAGAAAAGCAAGCTCCTAAAATGACACAAAGTTACACCTAAAAAACAAAAAAAAAACCACCACATCAAATCACAACCGTCCATACAAATCTAAACAAATCCGGACCCTCCAAATTGCATAATCTCCACATTACTATCCCAAGATTCCCTCCCTGCTCTCTCTCTCTAACGATAAAAATTCTCCCTCAAAGGGTCGCCTCAAAACGAAACCCTCATTTTTTTTTTCTTCCCTGAAAATCCCCGAACTCCTCAAAACCCCTCCAAAATTAAAAATCCCCAAATTTCAAAATCCAGAATCCCTAACTCAGAGAGAGAGAGAGAGAGAGAGAGATAGAGAGATAGAGAGATAGAGAGAGAGAGAGATTTATAGCTACAAATCTAGACAATATTATTATAAGCAATGGATTCAGATCAGGGAAAGCTATTTATTGGAGGGATTTCATGGGAGACATCAGAGGAGAAGCTCAGAGACTACTTTGGGCAATACGGAGACGTTTTGCAGGCTGTCGTTATGAAAGATAAGACTACTGGTAGACCTAGAGGCTTTGGCTTTGTCGTCTTTGCAGATCCTGCCGTGCTTGATATGGTTCTTCAAGATAAGCACACCATTGATGGTAGAATGGTGAGTTAAAAACCTCTATCTTTTTTACTTTTTCATGGTTTTTGTGTGGTTTTCATTAATGTTTGTTTTTTTGGGTTTACTTTTGTTTGCATCTTCATTATGTTCGGAATTGGTAGTTATTGCTATTGTTGAATGATTTTAGGGTTCTTGAGCTCATGTTTTATGATAACAATATTATTGAGTGTTGTTGATGGTGTTGCTGGCCGGTGGTTTCGGGTATTCTTTTATTTTTGTGAATGATTGGTTTGTATTAATTTAGTTGAATTTTTTTGAATGGTTTATGATATACATACTGCTATTGAGTTGCTCAACTGGGATAATTAAAGGAAATAGAAAAAAAAAACTGTGGAGAGCATCTTTTATAATTGTTCTTCATCTAAGGTTGTAATCTATGTGGGCATGAAACAGAGAAATTGATTTTTGTGAATTGTTGGATTGGAATGCTGTTTTTGATTTTCAAAATAAGTGAGGGTGATCCTCTTTCATTTGTGAATCGGGCAAAGTACAAATGTGTGAAATATAATGGCCTGTTTGGTTTTTGAACAATTTGTGGACTCTTTATTTGAGTTTCACTTATCGAATTTGCACTTCTCTTATGGATTTTGCAAATGCAGCACAGCTTGATATGTCTTCAAATATTAGTCAACCATAATAAACATATCCCAAACATGAGCCTGGCTTTGGATCTGTGTTCGCAATAATTTTTTTTATTCAGGTGAGGTAAACCTCCGGTCTTGTCTGCAGCTTAGGCACCAGTAGTGAGTCCATATGATATATTTCATTATTTTTCAAAGGGGTGGGTTTGTGCCTTTTAATTCTGCTGAAAAGGACCCCCAAATCAACGTTCACTTATTTAGTTAATTAACTGAATAAATCAATAAATTACTTAGACAGTTTCTTGTTGTTAGGTAGCTTTTCAGTGAGTACAAATTGTTTGAAGGGTGTTACATGTGCTTATAGTTACATGTTTCGAGTTGATCAACTATAGAGGTTTATCATAGAAGCTATTCATCTGTATTTGGCGGGGTTCAAATTTTATTGTTGCATTACTCATCCCATGTTTTGATAAGCTGGTGTGCCAGGTTTACCAACTTCTGCAAACAATTTTTGGTTGAGTTGTGATCTTTTGTTGATTTTATGCTGACACCAACTCAAGTATCCTTATAGATTGACTCCTTGACAACTTAACTCGTCTTAATAATATGAGTTTATGCATAAACACACCACTTTGTGAGTTGTTTATTTCTTTTAACGGTTACTATGCTTGTCATACATGAAGAATCTACTCATACAAGTTCTAGAAGATTGTAATCAGATAAGATATCTGGGTAATTCTGCATGATGAAACAAGTTTCCTGCTTTCAATTTGTGCTCCTGCCTTCCAACCAGTTGTTTTGGTTTCTCAGGTTGAGGCAAAGAGGGCCTTATCAAGAGAGGAGCAGCAAACCAATGCCAGGGCCGGAAACCTGAATCCTGCTAGAAACACCAGCGGTGGTGGAAATATTCGGACCAAGAAGATATTTGTTGGAGGATTGCCTCCCACTCTAAATGAAGATGGATTTCGTCAGTACTTTGAAGCCTTTGGCTTTGTTACTGATGTAGTAATAATGTATGACCAGAGCACTCAGCGACCTCGTGGATTTGGCTTTATTTCTTTTGACACCGAAGATGCAGTTGACCGGGTGTTACAGAGAACGTTCCATGATTTGAACGGTAAGCAAGTTGAAGTAAAGCGGGCTCTTCCTAAGGAGGCCAATCCTGGTGGGGGTGGCCGCTCCATGGTTGGCAGTTACCAGAACTATGGTGCATCTGGTGGCAACACAAGCTCATATGATGGTCGGATGGAGAGGTATATGCAGCCTCAAGGTACTGGAGGTGGTTTTCCTCCTTATGGCTCATCTGGCTATAGCACAGCTGGATATGGATATGGTCCTGCCACTAATGGTGTTGGTTATGGTGGTTATAGCGGCTATACTGGAGCTGGAGCTGGTTATGGGGGACCTGCAGGTGCAGCATATGGGAATCCTAATGTTCCAAATGCTGGCTACGTAAGTGGTGCACCCAGAAGTTCATGGAACAGTCAAGGTTCATCTGGCTATGGTGCTATGGGTTATGGGAATGCTGCTTCTTGGGGCGCTCAAAATGCTGGGGCTGGCAGTGGTGGTCCTGGTTCAGTACCTGCTGGTCAATCTCCTGGTGGAGCCGCTGGGTATGGGAATCAAGGTTATGGGTACGGTAGTTACGGTGGAAATGATGGATCATATGGGAATCCAGCTGGGTATGGTGCTGTTGGAGGACGTTCTGGGGGCACTCCAAACAGTAACATTGGTGGTCCTGGTGGAGCAGAACTACAGGGGAGTGGCGGTGGCTACATGGGGAGTGGATATGGTGATGCAAATGGAAATTCTGGGTATGGAAATGCAGCGTGGAGATCTGAGCAATCACAAGCTTCTGGAAATTATGGGGCTCCTCAAGCAAATGGTCCTCATGGTGGACAGGTTGGATATGGCGGTGGTTATGGTAGTTCTCAGGCTCGGAAAGCCCAACAACAGTGATTTGTGAACACCTTGGTTGCCTACTAGGTCTACATCTTTGTTTGTGGGCGTGTCCGGCTGTTCTCATGAGGTTCTCTGAAGATTTCTTGCTCCCAGCACCAGGGGAGTGGCTCAAATTGGATGATGCACTTTGGGAATGGTTGGATTGCTTAAATCCCAGTAGTTTGCACTATCTATTTTGCTAGTCTATAATAATTAGCTCAAGGCATACTAGATGCCCTTCTTATTTAATGTTTGCTTATTGAGTGTAGTTCTTAATTCGGCGTGCTTACAATTATCTGCTAGCTGTTCTGGAACTTTTCAGCTCTCTATCATAGTGTTTAATCTACTGCGCATATAATATCTGTTTTGGTTTGATCTCAGATATGTATTTGTTTATGTTATCTTCACTAGTGCGCACCTTTTGGTCTGTTTTTGACTGGGAATAAGATGCTAGAGGCGGATTCTAGAACTTGATTTGCTTGATTTGATATGACAAGTAGGCTTACTGAGATTGAATTGAGAGTTATTAACTGATAGCAGTGGAGCTATAAGCACTTGGGTTGATCACTTCGTAAATGGCTAGCGTTAATCGTAGTGGTAGTTGACACTTTGAAGATGCATAATCATTTTCCCCCTGTATTTGCCCTTGTGTTGTACAGGAGGAGATGCCCAAGTTCTAAGGTGGAGTCAAAGTGTCCACTCATGGCTGAACCCGAGCTTCCTAGTGGGGGTTTGTTCAGCGTGGATTGTGGAAGTGAATTTGAAGAGGACTTGTCAGTTGGATTTGTGATTAACCCAAGAAATGCTTTTTCCAGCTAGGTGATGCCACTGTCACCCTTTCTTGCAGATTCTTGGCATTGGAAGTCATAAATTTCTCGATCATTCTGATTTCTTTTGGACTGATGGATATGTAAGACAAAACAGCTTGCGGTATGTTGACTTAATCAGTTAGCTGTGTTATATGTCAAAGATCTTACTACCTAATTGCATAGGCTAGATAGTTATGCGCTGGACTAGATTGTGTTCCAATTGTTTAGAGCACCAGAAACATTATCAATAGAAAATGCTCATAGATCTTGGAATGCCATTGATGGCTTTAATTACATTTTATGGCAACTTATCTTTATTAGGAAACAAGATAAATGTGCAAATGGTGTTTTGCTCGTCTAATTTGATGCATTTTCCTGCTACTGATAATGAGTCTTGTGATGTTTATCTTATTTAAGAGTCGCCACCACCCATGATTTTCTTCTCCGATGGGTGGATTGTTTGTTTTTTATAACTCGGTGGAAATTCTCTGTTTGATTCCAAAATTTGTATTCTGTGGTTGGACATTCCCTTTTGATTCTGATTTTCTGGAGACTTCTGCTGAGCTGTATTGCATCCATTTATTGGTTTGAGTGAAAAATGTTGGTCAGGCGTTTCAAATTGCATGATTATTTTTAAGATATGTGGATTGGCAGAAACATCCTTCACATTGTGTTTTTTGCTGATATCTAGTGTGTAGGATGTTCTGTCCCATCAGTTTTACAGTTCAACTATTAGCAGCATGTTATTTCGAGTTGAATGTGCTGAAGTGATTGCAAATCGGTGGCTTGGGCGTTCTGTAAATTGCCAAGACATTAGAACAATCATTGTCCTACTGTTTTTGTTTGGTCCCTCCCCTTTGCTTGTGCTTCCTGCGTTGATATCAAAAACTTGATTGTGGACAGAATAAAATTAGCATCTCCTCCATCAAATTAGGCATACACCAAGCGAATCCAAGCCAGGCCATGAAATGGTCCCAAAACTTTCATGAAACATGACAATGTAGGGCACAAAGCTTGATTCAGTTGTGGATTAGATTCATGCACAACAGTAGATTTCTTGTACAAATATCTTATAGAACCAGCCATAGGAACCTCTCAATCTTAGGAGGAACAAGACTTTTCCATAGCAAGTTTGCAAAAGAAAATGAACCTGGGAATTACAGCTGGTCAATTAGATTATTGGCAGACCGAACAATATAGATTTCATCACTAGAAACTTCTGTTGGATTGATGTAAGCACCTTGGCAACCCCCGGCAGCATCAGAAATAGTGACATGTAATATAGTGGCAGGGAGGAGAGAACAGTCTTGACAAGGCAGACACGTCCTGCTAAACTTAGAAATCTTCCCTTCCATCTTCCCAGTCTAGACTTGGAGAATTCGCCATTTGTGATCCTGAAATACATTCGTGAACTCGTGAACTAATGATATCCACTTGTCTCCAAATCCCATATACATCATCACTTCTTCTAAGTAAGACCAGTTAACTGAATCAAAGGCCCTGTTGAAGTTGACTTTCAGCAGAAACTCTTCCCGACCACCTTTTTTGATACGATGCATAACCTCATTAGCTATCATAAACCCATCCAAAATTTGCCTCTCTGAAATGAAAGCTGTTTGATGAGGACTGATAATAGCAGTCATGATAGGTCATATCCGTGACGAGAGCAGCTTCCCAACAATTTTGTACACACCATGAATCAAACTGATTGGTCTGAACTCCGTGAGTTGGGTGCGTGTTCTTAGGCACCAGTGTAACATAAGAAGTGTTAACACCCTTCGGCATTTTTCCTCCTCTGACAAATTCAGACACCACATGAAATAACTCATCTCCAATCAATGACCAAGCTGCCTTGTAGAAGTTGAATGTGAATCCATCAGGCCCAGGAGCCTTTGAGCCTTCACAATCCCACACAGCTCTTCTAACTTCAACCATTGTCACTGGCTGTTCCAACTCAGCAGACCGTGTAAGAGAAAGTTTGTTGAACCCATCTGAACCTATCCGTGGCCTTGTAGAACCTGGCTGTCTGAACAGACTTGAGAAATAAGCAGCAGCCTTAATTGTATGTGGTGTAGTGCGTGTTACCCCGTCAAATAAAATCTTTGCTATATTGTTTCTTCCCCTTCTAATAGTGGCTGTTAAGTGGAAGAATTTGGTGTTTCTATCTCCCAGTTTACACCGAGTCTGTCGAGACGTTTGCCTCGAAATGGCTTCCACATATTCAGAGCTAAGTTCATGCCATTCAAAGATCTGCTGATGACTCAGAGAACGACTCTCCCCTTCCTTTTCCAGCTGCTAGAGTCGGTTTTGAATCTGTAAAAGCCTCTCATCCTGTTTGCCAAAAGAGTTCTTATTCCATTTCCGGATAGTAGATGCCAAATAACTAGGCGAAATGGCCTCATGCTAATAAAATCTCTAAATTCATTTGCTCCTAGCTGGTTGAGGTAGCTACTGTTTCCATCACTCTGATGCAAAGTTTAATTGAAATCACCAACTAAAAACAATGGAATCCCAAAGGCAGCCTGCAGAGTGATGATTTCCTCCCACAATAGTCATCCATCCCTGATTGAACACCTGACATAAACACCTACTACTGCACAAGAAATTAAATTTGTCTGAGCTTGTGTTCCCAGGAGTGCTGTCCATTGCCCACTGTACTCTATGGAATCAACCTTAAATGATTCATCATTCCATGTCACGAGTATTCCGTCAACACAACTAGCTGAATCTACCGTGAACCACCTAACCTTCTGATCATTCCAAATTCCATTTACAGAACCCGTCGTGCAGGATCTCAAGATAGGCGGAGAGTTGCGGTGCTCTAATCTTTTAGTTGTGGCAGAATATATCATTAATTAGCCTGCTAAATAACATGGCAGATCTTTCTAATCCCACCATCCTTAATTAGTTACAATTCATTAGGATGATTGTTATATCTAGAACAAGATATGTTTACTACAAGGCGTAAGACACAATCGAAGTCAAAATATTTGCAGTTACATGCTCTGAGGCCTCACCACCCTTGACGCCTCGCAGCAAATCATCTGACTTGACATGTTGCTACGCATCATAGAGATACTTGTTCATCGTTTTCTTCCAGATCCAAAAACAAAACTGTAATTAAGTCAATTAGGAGTCGTAATCTTTATTTTAATTTCTTACAAGGTAAATACAACCTCATTACTAATAAGTTGCAGAGGGTGTTTAGAAGAAGTTTTTTTTTTAAGGTGTTTTTTTTTTTTTTTTTTAAGAAATACATTAAAATAATGTTTTTATATTTTAAAATTTATTTTTAATATCAATATATTAAAATAATTTAAAAATAAAAAAAAATAATTTTAAATTTTTAAAAACTCTGGTTCAATTGGTCAAACACCCCCATTAGTTTAATTGTTAAGTTGTATTTCTAATTTCTTGCCAATTATATTTATTCATTTTCGAAACACTTGTAAAGAAAAAAAAAAAAGTGATCATTTTCGCTAGTGAACTTAACATTAAACGGGCAGTGAAGAAATTTAGTAACAAAAAGACGAGCCCAAGCTTCTAACCGAGAAACAATTTGCTGCGGCCATTAATGCTGCAAGAGAACTAAACCTCGAGCTTTACATGATCTACAAATCAACTCGTTAGGTAATCAAATCTTCTGTTGAACTTATCAATATTTATAATCTATTTGTACATAGCAATCCCTATCTAACTGTTCAAAACCTTTTGCTTTCGATAACCTAACTACATTAAATTAAATCAATGTGCACGTAAAAGAAGAAACATACATGAAGAAAAAAAAGTGAAGATTAGGAATGACTAGCTGTCATAGTAATTGTATGGCATAGCCTGACTTTCAATGGTTTGGTCCGTGTTTTCATGGACTTTGATTGGGACTTGTATAGCTAGAAATTAACGTAAAATTGATTAACATAGATTTTATTTTAGTTTAATTTACGTAAACTAGATTTTATTTAATATATTTTAAATTTTTTTATAAAATTTTAGTTTAATTTAATAGTTATATTGAAAATTACATTTAATAATATAAAACTAGTCAAATTATATTTTTTCATTAAATTTTTAAACCATATTTTATTCAATATATTTTAAGATTTTTTATAAAATTTTGCATTAAAAATTACGCTCAATAACATAAAATTAATCAAATTATGTTTGTTCATCAAATTCTTGAATTTCTTTAAAATTTTTGAAATTTTAACTCAAGTTAAAATATTATATCAAAAGACTTCACGTAAATTTTTAGAATATTTTAATAAATCAATTGAGAATTAAGATTTTTTTTAATATAAAAATAATAAAAAAATATTAATAAAATCTTATCTTATCCTCTACTTTAGCTCACCAAAGACTTTAACATCCATCCGCCCTTGAATTCTCATTAATTAAACAAGTATAAATACAAAACCAAGAGTGGTTTTGTATTAATAATTTCATACGAAGAGTGGTTTTACCAAGAGTGGAAGATCCTACGAAGATTGATATATAGGAATTAATAATTTCATTGATATGAAATATAGTCTAGCATGCACAAGTCATAGGTATGAGATTCTGGCAGAAACATAAGATATGGTATCGAGTTGTCGATTCACGCTGTACGTCATTTTTTCCCTCAAAGATTTATCAATGCTTCACTTACTCTTCGAGATAAACCTAAAAGGTTACGTTAGGATAATTTATACTTGATTTAATTTGAAATTTGAAATTAACGAATGTGAAGGTTTGTCTCTTTGTTAATCATCAATTATGCAGAAATTAACATCCTAATCTTTTACTTGGCCAATAAAATGCATCAAAGATCACCTAACTCTTGTGGTTTTCAGTGTTTTCTTGTTCCCAAGAAAACAAAATCATGTTTCTTCATCCCTCTTTCTATCCATGGCCGACGTGATGGCTAAAGGGGGTATCTGGGAATATCAAAGATCACCCAACTGGTTGTTTTTGCTCTTAGAATGCAAAAGCAAACAAGAACTGAGTGCAAAAAAACACAGCTCTGCCGCTTGCAGGCATGTTTACTATAAATCTTGGTTACTGGTGCATAAAAATAATGCACATTGTCAGTGCTTAAATTCA